>CM021106.1:204429623-204845412 GCA_007115665.2 Sequoiadendron giganteum
ACAAGATGATAGTTTGACTAAGTGTGTTAAGTCAAACAAGGTGATAATTGATTGGATTCGATTGATCAAGATTGATGAAGCTTGATTTGGAACAAAATTGCTTTGATGGTTTGATGTGACATAGATGTACACATTAGATGTGACTGATATTGATTATTGGATTGATGTTCGATGAAAGATAAATCTTTATAAGGAACGTCCTCTTATCAAAATATGCCATGGGCTAGTGATTTGGATTTGGTGGCTCACAAATGCCTTAACCAATTTGATTTTATGTTTTCCAATGTTCGAATCACCACATAAGTAGGAGCATATACATCAAGATTTATTCTCGAAGCAAGATGCAAATATTTGCCCCCAGTGTCTAGCAATGTTTGAACGACCATGGGTGGATTCTTGGATGAATGGATATGGATTATCTTGTGATAAGGTAAGGGTGTTCAAATTAACAATTCTCATTCAGATAATGCTTCAAGGCTCATATAATGTTGGGTAGGATGGGATCAATGAAAATGACCCATGTCAAGATCTTTGCCATAAACAAGTGTAAAATATGCACCAAGTTTTCATCAAGATTAAGATACCTTGGAGTATGGCTGCAGATGGATGAAAATGGATTGGATAAAATTTTCATGGATGAACGAATGATATGGCTCAATTGCAGATGTGATAAGATGCTTTCTTCTGAACTAGCGCACGTAGATGCTCGATTCTACACATGATGCCTATTTGCTAGGTTTTCATCATGGTACTTGTCCAAAGCGCCACCAAAATGGTTTTCGCTAGAGGATGATTTTTTTCTTTACTGTTTTTAATCCTTTTTCTGATTTTTTTGGATTTTTTGTATTTTTTTGTTGTCGTCAAGATGCCTGTTTGCTAGGTTTTCATCAAGGTGACCATTTTTTCAAGACCTTTTTCTGATTTTCTTGGATTTTCTGAGAGATTTTAAGCTGATACTGAACCACCTGGTGGTGCTGATGTTGATGCTTCTCTCATAATGTTCCATTGATATCCTATTTGAAGAAGTTGCTTTGCCAAGACATGTGCACTTGAATGCAACTTTTGAGATCCCTAATCTGTTTTGCTGATACTGGAGTTAACTCTGTCTTTGTGTGCACATCGCAATAGAGTGCCTTCTGAATCCTTATGATGAAGGGTCGTTTCCAACACATGGTCAATGTGAGAATTGGATATCATGTATGGAGGTGTGGATGGAGTGTGTTTAGGAATAATAGATGGATTGGTTGATAGTTTGGAACCTTTGATTCTCCAAACTTGGGAAGATGAGCAATGATGGGTGGATATGGAAGTGTGCATGGAATTAGGACCAACTACTTGACACATTTTGTACGTCGCTTGAGAAGCATGCATTTTCCTTTGTGGAAATCTTTGATGGATACTTTTCCATTTTTTATTTTTCCCCATAGTTTCTTTGACTAATGGAGTTTGATAGGGATAGTCATTCTTTGTATTCTTTAGTATCCACTTGTATTTTATTTGTCCTTCATGCTTCGTCCTTTGATTCAAATATTTCTTTTGACATTGGTCCCAATTTGTGGATGGGGTGATGGGTGGATGAAGATTCATTACGTGGTGGGTTGTAGTATTGGAATTGGTTTCATCATAAGGATTCTTCGTGCTCCCTATGTTGATGTTTGCTCGAGACAAATTTTCCCCCAATTTTGTGGAAGTATTACTGATATGTTGAGATCCCTTGATTGTCAAATAACCAAGGCCTTGATGCTTAGGATTGCCAAAAATCTGCACTGGTTTTAGGATACCTTGTTCATGTAGGCCTAATCCTCTGCCTTGATAATTCATCTGCTGAAACATTTTATTTGAAAAAGGATATGATTTCCCTTGGAAACAAGGTGTTGCTCCTTCTCTGCTCTATGGTGGACCTTCAAAAGTGTCAGCTTCTTTAGTGATTTGATAGCTTTCCCTAAGAAAGGTAAGTGATCCAAGTTTATGACTGATGGGATCCTCCATATGTGGGATGAATGCCTTATTGATATCTTTGTGTTGATCTTTTGAGATATCAAATTGTAGTGCTTCTTCAAGAAGTGTTGATGCTTCAATGTCCACCCAAAAGTCTTCCTCATGATTCATTCTTGATATGCTTTCACATGATTTTTCTAATTCATGACTTATGTAGGAGCCTTCTTTGTGATTTTTTTCTAATATGTCTTTGCATTTATCTATATCTTGATCATGTGTACAAATGTTAAGAGTAGGAGACTCTTGTTCGTTGGTAATGATTTCAAGAGTATGAGACTCTTGTTTTGAATGAAGATCATCTACATTTCCCTCTAAAGAAAGCATCTTATGGGTAGATGGAGGAGTATGTCCTATGTGGATGTGGTCATCTTGTATGGATAGGAGAGTGTCCATTATATCATTATAGTAGCTTGGAGATGCAAATTCTTGATCTTGAATGATTTCAGAATTGCTTTTGACATGCTTTGGATCAAGTTCTTGACATGGGTCAATTTCAAAGAATGGATTTCTTTCTTGGATATCTTCATTAGGCATAGAAAGATTCTCAAATGTCATGAGGTCAAAGGATGGCCATATGTTTTGGAGAGGATCATTGCTAGACCTTGGTGAAAGATGTTGATCATGCTTTGGATTGAATTCTTGAGATATGTCCTCTAGCTCATTAGGTGATGTAGAGACATTTTCAACATTATCATTGGTTGAAGGATCTTGATCATCATTTTGAATGATTGTGGTGGGAATTTGTTGCAAGCTCCGTTGTGGGAGTAAGGCATGTGTTTGTTGCTGAGTCAACAATGATTGTTGTTGGTCGTGCTGCTGTTGTGCCAACAAAGCTTGTTGTTGGGCTTGTTGTTGAGCTTCTTGTTGATGGATTGCTTGCAATAATGCCCTAAATTGTGTTTGCTCTTGTGTTTGTGCTTGTGCTTGCGCTTAGGCTTGAGCTTGTGCAACTTGTTGTTTTTGGAGTGCCTTTTTGTGGGAAGCTTCTTGAGCGGCTTGCAACATGATGGAGAATGAAATGGCTGTGTTGTGTTTTGGCGGCGGTGGTGGTGGGTTGGGGATGGTGTTGATTGTTGGGTTTGCTTGGATGGTTGCCATTTGTTGTTGCGATATTGATGGCAAAATTGGATGATTTGGTATGATGTTTTAATTCAGCATGATAGATTGAAATTGAATATTGTTGTGGTTGGGAATCCTATTGCCTTGATTTAGGTAACTTTGATTTTGCATGGTGTTACCTTGGCTTGAATCAACATATGGAGTTGTCAACATATTTCTTGGATTTTGAACAACATTGATTTTATTTGCAATCGTATCTATCCTTAAATTCACCATGTATGGATTTGAAATGGTCATGTTTGGTAAATTTGCACTTGGCATGTATGGATTTTGTGGGATAATGTTGTTTGGAAAACTCATGCATTGAGCGTTTGGTTGATAGATTTGAAAATTTGGACTTGGGTTTAAATCTATCATTGGGAAAGGTGTTCAAAACTTTGGATTGGGCATACTCACATTCATTGTACCATTGAGGTTTGGAGGCGATAATGATGCCATGTATAAATGTGAGTTTCGATAATCAATTGGCATTAGAAGACTTGGATAGTTTGGTTCAATCCAGTTGCTCATGATGTATGGATCAAGTTTATATTCCATGTTCCTCTTGTGTTGTGATCTTGTTTGGACCATAAAAAATAAGGATTTGTTCGATCCTAATCCTTTAGGTCAAAAAGAGAAGAACTAAGGAAGTTAAAAGATCAAATATGGTGATAATGGTGATGGGTTAAATGGATGGGATGAGTGAGTGAAACCTTTGGAGAACTTTTGAAGGTATGTGCTAAACTTGTAAGGGCCTTTTGATTTGATTGATTGTGATAATTTGACTAGATGCGTTAAGTCAAACAAGATTGTTTGTGAAGTTGTTTTCCCTAGGAAGTTGTGTTATCCTAAGGGAACTTGCAAAAAATGGATGAATTGACAAAGTGTGTTATGCCAATGTGATTGAGAACTAATAGACTTTAAGAATTTGTGTTATCTCAAAGAAAATTTGTCCAAATATTTGGGACTATGTTGGCTAAGTCTGTTAAGCCAAGATATGATGATGTTGATTTAGCCCTCTAAGTTTAGCGTGATGATTGATTCTAGAGTTCTCAAAAAAGGTTTGATGATGAAATGAGATTTGGTTGATGGAGGAATGGATGAGAATGACAACTTTTGATCTTGAACCTTAACCTAGATGTGACTCTCTCTACAAAACCTCGGTATTGAAGAACATGCTAGACTTCCTATGGGAGAAATGCAAACCTTTGAAAAAGTTCGGGATTTTGTTGACAATAAAATGCATATAATGCGGGATTATTCCTTGAGGCATTTTTGTAGAAATTGTATACAAGTCTCTCCCTTACTTCAAGGAGAATCTCAAGGCATTGCTCATGGATTTTTAGACTCACTTTCTTGAACTTTGGCTTTGGGATTTTAATCTTGTGGGAAATCATTGGAAACAACACATGTGAAATTCAATTTATCCTTTATCTTGGTTAAATGAGGTTCTTTTTATCCAAGACACTTGCTTGCTTAGGTTTTCAAACTATATGTCTAGTGTTCCATTCTCTTTCTCATCCCACAAGGTCCTTTGTGTGGAAATCAAGGAGAATAGGGAAAAAGTTCCCTATGTTTATCCTTATTGGAAACAAATGATGGTAGAACTTGTACACTTAGAAACCTCTAGGAATGTGATTCCTAGGGAAAGCAAGACTGGGCAAGTTCGTCAATAGGTATTTGTTTCCCACAAGGTGTTTGAAATTTCAAGGTTTTTTGTGTATGTTTGTTTTTCAAAATGTTCTCAAGATCAAACAATGTGTTTTTCCCAAGCACTTTTACACTCCTAGGTTGATGAGGCAATACCTTGTTGGGTTCCCACTTGGATAAATCTAGCTGTGCATATCTTGTGTGAATGGCTAAATTCTTGACCACACTGGCTCCCCTCCATGGCACTCACTTATTCAGGTTAGCCAAGCATTAGTACCCATGAATCTCCCATGGCATACCTTCCACAACAAGACCGCATGTTACGTGGGACGGCTTCAAAGGACATAACCTTTTGCACCAGCAAGATAGACAAGGTTTTGGCCTTTTTTCTAAACAAGGGGTTCTAATTCGGGCATTCCGTTCATGGGGGATTATCCAACATCGGTGAGAGTACATTGCTGTCCATCTCGTCAAAATAATCCTCGTGATATTGGCCTTTGTTCCAATATCCACACTTATATCCCGGGTGGAAGTCGCTTGGCTTTAGCATGTTCCCGGTTGGGTCGTTCCCTTGGGTGATTACTTTTTCCCACAAGGCAGGCCCTCTAAGTTAACAAAAGCAAGTTAACATATCTCGTTGTTCACACAACCCTTGTTGAAAAACAAAGGGGAGAACCTCTGCAATATATCGTGCTCACACTCGCATGTTTTGTTCAATTTTAAAATGCCCAAATTGAAATGTGGAGGCAATATTTTTGACAAGTTAATATCACTAAAATGCTTTTGATTCTCAAGATCGCTATAAAGCGCGAGAGAAGTGCATACGCATTTTATTGATGTTAATTTGTAAAAAAGTTTGCAAAACATAAAAGACACATGTTCAATTTTATCCTTCAAAGCAATGATGAGTTCATTTTAGAAGCACCAAAATGAAATGTGAAGTTTGCCTTGTCCAATTTTAAATCCATATTCAAAACTAGTAAGTGTCTAAAATTCTTTTTAGCCCCTTGGCAACTTTAAAAAACAAATTTTGTTTGTTCTTTTTAGATCCCAAATGAAAAATTAGTAGCCTAAGGTCAAAGATTTTAACAAATTTTGAGGAAATGTTGAAGAACACTTAAGTGTTTAGAAACACTTTGCACAAGATGAACATGAAAATTTAAACATTTTTTAAAGCCCAAAGTAAATTTATTCTTTCGTAAGGCCAAAGACTTAAAAAAATTTCTCAAAAAGTGTTAAAGAACACTTTTAGTGTTTAGAAACACTTTGGGTTTGTGAAGGTAATGTGATTATGAACTTCTCCTTTTGCCTCCATCTTGCAAAATAACAGAAAAATAGAGAGTGAAAAAAGGAAAAAACAGCAAATCAGGTTAATATTAAAAAAAAAAAAAATCAAAATTTAAAAGCCAGACTGATCCCACAGCGGAGTTTATCAAATGCGGTGCTCCTTAGCGGGTGCAGTGATGCTTAAAAATAGGCACGGTGCTATACATAGCCATGCGGTCCACTGGCTACGGTGCTCTACAGAAATAGGGACTGCGGGTACAGTGGAGTATCACACGTGGTGGAGTTTGGAAGTGGTGGTGTTTGGCAAAATTTGAAATTTGATGAGCGGGGAGAAATTGCAGTGCTATATGGTGTCACAGGCTTTGGAAGGTGTAGTGCAATATAGCGCAGTGTATGAGAACGTGGTGCAATACAGCGCCACGTGTCTGGTACGCGGTGCAGTTTCTTGTGTATGAAGAAAAATGTGAAGAAAACCACGGAAATTTGAGGAAAAATGTGTCAAAAAGCTTCAAGCCCTCCTTCTAGTACCAAAATGTGAACCCTAATTTGATACCTGCATAAACAAAGAAAAAAAACATGTTATTAGATCATATGCAAGGTAAAACAAGGATTCCCCATTAAATCCATTTACAAAACTTAAAATAGGAAAAATATGAAGAGTAAAATACGAAACAGCATGTAAATCCTAATTAAGTGAGTAAACTAGAGATCCCATGGGGGAGTTGGTGCCAATGAAGTGTTGCAATTAGCCCTTTCCCAACTCCTTTGTGTGATTGTTGATGATTGATCCACTTGATGATGAAGAACAAAGATGTGTTCTTGAGAAAACCTGCAATATCCTATCTAAGATCTTGTTTTTGAGGATGAAGTTGAGTAGAGTAAGTTTACTCAAGATGTGGATGTTTGAATGAGAGGAAGAGTCTCTCATTTATAGATTCTCAAATTGGAAGAATGAGGGATTTGGATGAATGTGGGATAAAAGACCAACTAATGAGAAGAGGCCACTTGTCCACATGTGATTGGAGGAGGAATGAGCACATTTTGGTCAATGTGCATGATAAATGCTATGAGATTCAAATTTGAATTTTGAATGTGACATATGAGAGGGAAAGAGAAATGGAGTTAATGTCACTTGGCTCAATGCACAAGGACATGTAAGAGGCCTTCAATGCCTTGTTGGAAGTACCCTTCCCACTCAAATTTGAATTTCAAATTTGAGGGAATATTCCTTCTTTATTCCATGTTGAGAGAAAATAGGAAATTAAATAAATCAAAGTAATTGATTTATTGTGCAAGTTGCATTATCTAGAGGATTTTAATGATAGGGATTAAATTAACCAAGATTAGATTAATTTAATGAGAGATTGGGTGATTTGACAATTTTGACTTAAATTGATGAATTGATTTAAATCAGAATTGAGAGGAAATGATTAATCAAATAAATGATTTGATTTATTTAATCAAAGAGGAAAATATTAGATTAAATTAAATAAGGTTTAATTTATTTAATTTAATAAGAGGACTTTAGGGGTTAATTAAATAAAATGTATTATTTGATTAAACAGAGATAAACTGATTAATTTAATTAATAGGATAGAATGGCTTAATTAGATAAATAATGATTTATTCAATTAAGAGATGAAGAGTGATGAATTTAATCAAATATAGATTGTTTGATTAAATGACTAGCAAAGGAGATGAGTCAGGATGAAACGATGTTAGTAAATCAGGATCTAGTGTGCCAAATCGATAATGTACATTTTCCATGTCTACACTATTTTCCAACAACATTATTTTAATCTCACCCTTCGGAGACCAAGTACTATGAGCCCACGATTCCAAAAAATGGAGCGAAACCTTCATTCCCAAAAATTTACAAAGAAAATCATGTTTCAAGAAATACGTAATGTCCTTTGTAATTGATTTAGATTGAATAAATAGCACCGTCCTATCCTTGGAACGTTCTAGGCACCCATTTGTCTTCGAAATATGAGCACCTCTAGTTGGAACAAATCCATCATTATTTGAATCGTTTGAAAGAAATCTATTATTAAAAACCTTTAGAGAATGATTTGGAGATGAAGCACCAATAGCAGCACAAAAATCCATTTAGGGTTGGATCCTCGAAGCCTCTCCCTGAACCATTCAAAACCAAGCCCCACTAATTTGCAAGGGCACACTAGAATCCACACCCACCAAGCCTGTACCAAGAATAGGTCAGGCCCAAAGAGAGCCAAACTCCACTCAAGAGCGGCGACTACTAATAATAATAACTGCAGCCAACATCAGAGGATGGAGAAAATTCTTCCATGCCAGACCAAACCCACACACCTGAAGATGGGAGCACATAGAAAAATGAAATCTAAACCCAGCAGCCCAAACATAAGCCCCCCCCCAACATGTAAATGCAACACAAGGAATTTGATTAGCAGAAAAGAATAGGAATGCAAAGAGGGAAAAGCCCTCATGCAAGCCGCAGCCACCCGCAGAAGATAGGAGCGAGCAATGCCATAAGATCTAGGGAATGGATTGAGCCTTCTTGTATACCTCCTAAAGGTAGGAGTAATTTTGAATTTAACATAAATTCCCATGGAAACTAGATGTATCACATTCTCATTGCATTTAGATGTCAAAATGATTAAACCTACATGTGTACCCAAACTATGTTCATTTTCTCCACAAATATTGAAAGGAATTTTTATTTTTTTATTTTGTACAATATGTTATCTAATGTAAATATGATTATAAACATGTTGGGTCTACATCATTCAATTTTTTCTCTATAAAAATTCAAATATGAAACCTTGATATCCTACAAATAAGTTTAAACATGAAACCTTATTGCAAAATATAATTGTTTAACATGAATCACATATTCAAAATAGGTCAAACCCATATTTTTAATTCAATGAAACTCACTTGAAATCATACCCAATTAATTGTTCAAAGTAAATATTGTAAATTTATTATTATAATTTGAGATTTAAATAGAATAATATTAATAAAACTAAAGAACAACCAAAGTTGAACCAAGGAACAAGCATTGAGTATAGATTAAATGAGATATATTCTTCAATAAACAAACATTTTTATAATTCTTTCTTACTCAAGATCCTTTATTTACATATAAATTTTAGTAACACTATTATTGGCATTTGAATATAATGGTAGCAAAAAAATTATTGAAGCTCAACAAAAAAGCATAAACTAAAGGTATGAATGAATTTTTAAGAGACCTTGAGTTTCTTATGAAACTTGAGATTATTTTGGAAATAAGCCAAAAGTGGATGTTGCATAAAGATATAAATCAAGAAGATGACTAGACCACAACTGCTATCTAAGACAAGGACACTTTTTTTTCATATGTAATATTGTTCACCTATCACATATTTTTCCTCTTTTAACATGAATGATACTTGTGCTTTTATTACCTACTACTCAAGAAATAGTCATGAAAATCATAGTGAGACATATTGTGTGAGAAGGGAGGATTTATTGAATTCCTTGATACAATTCAAGCCCCTTTATTGTTGATATAAAATTAATAATATATAGAACAAATAATACCATACCTACGATATTAGTGATGATGTAATAATTAATATAATCCACTAATAGAAATATTCCATTATAAATTATTTCACAACAATGTAATTATTACTAATCATTTAAATTATTTATTAACCATTATTTTTAATTGGTTGTAATTCATAAATCTACTAAATTTCAAATTCTAATTAGCCTACAAACTAACTATCCCTTTCCTTTTAGTATAAAATGATCAAGTTGTAGCAATGGATAAAAGAATTATAATAAAAGATAAATTAGTACCAAAAAAAAGAACCTCACCATAATCAACTCCCTCTCTCTGCGAGTAGCCTTTAGCCACCAACTAACCTTGTACCGCTCTAACTCACAATCTACATTGAATTTATTTTTTTACACCCACTTACAACCAATAGGAGTTTGTCCCTCAAACAAACTAACAATATCTCGAGTATCATAGCTATCCAAGGTTATCATCTCCTCCAAAGAGAGACTACCTAAAATATTTAGGTTCATCATTAATATTTATGAAATAAAATACACAATGGAAATATGGTGGCCTCTACCTATCAATTATATTTAATTGTCTTGTTGATCTCCTCGAGGTAGGGGTAAGTTTTAATTTAACATAAATTTCCATGGAAATCAGATGTGCCACGTTCTCATTGCAAATATATATCAAAATGATTAAACTCACATGTGTAGCCAAAGCAAGTTCATTTTCCCCACAAATCCTTAAATAACTTTGATTATCATTATTTCCTAAAATATGTTATGTAATGCGAATCTTATTATAAACACATTTATAAACATGCTTAGCCTAGATCATTCAACTTTGTGCTCTATTCAAATTTAAATATGAAACCTTGGTATCCTACAAACCAATTCAAAACATGAAACTTTATTGCAAAACATAAGTATTCAACATGAAACACATATTAAAAACAAATCAAAGCTAATTTTTGCAATCAATAAAATTCACTTGAAATCATACCCAATTAATTTGTCAAAGTAGATATTGTAAATTCATTATTATAATTTGAGATTTAAATAGAATGATATAAACAAAACTAGAGAACAACCTAAGGTGGACCAAGAAAGAACCATTGAGAATAAATCAAATAAGATAAGTTCTTCAATACACAAATAGCTTTCTAGTTTTCTAATAAGATAAGAGAACTTTTGGTAACACTTTTATTGGAATTTCAATACAATGGAAAAAACACAAACTTGAAGTTCAATAAAAAAGGTTAACAAAATAGGGTAAAACAAATATTTATATAAAAAAATTAAGAGGTTTTGAGTTTCTTATGAAACTTGTTGAGCTTGTTGCGGGAATAAGTCACAAATGGATGTAAAAAGATATAAACTGATGACAACTAGACCACAGTCACTATTTGATACAATGACACTTTACTATCATATAATCTTGTCTAGCTATCATAAATTTATCATCCTTTAATGTAGATGACGCTTGTACATTCACTACATACTTCTACACAAGAAATTATTATGAAAAACATATTATATATAGAAAAAAGATTTGTTAACTTCCCTCATAACAAATCAAGCCCCTTTCACAATGATATGAAATTAAAATAATAATCAATTACCATTGAAAAATCTATTAAATTTCAAATTTCTATCAATAAAAGTTATAGTGAAATAAGCATCCTCACCAATTCATTAAAATTGAATTTTCATGACAGCCGATTGACCCTAGGTCTGAAAGTGGCAAAAGAAAGAAAGTAGGTATTGTAAAAGTCAATGGACGGCAATCATAAGAGGTGGAGTCAACTCAAATATTTAATTTAACCTCAACGCTCTGCAGCTGTATTTGGTTTGGCATGCATCTACCTAAGGCATTTCAAACAATATATTATTTTTGACTTATTTCACTCAATTGCATTCAAACAATATTTAAACAAAGTCTCTTTTAAGTCTCATCATTATCTCTATTCACTTAAAATGGCGCTCTCTCTCTACGTGGGCATATCTACTTTATCTTCGATGTTAACAAATATTCCTAAATAATAATTCATATTAAAATCCTTTCATTTCACTGTTGTACTTTCCTTCCTATAGGTATGGTCTTATTCAATTTGATTTTTTTTGTTGTGTTAGAGGCCTCTCTGTGATCTTCGAGGGAGACACACAACCGCCTGCAAGCCATATGTATCAGGTAAGATTGGGTCTCAAAGTTGAACCCAAGACCTTGGAAAGCAAACCCAAGACTCAAGCCAACTACACTACCCATGTGCACTGGAGTAATTTTGAATTTAACATAAATTACCATGGAAACTAGATGTATCACATTCTCATTGCATCTAGATCTCAAAATGATTAAATCTAGGTATGTAACCAAATTAAGTTCAGTTTCTCCACAAATCCTAAACGAAATTTTATTTTCTTTAGTTTGTGCAATATGTTATCTAATTTAAATATGATTATAAACACATATTTATAAACATGTTGGGTGTAGATAATTCAATTGTGTTCTCTATTGAAATTTAAATATGAAACCTCAGTATCCTAAAACCAAATTTAAACATGATACCTTAGTGCAAAACATAATTTTTTAACAAGGACATATAAATATTAGCTCAAACCCATTTTTTTATTCAATAAAGTTCACTTGAAATCATACCCAACCAATTGCTCAGACTAAATACTGTAAATTTATTATTATAATTTGAGATTTAAATAGAATTATATTAATAAAACTAGAGAACAACCTAAGGTGAATCAAGTAACAAGCATTGAGTATAAATTAAATAAGATAAATTGAAAATTCTTTTCTTTCTAAAGATCCTTTATTTACACATAAATTTTAGTGACACTATTATTGGCATTTGAATATAATGGAAGCAAACCAAATATGGATTTTAACAAAAACAAGAACAAAAAAGTGTGAAATAAAGGTATTAGTGATTTTTTTAAGAGGCTTGGAGTTTCTTATGAAAATTGAGCTTTGTGGGAATAAGCCAAAAGTGGATGTTGCACAAAGATATAAATTGAAGATGACTAGATTAGAACCACAATCTAATACAAGGATGTGCTTTATTATCATATAATCTTGTCCACCCATCACATATTTGTCCTCTTTTAACATAAATGACACTCGTGCTTATTACCTACTTCTACTCAGTAATTGTCATGAAAATCATAGTGGGATATTGTATTTGAGAAGGGAAGATTTGTTGAATTCCTTGATACAAGTGAAGCCCCTTTATTGATGATATACACTTAAAAATATAGTGCAAGTTCAAATAATACAATACCTATGATAATAATGATGATGTAAGCATTGATATAGTTCACTAATAGAAAATTTCACTATAAATTATTTCATAACTATCTAATGATTACTAATCACTTAAAATATTTATTAACCAAGATTTTTAATTGATTGCAATTCATAAATCTACTAAATTTCAACTTTTGATTAGCTTGTGAACTATCCCTTTCCTTTTAGTGTAAAATGATCAAGTTGTAGCAATGCATACAAGATATAATAGAAGATAAATTAGTAACAAGATAAAAAAAATCACCATAATCAACTCTCTCTCTAGGAGTAGCCCTTGTCCACCAATTCAACTTCGTACCACTCTAACTCACTATCTACATTGAATTTATTTTTGTACACCCACTTGAAATCATTGGGAGTTTGTATCTCAAACAAACTAACAAGATCTCAAGTATCATGACTATCCAAGGTTATCAGATCTCCTTCAAATCTTTGGGAGATTCTACCTAAAATATTTAGGCTCATCATTAGTACTCATGAAAGAAAATACACAATAAAAATATGGTGGCCTCTAGTTGTCAATTGAATTTAATTGTCTTGTAGATCTTCTTAAGGTAGGGGTAAGTTTTACTTTAATATAAATTCCCATGTTATGTTCTCATTGCAAACAGATCTCAAAATGATTAAACCCACATGTATACCTCAAGCAAGTTCATTTTCTCCACAAATCCTTAAATAAATTTATTTCTTTTATTTCCTTCAATTGCAAGGTGTGTTCCCTTGGTCTCCTTGTGTTATGTAGCATAGCACTTGATTTCATGACATGGCTAAACCACCTCTCATAGATTCATTAACTTTGGCGGTTGTATCAAGAATTAACAGGTCGATCTTTTGGTGCAATGACAATCGCCTATAGAATAATTGGTATCAGAGCCTGGGTCATGGGTTTGAATCCCTTGCTTGCATTGGGGGGTGGATTGTTGCAAGGTGTGTGCTCTTGATCTCCTTGTGTTTTGCAATGTAGTGCTCGGGTTTGTGACATGGCTTAACCACCTCTCGAAGATTCATTAACTCTTGTGATTGCATCGGGCATTAACATGTCAACCTTTTGGTGCAATGACAACCATTTGTGCAACACCTACAATATGTTATCCAATGTAAATCTTATTATTAACACACATATATAAACATTTTTAGTCTAGATAATTCAACTTTGTGTTCTATTCAAATTTAAATATGGAACCTTAGTATCCTACAAACCAATTCAAACATGAAACTTTAGTCCAAAACAATTGTTCAACATGAAGCACATATTAAAAAAGGTCAAAGCCAATTTTCACATTCAATAAGGTTCACTTGAAATCATACCCAATTAATTTCTCAAAGTAGATATTGTGAATTCATTATTATAATTTGAGATTTGAATATAATGATATAAATAAAACTAGAGAACAACCTAAGGTGGACCAAGAAACAACCATTGAGTCTAAATCAAATAAGATAAATTCTTCAATACACAAATAGTTTTATAATTCTTTCGTAAGCAAGATCCTTGATTTACACATAACTTTTGGTAACACTATTACTATGATTTCAAAATAATGGAATTAACACAAGCTTGAAGTTCAACAAAAACAATAACAAAATAGGGTAAAACAAAGGTTTGTATAATTTTTTTAAGAGGTCTTGAGTTTCTTATGAAACTTGTTGAGCTTCTTGTGGGAATAAGCCACAAGTGGATGTAAAAAATATATGAATTGAGCATTGACTAGACCACAACGACTATTTGATATAGGAACACTTTCCTATCATATAATCTTGTCCATCTATCATAGATTTGTCATCTTTTAATGTGAATGACACTTGTAGTTTCATTACCTACTTCTACACAAGAAGTTGTTGTGAAAAACATAATAAAACATATTGTATGTAGAAGAAAAATTTGTTAACTTCATTACTAACAAAAATAAATAAAAATAAAAATAATTAAAATAATAACCATATTTTTTACTCAATTGCCATTTAGAAATCTATTAAATTTCAAACTTCGATTACATAAAAATTATAGTCAAATAAGCATCCTCACCAATTCCCTGGAATTGAAATTTCATGACAGCCGATGGAAGTGGACAAGAAGAAGCAAATAAAGGGAGTAGGTATTGTAAAGGTCAATGGACGGTTATCATATGTGGGGAGTCAACTGAAAGATTTGATTTAACCTCAACCCTGTCCAGCTGCATTTGATTTGGCATGCATCTAAGGCAATTTCAAAATATAATTCTTTTTGACTTATTTCACTCCATTGCATTCAAACAATATTTAAACAAGTCTCTTCCTTATCCTATTCACACTTAAAATGGCCCCCTCTCTCTCTCTACGTGGGCATATCTACTTTATCTTCGATGTTAACAAATATTCCTAAATAATAATTCATATTAAAGTTCTTTCATTTCCCTCGTGTACTTCCCTTGCTACAGGTATGGTCTTATTCGATTGTATTGGCTTATGGTTGAACGGCGGTATCTCTTAGTTTTTTTCATTTTCTATGTTCAGCCTATTCCACTTCTTTATAATCTGCTTTGTTCAATTAAGAAAAAACAATACTTATATTTAAATAAATAAGTTATTATCTTCGCTTTATTTATTTCAAACTTTTAGTATGATGGGTTTAACTATCAAGGAATATAGATATGTTTGTAAAGAATACAAATTTGACTTTGACATAATATATAAATACTATTGAATAAGTATACACAAATTCTCATAGAATTAAATCTATGAGAGTATATTGCAGACAAATACATAACCAATATCATAAAGAGCTATTCAAAATGAAACTTTTTTACCTATGAGTCATTTTATACCCATTTCAATAAAATTGACAATATGATTGAAAGTGTATACATTTAAAAATGGTCACATCATATTGAGTCTCGTAATTAATTAAATACGAGTTATTTAATTAATCTTCTAATTCCATCTACATATAAATAAACTTAAATATTTATTTATATTGTTTATTCTCTAATTCTTCTATTTTGATTAAATAAATAAGTTTATTTAATTATTATCATTTTCTATCTTCCTCTTAATTAATTAAATAAATTTTATAATTTATTTAAATTAATTATCCTATTACTTTAAGTGAATTTTTAAATTCAAATAAAGATGTTCTTCTAAATTCATCATCATTTCTAATTCTCCAGTTCACATATAATTAAATATTTTTTATATTTAATTAGGCACCTTTTATCCTCTTTTCACACATAATTAAATATTTTAAAGATTTAATTATGGAAGCTTCTAAATCCACATGTCACATAATTTAATTATTTAATTATGGAATTATCTTCAACTACCAACTAACTCATAACTAAAAATGACAAATGGTTATTTTCCTTCATTTTTGAATGAAGAAGGTTTTGTAGGAGGAAATATTTTCCCTCTTTTTCTCTCTAGCTTCCATCTTTCTCTCCAACTTCTCGATCTCTCACCATTCATCTTACCAGGCTTGATTTCAACCATTGATCTTTGCCAACTAGACTTTTGCTCCAAAAGTCTATAAATACAACCTCTTTGTGGTTTGAAAATCTATCTTGTTGCATAGCATGAGAATTATAGTTGCATTATCAAGTATTTAATCAATCTTAATATCCTACATTTCTTGAGCATAGCATAGCATCTTAGCTTTATCATTTTAGCATAATCAATCATGGTAGAATATCTTGCATAATCTGTTTGAGTTTCATTATCTTTGCATAGTTTTATCTCATATCATTTAGCATAGGAATGCATGTTGCATATCATCTCATTCTCTAGGTTGTCATTCTGTTGAGCTTCTGCTGACACAATCTGAGAGCAAGTAGCTTAAAACGAATCCCTGGAGATAGAAGACAATGGGACATCTTTGAAGAATCTGCTGGGTTTGGAGTTTGTTTATCTTTAAATTGGATTTCTTTGATACAATGTCGCATTGGTGTGTTTATTTAGCTTATTAGTTTATCCCACATATTCACACACACATTTTTGGCCCCCACTGTGGGGCCCTTGCCCCATTTTCAATATTTTATTGTAGGTTTTCTAGCATATCACAAACTGAATTCAAGGTTTAGCGCATATGTGACCCGTTTTAGCGCATACATGGGACAATTAAGCGTATACGAGGCTTGTTTCAGTGCATAATTATTTTGTTCATTTGGTGCATAGCTACTTTGTTCTAACACATTTATGTTTTTTTTAGCGCATTCATGCTCTGTTTTAGCGCATTTATGTGTTCTTCTAGCACATTCATGAGACTATAATTTTTAATCATGATTTTGACACGTCCGCAGACAGAGGTTAATATTTTTGCATAGGGTTAAAATGAAGCAATCCTAGGGTAGCTATTTAGATTAAAATAAACCAATTCTAGGATATTCATCAAACAATTGATATATCTTGGATAAAATGAATCCCATGTCTTTTGTGAAGCAACATCTTCACCTAGTTTAGAAAATTTTCATTTGGGATTAAAATTGAACAAGATTTTTTGTTGTGTTTGTCAGGTGATAGGCCTATGCTCTACCCTTAACTAGGTGATTAAAATGCCAAAATCATATTTTCATTTCATGTACTTTATGCTTTGTTAAAACCTTTAGCAGGCTTTCTCTTGTGGAAAAAAGTACTCACCCAAGAGGAACAACCTAAGTGGGAACCCCTAAAACCAAGGATTCCAACTCACTATAATCAAAAGCAAGTTGTTGATGAAAATCTACTCAATTGTAGTGTGCAAGATAACCATCCCCAAAGCCTTTGTTTTAAAAATTGGGAGGTCTCATAAGGGAGTTTATCATTTGTCGTATTGAATGGAAACTCTTATTACGAACCTTAGTATAGAATCTAACCGAGTCAGTAGCCAAACATTATAATACTCACAATGCAAGGGGAGGGAAGAATTTTCCCCCAAAATACTCACCATATAATTTCCAAGGACTATTTTCTCAAGAGATTGAGAAATCTAACTTTGAGTGCACACCTAGAAAATACAAAAACACAGGCACCCTATAGGTGGTGACACGACTATGTGAGTCGACACAATTTTAAGACATAGTTTGTGATGATTATGATGACCTTTTTGACCATTAAGAGTGAGTCTACTTGAAGTGTTTTTTTTGTTCAAATACCCATGGAACTTTCAGAGAACATACACTTATTGTTCAGATTCTAGGACTTTAAAAACAATTGTTTTCCTACTACATGTTATGTTTTACAGACAATAATTTAAATAAGATCATCCAATTCAGTAAACTATCAAAAACATGTTTGTTTCAACGCATTGACTTGATCTTTTAGCTCATTGACCTGATCTTTTAGCGCATTCATGCTAGCACATCCATGAGACAGACTAGCACATTCATGCAATAGCCTAGTGCATCCATGCAACAGTCTAGCGCATTGATACGATCTTTTAGCGCATCCATTGAAAAGTCTGGTGCATCCCTAGCACAAAGTAGCACATCTATTTTTTGAACCAAAATAGTTTCCTAGTGCAATCTGCCACCAATAATGGTCTTTAATATGTTTAGGGTCTGGAAATTTACAAAATTTGTCAAAAAATCCCTTGGGAAAAGGATCAAGAAACCAAAAAGGAAGCTTCGCTACAAGAAGCTCTTGAAAAGGAGACACTTTTTATACCAAAGTAGGAAAGTCTTGCTTGAGCATCAAAATTTCATCCATAGATATCATGACTTTGCTAGGGGATTTACTGATGATTTTTCTTTAGAACCTTTATCTTCACAAGCTTATTATCAATGAAGAGCTCTTTTGCAAAGGCATAATCATAGTCAACCCATTCATTTGCATAGGATTTATGGGAATAGTTCAAGAGATGAAATAATAGATGAAATGCTTCAAGAATCTGAACAAGATCCACAATTTCATTTAGCCATCAAAAAACTTTTAGAGCGGAATATAGAAAGATATTTTCTTTTATTGGCAAATCAAGGTGCTAAATTTCCCTCTAACTATGATATGGAGAAAATCAAAGAAGATCCTAAAAGAATTGAAACTCGCTTAAACGATCTTAGTGCTCTTACCCAATAAATAGAAGCACTACAAGGGTAAATTAAGGAAATACAAGGGGGCACAACCAAGAAGTATGCTTTGGAGGATATTTGTCCATATCCTTTAGATAGAAACATCAACATGATCCCATTTCCAAAGCATTGTGAAATTCCAAAATTTGACAGATATAATGGGAAAATAGATCCTATTGATCACATGAGGGAGTTTCGTAATATGAGCCTTGAATTTGCACATGAAGATACATACTTGGTGTGATTGTTCCCACAAAGTTTAGGTGAGAAATCCATGGAATGAATTTCTAAAATCACTCCACCCATCAAGATATTTGATGAGTTGATCAACAAATTAATATCCCAATACTCCTACAACATTCAAATCAAATAACTATGATTGATTTATGCAAAGCAAACCAAAAGACTAGAGAACCCTTCATCACATTCCTACAAAGATGGAGAAGATTATTTGCACGATATTCTTGTCTAGTTCCTGAAAAGGAAAAGATGAAAATCTTTATTGACAGTCTTAATCAAGAAATGAGTTATAGGCTCAACCTTCATTGTCCTCCATCATTTGAGAAATTTATTGAAAATGTAATCACTATTGAAGAAGCCTCAGTCAAGAGAGGAGTGATAAAGCTTGAAAAAGATAGTCCAAATTTGTATAATCATAACAACAATGACAAATCAATATTTTGGACTAGAAACAAGAATGTTGTCAATGATGGTGTGGTAGATGCCAACAATGTGAAAGAAAAACCATCCATCCTCAATCTATCAAGTACCCAATGCAATAACACCAATCTTGGAAATTCAACTAATCAAGGCAGTAACAATTCCAATCAAGGAAACAATGTTGACCAAGGAAATATGGCCAATAATCATGGTAATTTCAATGATAATCTTGGCAACACTCAAAATTCAAATCCGCCCAGGTCACAATTCTTCTCAAATCGATTGAGTTTTTCTCCTTTCGGCCAATCTCTTGAATCAATTCTCAAAGAACTTATGGATAAAAATGTCATCACATTGCCACCTCAGAGAGATTATGGGTTGCGATTCAAACCATCATCATGGAATGAATCGTATTATTGTGATTACCATAGATGCAAGGGTCATAGTACAAATAATTGCCAAGGTTTGAAAAATTTGGTCTGAGGATTTGATAGAAAATCGCACCATCATAGTTTAGGGACATTGTGCCAATGAAGATCATCAGGCATTTAAGGACCCTCTTCCAAATTATCAAAAAGGGGAATCTTCAGGTGACAAAATAAATAAAAAATTATGTCTATGATACCACAATCAATCACATGTACATAGATGACCAACAAGTTAACCTCATCAAGGTCAAAGGAAAGCATGAGTATCAACAAGTTAATGTGACAATGAGGGGACAAGATAAAATTGTCTTAAAAATGAAGCTAATCCAAATCAACTATCCCTTCTCCAAGGTAGTATAATTTAGTCGATCAATTGCAGAAAACATTGGCTCAAATCTCTATTTTGGAGATTCTTAAGATATTCCCAGGACATAAGAATATTTTGGAGAAGGTTCTCATTGACACAACTATATCCATTGATTTGGATATTGACAAGTTTCAAGCCATGGTGGGACACTTGTCCTCACCCACTTTCTTATAATTTTCTGAGAAAGATGATGGATCCATGACTCATCCCCAGAACTGCTCACTTTATATATAATTTGTGGTCCATAAAACCTGAATTAGGCATGTCTTAATAGATGGAGGAGTCAGTCTAAATATTCGTAATTAAAAATTGGTCTTTGCTTTAGGGTTTTCTAAAGAGTCTATTGATCCAAGAATAAATATAAAAATTAAAGCATATCATGACGATGAACGATCTTCCAAGGGCCTCATTATGTTTCCTATCAGAGTGGGACCTATTGTAAATAACACTTTCTTCCAGGTTTTTGATCGAGACCTTTCTTATAACATACTTTTGGGTCATCCTTGGATCCATGAGATGCAAGTGGTACCATCAACATACCATCAATGTCTAAAATTTCCTTATGGAAAACAAGAGATAACCATACCAACGGATCATAATAACAGTCAAATTTCTTCTAATCTCAGAGCAATCCAGGACACTTTCATCCCACATAATAGAGAATCTCTTGTTGTTTTTGCATCAAAACAGAATGACCAATCAAAGGAATTGATAAAGAGCTTCAGCACGAAATTATAATTAAAGGACAAAGGGGTGGGAGAATATTCATTATGTCTCTCTAACTTACCTATCTCTCCAAGGTCACATGGTTAGCCTACCATATCCAAACAACAAGTTGTTGCAGCTTCCACATTAGGAGCACAATCTTGAGTCCCCATAACCATGTTTGATAGAAAATTCATCAAGGCTAACACTTAATAAAATGAAGCCAAAGATAGAGATATTCTCAATTGGCTATATAAAGATGAGGCTGAATCTAAATAACATATCAAATTTAGTACAAAATAATATGGTAAAGGTTATGCAATAATGCAAAGGATGGGCTATGAAGGGACTAGTCCCATAGGTAAGAGAAAGGAATGAATTTTGAAACCCATTCAACCAAAAGTCACACATCCAAAAGATAAAATAGGACTTGGGTATGGTGAGGATGCAAAAGAAGCAACTCGAAAGAAATCCCATGAAGAGATAGCTTCGACAATTCTTAGATTGCAGGACAACTCTGACACCGATTCAAATGAGTATGAATGGGACACAATTTATGATGACAAATTATGGAGAGATAAAAAGGTGGATGTCAAACAAAAATACACACCCATGCTTACACAAGGAGAAATTTCAAGGCCTCCACTTGACTATGTACTTCAAGATGACCATGACTCGCATGATGACAATTCGGTTCAAAACGAGATGGATAATCGATAGGAGGATACCATCATATATCTTCCTTATAGCAAGAATGATAACCATGTAATGACCTTAACAACCCTTGACCTCACCCAACCAAATGATCCTTTGCCTTTAGTCCATCCCGAGCTTATTGATTGGGATCAAACTGAAGCAATTGATATTCCCATATTCTAGGATGATGAGACCATTGTAAATTTTCTTTGTTCTTCCAATCCTAAAACAGGTTCCACCAGTGAAACTCATGATCAAAATTTCAATTAGGAGAGTGCCAAGTTTCTTAGCTACAAAATTAATAATATAAAAGATCGATCTAATGGTGAAAACTGAAAAAAAGGTAGTGTTAGATCATGAAAAAGGAAAAATAAAGAGTGTATCTGATGGTGAAAACCTTTCAAAGGAACTAAAGGATGAGAAACTTGACACTCTCCCAAAACACTATCAAGAGAGGTCTTCTATTTTTATTGAGCCAATACAAAAAATCAGCATAGACACTATAGAACAACCAAAGATCCTGCAACTTGTTGCTTCATTGACAGAGGAAGAAATACCAAAGTTCACAAAATTCCTGAGGGCTAATCAAATCAATTTTGCTTGGTCATATGTGGATATGCTTGGACTAGATCCTAATCTTTTTTTTTTTAAGAAAGAGTGGTGGTCCACTATATTAATATTTATTATAATAAATAGATAATACAAAATTATAGCTATGAAGGGCATACCAACATGAAAGAGCCAATAAGAAAACCTCCGATTATAGCCCCAAAGGTAAATTTCATACACAAAATGATCATAATCATGTAGGCTTAAGTTCCCAAAAATATTTGACCAGAAGCTTGACTTCCTAGGACAATTTAAACTATATATGACCTAACTAAATTCTAAAAATTTACCAAAAATATATAATACAATCGAATTGCCAAAAATTCAGTTATACAAGACCCGTGCTACAAGACAAAAAATTATCATGTGCAGATAATAACATCATCTACACACCACGACCGCAAACATGTATATTTTGATCATAGGTTGAAACCAACATTTCCCTTACGAAACTGCCAATCATTCCCCCATTTGGTCTGGCGGTCATTCTTCCATTTGATCACCACCCTAAATAGAATTTTCATCCTACCCTTCCATAAAACCCTACAAACACATATCATTTGCAAAAAATTCAAATCCCACCACTGATTCTTTGTCTTCTAGTTCCTTAAGCTACAACTGAGCCCTAGCAGGATGTCCATTATGACCTCCATTGCCATAATTTGCAGAAAACCCTTGCATTTCATCCCTTTTAGCTTTAGCTATTGTCATCGACGCAAGTTCAAATGACAATGCTAGCATTGGCAGAATTGTGGGCAAGTGAGGTGCATTCTCACATAGGAAGGAAAGCAAGTAATACTTCCCCTTAATGTCAAAAGAAAGAGTTGCACAAATCCTGTTAGCATTTTTATTTAATTCTTTGACTACAATATTATCATTCTTCAATTTCAAGCCTAGCCTTACTTCTTCAAATATTTCATCATACCCTTGATGCTACTTTATATTTTCCCTTGGAAACAAATCCCCAACAAACCCATCCCCTATTAAGAAATTATAGCCTTGCACTACATTCAATAGTGCATCATTATCCAAAACCTGCGGCTTTACACATTTGCTAACAATTACCTCTAAATCGATAAGGGATTGAAGCAAGTCCATTGTGTTTGATAAAAAAATTGGCAATACCTAAGAAGGAAACAAAAGGCGACGGGCTCTAGGACTTGTAACTTCCACCCCTAAAAATGCTTTGATTGCATCCTCCACTCTAGGGAAATCTACTTTGAAAATTTGTGCAAGATCTCCATGTGAGAGATAGCCCTCAAATGGTCTTTCCCTTTGTACAATTGGGAAATTGACCCTCAGATTCCATGGATGAGTCATCATCTTGGCAACATTGAAAACCTCCAAATGCACTCTGCAAACCATGACTAATAACTTTCTTCGGCTACTCTCTTCAGGCACTAAATGATGCTTCAAATGTGGTGGTGAGCAAATTCAGTTGAAAACTTTTTAATTCTGCAAAAGCCTCGAAACCACTACGAACACTAGAAATTGATAAGACTTCCACCTCTACTTTGCTCATGTAAAAGCCTTCTTTTTCTTAAGGAAATTTATTTCTCATTACTTGCATGTTTGCATACCTCCAAACGTGGCTTTTATCTAACCTTCCTTTCATCCACTACTTTATATTTTGCACATAGTATTTCAATGAGAAGTGTGTCGACACTTTAAACAATGTTAGGTAATCATTTGAAAATATTATGAAATTTAGTTGTCATAGGAAAAGATATCAGCTATTACTTCCTTTAGGATCGCCAAAATAGATGGAGCGTATTTCTTTTCCTTTTATGAAACACCCAACTCATGCAAATTACCTTTGTGGATTTCATGGAGTCCTATACTTTCCTTAATCCTTCTTCAATTTTGTGATCTAAGATGATGGCAATAAGTACAAAGCACATTTATCCAGCATTATGACCATCCTTTCAACTCAAATTTTGTGTCCCAGCCTGTGTACGACCGCCTAACTTCCCAAGAACAAAACTAATATAGAAAATTTATTTTAATTTTGTGGATTTCATTAAGATTCACATGAAAAAATTTTGCTTGCTAATGTGATCCTTCAATTTACTAATAGATTTAGTCAACTGTATGATCCCCTTGAGCCTCTTGTTTGATTAATCAAATCAAATGAGGAAAATCAATTAATTGATTTAAATCATACAAAACCTTGATCTCCTTATCCACACAATATAAATTAGGAAGAAAGAATGCTACTTTATTACCTTCTCTATAGGTATGAAAAATCATAGTATATTGGAACTTATCTAACAGTGCCCATACCTTCTGAAGAGTATAACTTAAATTCTAGTTCAAGGCCTTTCATTCCTTGCAAGCATTAATAATTATCATAAAATCTCCCTCTCTGTGTAACCTGGCAATTTTCAATTCTGATGCCAACTCCAAACCCAAAAGCAAAGCTTGAGCTTCTACATTATCATTTTTTCCTTGGTTTAGATTGAATGAAAATATTGCAATTAACATTCCTAAGGTGTTTCTAATACATATACCAGCCCCTGCCTGTCTTGATTCTACTTTAGCCGCCCCATCAAAATTTAACTTAGCAAAACCCTCTTGAGGTGGAATCCACTTAATTGTGGTTCTGTCAATTTTATTGGTACTAGTTTTGGGCATGCTACCATCAACTGGTAACTTAATACCCTTCCAATTCTATAAAATATAGTTGTCCCAATTTGTAAACAATGAGTTAATAGGCTTCTCCTTTTGGACACATGTATTGAACCCTTCCAAAATGGATTTTTCAATATTCATAGTTACTATCTCAGTTGGGGACTTTGTTTTCTGAAATATTTTCATGTTTCTTTCCCACCAAATTTTCCATATCACTATCGTTGGGACAACATGCCAAATACAAGCAAAGAAGGAATTTTGGTACAGAATCGACCAACTTTGGAAGAGATCCCAAAGTGAATTGGGAAGCAAATTATGTATTGCTAACTTTGATTTAATAAATTCCCAACACTGACTAGAAAAGCTACACTGGAGAAGTAGGTGGTCAACCATTTCAACTCCTTCTTCACATAACAGGCATTTGAAGGAATCTGCAATCTTTAACTTGACCAAACAATCACTAGTGAGAATTATTTTCTGAAGGGCTAACCATGCAAAACTACCTGGTTTTGGTAGTACTTTACTATTCTAATAGAATTTAAATGCATGTTGAGGTTGTGAAAACTGATTTATTTGACTTAAAGCAGTGTAACCTTCTTTGATAGAATAGGACCCAAATTTTGAAGTTGCCCATATTATGCGATCAAGTTGTGTAAATAAGCGCCCTATTCTAATTTTCATGACACTATTGAAAAAATCTGATTGCTATGGTGGCATGAGGTTACATGATGGTTTCTTCCACTCAAATTTCCCATTAAGAGATCCCATAGATTGCACATAATCCAACAATTTTTCTCCCCACTCTCGAGAAAGAATTGCTCTTATCGCTTGTAGTTCCTTCATTTCTAATAACGGTGGCTTACCGTTCCAAGAATCCACCCAAAATGCTACATTCTATCCATTATTCACTTCCCAGGATACAAAATTTGTTATTAGATTCCTACTTTACATGATGAAGTTCCATATGGCATATCCCTTTGGAGGGTCTACCACCATTAGGATTCTTGTAGGATTTGCATTGTCTAAATAGTTGGACTCCATTATTTTAGACCATTTTTCCTCTAGATTCATGTACATTTTCCATGCTAACTTGGCTCCAAAATATTTTTTTCTCAATGAAATATTTTGTATTCCCATCCCCCTTGTTTTTTACCTCTTTCTAGATTTGCTAGAGACACCAGAGGGACCTTCTTATGATCATCTATATTTCCTTTCCACAAAAATGACATTATTTTTTGTATTTCCAAAATTACCAATGCAGGGGCTTTGAGAACAAGAAGGAAATAGTTAGGAATGGATGATAAAACTGATTTAATAAGAAGAATTCTTCTTGATAGTGATATCCATCTACCTTTCCATATTAGGATTCTTGCCTTGAGTCTATTAAGTACCTTGTCCCAAAAGTGTGCTCTATTAGCGCTTTTGAAAAAAGGAATTCCTAAGTAGGAACATGGTAATTCTGCTTCTTTGAAACCTAAGAGGTTAACTATATTCCTCTTAAGATCATCTAGCGTGTTCAACAAATAAATCTTGGATTTTCCTAGATTTATTTTTTTCCGTGAAGCAGAAGAATATTTACTCAGAACCTCTTTGACCTTCTTAGCTTCCGATATTGAAGATTTATTGAAGAGAAGAGTATCATCCGTAAATAAAGAATGTGTTACAAAGATGCTTGAATTCACTATCTTTACCCCCTACCATAAGCTATGTCTATGTTTGAAAAGGATAAATCTGCTTAAGGCTTCTGCCATCATAATGAAAATAAATGGGGAAAGGGTGTCCCCTTGCCTCACCCCTTGTGAAGCAAAAAAAAAACCTATTGGGCTTCCATTTATGATCACTGAGAATTTGGCTCCCGATAAAAAAGACATTATCCACTTGCGCCATTGAGAGCTAAAACCAAACCCTGCTAACACCTTGTTTAAAAATTTCCAATCTACCTCATCATAAGATTTCATCATTTCTAACTTGACAATAAAAGATGGAAACTTGGTCATTGTTATAGTGTGTAGCACTTCATGCACCACAATTTCCCCTTCATATGTCTCCCTTCTAGGGACAAACCCTCCTTGCTCCTGAGAGATGATTCTTTGAATAATGGGCTAGAGTCTAAGGTAGATTACCTTTGTGAAAAATTTATAAACTGTGTTGCATAGATAGATGGGCCTAAATTCTACAAAAGTTTTAGGGTCTAACTTTCAGCAAAATCACAATATTGGTAATGTTAAATTGCCTTAACATGAATCTCGTTCTTCTAGATTCTTCCAATGCCCAGAGAAGCTTAAAACACAAAAAATCCCAACTCTCTTGAAAAAAAACTATCATGAAACCATTTGGACCTGGTCCCTTGTCAGGGGGGAGAGAGAAGACTACATGTTTCAATTCCTCCAAAGTAAAGGGTCTCTTAAGAATTTTATTGTCTTCTAAATCGATGAGATGTGGAATTGTGTCTAACAACTCTTGTTAATCATTGATTGCATGAGCATCTATACTTGTCGGGGCAGAAAGGAGGTCAGAAAAAATTTGATGCCTTCATTATTTATATCCTCTTCCTTTGTGAGCCAATTTCCTATGGATATTTGCTTAATTGACTGAAATGACTTTGTTTCTTTTCTGATCTATGTAGAGGCATGGAAAAACTTTGTGTTATGATCTCCCTCTTTTAGCCAAATCTCTTGAGAATTCTATCTCCAATAATCTCCTCTCACACATAGCTCCTCCCATTCTTCCTATAGCCTTTTCTGAATTTCATATAGTGTTGCATCTAGACCATTTTGAATTATTCTCTCATGCACCACAATTAGATCTTTGTAAACTATATCTTTTTGGTGAAAAATATTTTTAAATACCTGCTTATTCCATATTTTAATTTATTGTTTGACATGAACTAATTTCATGTGAAATTGATACATCTTTGTACCTTGCACAAAAGGAGCCTTAACCCACCATTGCTTCAGAAGTTCCATAAATTGTAGGTGTCTGAACTACATAACTTCAAATTTGAAGGATGAGTTTACTATTGGTATGGTAATATTTGAGATATTCAGAGAAATTGCATAATGATCTGAGCTAGGGTAAGGCATAATTTCAAATGATATATTATGTAGTGTATTCATCTAGTTGGAAGAAACTAGAAATTTTTCAAGACATTTTACTATTTGCAAAAAACCTTTCCTTCTATTTTTCTAAGTTTATTTCCCTGAGGTATGCTTAATATCCCTAAGAGAATTGGATGAAATAAATAAACTAAAGTTTGACATTACCCTTGGAGGAGGGAAAATTCCTCCATTATTTTCTTGTAAGGATGCTATTACATTGAAATCACTTGCCAATATAAACTTCCCCACATGGAACACTCCTATTTGTCTAGTTAATTCATCTCATAAATTCTTCTTATCCATGGTAGAAGTGGGGCCATAAACATTGATGAGCCAAAATTGTAATTCAAATTTTGTCACCTCAACAATTTTCCAATTAATCTCATTTTTGTGCAATTTCATAATTACCAATTTTGGGTTCCACAAAATTAATAGTCCTCCTGATACCGCATTAGCAGTTGAATGTGTGGATTCCCACCTTGCCCATTTTTTAATTGAATATTCATACACATCTTTTGATGTCTTAGTTTCCTGTAACAGGACCAAATCTGCTCCACAAGAATCTACAAGTTGCTTGATGTGAGCATGTTTGTCAGGGGTATTTATGCCCTTGACATTCCATGACAAGATCCTCATTTCTCTTGAAGATAGCAACAAGCTCTCCTTAGTCTCTTGTTTGATAAAGTGTCAAGAATTATTTTCTGAATTCCCACTTCTATCTATTCTTGCAACTTAACTAGTTTTTATTTCCTGCCTCTTTTCCCAAGTGAATTTTTCACTGAGGTATTGTAAGGAGTTTGTAACAATGAAAATTATCTATTACATTCTTCGAAACTCAAAGACTCCCCTATGAATACTAATTGATTATCTTTTTGGTATTCTAACTTAGGCTCTAACCTTTCCAGTTCTAGCATATAGGGGTCTTTAATGCATTGTGCAGATTCATAGTATTCTGACATAGGCTCTAACCTTTCTAGATCCAAGATATAGGGGTATTTAATACACTATGTAGGTTCATTGTGATCCTATGTTATGTTTAAATGCCTTTGTGTAGCCTGAGTGTCTTCTTTACCTTGCAAAATTAATTGAGTATTGATTTCCCAAAAGTCTTCCTGCACTATAATTTCCTCTATTAAATCTGAACCAATTGAGAAAAGAATCTTATCTACCATGTATTGAAGCTCAAGCTTGGATAACCTCTCATTTGAAGTTGCTACACTCCTTTGATCCTTCTCTTGGAGAGATATCTTTTCTTGATCTATTTTTTGTCCCTACTGCGTATTGCCTTGTAACAACCAGGCACCAAGATGATCCCTTGTGCTCTAAAACATTAACTTATTAACTATTTCTATGAGCTATAATTTTGAACATAACTTTAACTCAGGGTTATATACGGTAGGGGAAGGGTCAATAAGGGTTTGCATTATTTTCCATATATTTGCTTGCCACTTAAGCTCGACAGCTACCCTTTTAGTGGTTCAAATTTTAGTTGAAAGATTCAAACCTAAACCCATTCCTTCTCTATTCTTCTTGATTATGCCCTTATCTTCATTCTTACCCTCATGATGTGTCCTTTTAGAACCAAAGAACTGTTCCTATGAAGGACCCTGAGTACCTTTTTCATCTAAAATAGCTAGACCCTTTGAACGCTCACCACTGCATTGTTTATATGAAGAGATAGTTTCTGATGACTAAGAACCCGATGTGCAGTGAGAATAGGAATGACCTATGAGGGAAATTGTAGCATGTGGTTTCAGGAGATTCAAATAGAATTTGTTGATGCCATGTACCATATTTTGATACAAATTGAATATTTTGTTGAAGACCCTTAGAGACATCTATGAGGGCACAAAATTTAATAATCTTTGAGGGATTTATAAAGAAATATTTATCATGCATCAAGAAAATTCCCACTTGATTAGAAATAAGCTCAATTAAATTTAATTCCCTATATTCAAGCAGTAAACCTAGTAGTTGGAACCAAAAGGGAAAAAATTTGAAGAATGATTCCTCAGGTTTGAAGTTTGGCATCCAAGATTGTATGCACAAGTCATACCCTCTAAAAACCCATGTTTTTACCTTGAATATCTCCTCTTTATTGTTTTTGGTATCAAATATGACTATGAATATACCCTTTTCTAGATCCAGATAAAAGAATTGTTGTACCCCTTTCCAATTTTCATAAATCACCTCTTTTAAATGATTTAAAGACAACTTTAAGTTCTAGAACTTACAAATTATTTCTTTCTCCTTGAGATCTTGAATCTGAGGTTGCATAAATTTTTTTGAAAGGGTGATCTTGAATTTACCACACTCACCTGAGGACAAAAATTTTGCATCCTGTTGACTAGAGTTATTTTCCTAGCCCATCTCTAACTTCTTTGTCTCCTTTTGCCTCCAAATTTTCTTGGTTACTACTTGTAGACATCTAAATTTGATCACTTCCATATGATCAAAATCGTCTACTTTATCCATCTATGTCATTAATAGTGATTAAATATTTTATTTAATCATTATTTCATTTTCTGCCTAAGGTTCCTAAAGTATGTAATTGAATAATTAAATACTTTACCTTACACCTCTTCTTCTCTAAATTAAATAAATAAGACAATTTATTTAATTTAGTCACTTAACCTTTTTGATTAAAAATCAATTTTTAATTCCTCATTTTCTCTCTCTTTGTCACATTCTCCATAATCCTCTTTTAATCTAGATTAAATTAATTAATCTTTGATTAGGATGTGCACCACTTAATCAAGGTTAATGTCACATCCTCCATAATCTCCCACTTGCTTCTAATCTCTCATTAATTATCCTAATCCTATGTTTGCACAACCTTAATCAAGGTCATTAACCTAATTGGTACCTTGGTCAACTCTCCCCATCCCCCAAGGAATTTTTAATTCGTTTGTATTCACCCAAGGCTTTTCTCTCCCCCATGTGAATTTTTAATTCACATTTTATTCTTCCAAGTTTTACCCTATCCCCATGCAAATGTGACTTGTCATTTTACATGTGCCCAAGGCTTCTAGAACCTTGGACTTGTCACATCTCTCACATGTGGCAAATCCCCACCTTTTTGGAAACCCTCTCTTATCCACTAGATTCTTCCAATCATTGTGAATTTTTAATTCACTTTTATTCCTCCAAGGAATCTTCTCATCCCTAAGGTACCTACAAGGTACTTGTCCTTCCTCTACATCATGTACTTCTCTTCCACCTCATTTCCACATCATTCCACCCTAGGCCATCTCACATTCCACATGTCAAGATGTGAGGGCTTGTGAGTCCTCAACTCACCATAGCCCTTCATCTTGGCTTTGTTGGCTCAATCTCAACCATTGAATTCTCTAGAGAATTCCAATTATCCTATAAATACCCCCTCATTTCTCTCATTTGGGGGATCAAGTCTTTTGCTACCAAACTCTTGCTAAATTGTCATTTGTAGTATTTTAGCTTTTCCATAGTATTTCTCATCAAATCCATCTTGCATCTTGCATCCACTTCACTCCATTTCCATCCAAGGAGCATACAAGACATCCAAAGATCAAGGGACAACCAAGGAAGGAACAATACGAAGGTATAATCAACAATCAATTTATCTTATCTTGCTTTCATGTTTACTATTTCTTAAGCTAATCATTGAGGTGCCCTTTTCTTATGTTAGTTCTTTCTTATTGCATCATTTTAGCATCTCACATTAGGACTTGATATTTTAAAAGGATCACATTTCTGGCACACCCAGTGGGACCCACAAAACGGGTCTTTTTTCTTCACGTTTGCTATTGTTGAAGATTTTTTGTAGGTTTAGGTCGAAGAGGGGCGGACTTGCCCTCTCGGACACTACAGAGGGATGGATACGCCCTCCTGTTTTGATGTTTCTGACAATTTTTACTGCAGAAGTGTGGATACACCTGCGCGATCCAATGTTTTTGATAGTTTTTACTACAAAAGTACAGATACGCCCCCGTGTTTCGATGTTTTTACTAATTGTTTTCTGCAGAAGTGCGGATACGCCCCCGTGTTTTGACGTTTTTGCTAACTGTTTTCTGTAGAAGTGCATATACGCCCCGTGTTCCGATGTTTTTGCTAACTGTTTTCTGCAGAAGTGTAGATACACCCCTGCATTCTGACGTTTTTGCTAACTATTTTTCTACAGAAGTGCGGATACGCCCCCGCATTTCAACATTTTTACTAACTATTTTTCTGCAGAAGTGTAGATACGCCCCCACATTCTGACGTTTTTTCTAACTATTTTTTTGTAGAAGTGTGGATACGCCCCCATGTTTGAACTTTTTTGCTAACTATTTTCTACAGAGGGGCGGATACACCCTCCTGTTCCAACATTTTTCACAACTAACATTTTCTTGCAGGGCCTTTATTTCATTCAAATTTTAAAGTTCTCCTTTTTGGTTTATCTATTCACCTAGCATAATTAGGGGGGATTAATACTTGTTGTTTGTTGTGTTACCCTAAGGGGGCATTAGTTTGTTTTAACCTTCCCCTTTGCACTTTGTGCAGATCTGAGGGGGTAGTTGGAAATGGTTAGTGTCTTCTTCTTAGAGGGACCTGCTTGGGGATTTCATCACCCCAAGGGACGATCCCAACCACGCGTATCGACAGGGTATACAAAGGGGGGAGAGCGAAAGTTGTACCCCAATCTAGTTGCATCATAATTGTTGGAGCGTCAAAGTTGGGGTGATACCTAGATAGACATGAAGAGTTGGTCTGAGCCTTTCAGTATCTCATTGGAGTTACCGACTCACGCTTGTGACAGACTGATGTTCATGGTTGTGCCTCACATATCGAGCATATATCGATGACTCCCTATAAACTTTGCTCATCCTAGAGTAAGACCTTTGCTAGCCATACCCCTTAATACCAATCATAGGATTGTGCTTGTTCAAAGTGTCTTTCTATGAAAAAAAATAGTAAATTTTGATAAGTCAACCTCATTGAATCATTTCAAGTCCTTGCCCTAATCCCATCATCCAAACCAAATCACTTTCCACTACAGAGAGGTGGATACGCCCCCCTATTTCAACATTTCTTACTGTAGAAGTGTGGATACGCCCCCCTGTTTCATCACTTTTTACTACAAAAGTGTGGATACGCCCCCTTGTTTCAACACTTTTTACTACAGAAGTGAAGATACGCCCCCCTGTTCCAATGTTTCTGACAATTTTTTTACTGAAAAAGTGCGGATACGCCCCCTGAATGGACAATTTCATCCATTTGACCATTTTAAACCCTTGTTTGAACTCCCAAAGTCTCCATTCAACCTTTCTAAACATCCATTTATCACATCCACATTGATCATTTCACAATTTGGGAAATCCATTCTACCATCTTACCATGTGACCTCAATATTTGCACTTTCTAAAAATATCACTTCAACAACACATCTTTCATTTGCATTCATCATCATCTCTCATCACAAAGTCCGCTAAAACCTTGTTTTAGGAGTCATCTCCTGAATTGACCAAGGCATTAAGTTTGATCATTATCCTACATATCAATCATTATCTTCAACCTAATCAATCTACTTCTATCTTGAGGTGGATTTGTGTTGTAAGTCAACATCATTGGCCCAAATCAATCCCCTTCTATCTCAAGGCAGATTCGGTGTCGTGATCATTGGTTTAGCCAGTTTAATCTGATCAACCAACGTATTAAGTCACCTAGGGTGGTTCCTGAATTGGGTTTAGGACCCTCTCCATCAAATCAAATCCTCATCCAAAATCATCAAATTGATGCATCATCAATTGATTCATCAAATTATCCAAACAATCCAATCCAATCTATCTAAATCTTTCAAAATCCCATCATCCAATCAAAATCATCCATCAACCAATCCTTATCCAATCATTAAATTAATTGATACATCATCAATTGATCCATCATCCAATCCCAATCTGATCTTTCATCTAATCCCCATATGAGCTTCCAATCCATCCTAGTTCTCTATCTATCATCTATTATGTCCTACTAATCTATATCCATCATGAATATTTACCCCCCTCTCACACAACCACTAATAGTAGTCAAGGGGAATCCTAGCTCCGTTGATGACGATAACAAAAAATTTGTTGATCATGAATATTGTTATATAGATCCCCTTGATGCTATTATTGCTAGCAAGCTCTCTCCAATCGCCTCCCAAAATTCCACTACTTCTTCAAATTATCCCACCATGCCTTCATCCACATCTAATAACGGTCCTTATGCTACCCTTGGAAAGGGACATCTGACATCCTCACCATCAACATATTCATCATGTGCTCCCTTTCAAACTATATCCTACCCAACACCCATATACTCTTATCCTTATCATCATCAAAAATCCCAACATCTCTACCTTAATCCCACATCCCAATCTTCCCATCCTAATCCAACACCTACACCTTCCTATCACAATCCCCCACCCCAATATTCCTCCTATCCTAATCCACCATTTCAATCCCCTTATCCTAATCCATCCATATCCTCCTATTCCAACCCACCATACATGTCCTCCTATGGTGGTCCACCACCTCAATCTTCTTGTTCTAATCCAACATCCACACCTTCCTATCACAATCCCCCATCCCAATATACTTACATTAGTTCCACATCTCCCCATTCTAATCCTTCATCCACATCTTCCTACTATTACTCACCATCCTAATCTAATCCCACATCCACATCTTCCTACATCACTCCCCCTTTCACGACATTATATCTTAATCCTTCATCTAAACATAACCCACCTAATCCTCCTAGTTCTACTAGTCCTCCATCTAGTCCCATCCACTCATCTAATCATAATCCTCCATCTCCTCCTATTTCTACACATAGTCCTCCATCTAGTCCCATCCACTCATCTAATCATAATCCTCTATCTCCTATCTCTACACCTAGTTCTCCATCCAATCCCATCCACTCATCTAATCATAATCCTCCATCTCCTCATAGTTATACATCTAATCCTCATCCACCCATCCACTCATCTAACCCACCAATCCCTAACCCTAATCTTCCATCTCCTCCTAGTCCTCCATCCATTCAAATACCCTCATCTAACCTTAATCCACCACTTCCTAATCCTAATCCTCCATCTTCTCCTAGTCCTCCATCCATTCCCATACCTTCATCTAATCCTAATCCTCCATCTCCTCCTATCACTCCATCTATTCAAATCCCCTCATCTAACCCTAATCCACCAATTCATAATCCTCCATCTCCTCATAGTTCTACATCTAATCCTCATCCACCCATCCACTCATCTAATCCTCCAATCCCTAACCCTAATCCTCCATCCATTTCCATCCCCTCATCTAACCCTACCCCACCAATTCCTAATCCCAATCCTCCATCTCCTCATATTCCTCCATCCATTTCCATCCCCTCATCTAACCCTACCCCACCAATTCCTAATCCCAATCCTCCATCTCCTCATATTCCTCCATCCATTTCCATCTGTGAACCCCAATCCTTTATACCTGCATAAACACAACAAACAAACACATAATTAGATCAATATGCAAGTTAAGACAAGGATTCCCCATGAAATCAATTTGCAATGCTTAAATAGGAAAGAAAGTGAATAAATGAACAAATAAAACAATGAAATCCTATTTTAAAATGCAAACTCTTGATCCCATGGGGGAATTGGTGCCAATTATTGTAGAAATTGGCCCTTTCCCAACTCCTTTGTGTGATTGTTGATGATTTGATGAGTGATACACTTTGATGAAGATTCAATCAAGCTCCATGATGAAAAACCTGCATAACCTAGCTAAGAACTTGATGAAATGGATAATGTTGAGGATGAAATTGAGTATAATAAACTTGATTGAATTGTGGATGATAAAATGAGAGGAAGAGTCTCTCATTTATAGATTTCAAAATTGGAAGAAGAGTGAAGTTGAGCAATGTGGGATCATTCAACATCCAATGGCCAAGTGCCACTTGTCAAGATGTGAATGGTTGAAAGTTGAGCACATTTTGATCAATGTGCATGATAAATGCCATGAGATTCAAATTTGAAATTTGAATCTCACATGTTGGAGGGAGAAGGAAATGGAGTTAATGTCACTTGGCTCAAGGCTAAGGAAATGTAAGAGGCATTAAATGCCTTGTTGGAAGGACTAAACCCATTTGAATTTGAATTCAAATTTGAGGGAATATTCCCTTTTGATGCCATGTGAGGGAAAATAGATGAATTAATAAATCAATTAAATTGATTTATTTGTGCAACTTGAAAAATCTAGACGATTTTAATGATTGAGATTAAATTAATCAATATTTGATAAATTTAATGAGGGATTAGATGATTTGACAATTTTGACTTAAATTGATGAATTGATTTAAATCAAAATTGAGAGGAAATGATTTTGATTTATTTACTAAGTGGGAAAATGTTAGATTAAATCAAATAAGGTTTAATTTATTTAATTTAATAAGAGGACTTTAGAGACTTTAATCAAATAAAATGATTTATTTAATTAAACAGAAACATAAGGTTGATTAAATTAAATTGATTAATTTAATCACTAGAGGAGAAAAACTTAATCAAATAAACAATGATTTATTAAATTAAGAGACAAAATATGATGAAATGTTGAGAGTCTGATTCTAGAGGAAATGTTGTTAGTAATCAGGATCAAGTGTGCCGAACCGAATTGTACATTTTTCCCCTCTTTGAAGTAATGTACTTGTTGCATTGATTCAAAGAATAAACTGTTGTGATCAAAGTTCAAAATTTCTTGATTTTTCAAATGCCCCAGTGTTGCCCCAGCAAAAGAATTACATTGGTATACTACCCCCTCGAGAGATTCAGCAGAAATGTATGATTTTCCAATCGAGATCGCGATAAAATGCAAGAGGAGTGGTTCTATACAAAAGACACTTTCTTTGATGTAGACAATTTCGATGATGTGTATACAGTCATTGGCCATGGGTAGCCTCGTGTATATTTTGATACAACACACCGATTTTAGATAGAAATGTTAGCAAAGATAGAAGAATAAGAATAATAAGATGGATGGAAGGAGGATCCACACAAGTTCACATTATTACTAATGATGACGATGTATTGTTTACCAGGAGTTGGGACTTTCAAAGAGCCAATTAATTTATGTTTGATAACACAAATATGTGCGATGCATCAAGGCATAAAGGACCAGGATGGCATGGTACCTAGTGTGATGGACTTTGAATTGGAAATCAAATAGGAGCATTCTTGTTCACACTTAGTGTACATAATTTATTTAGGATGTAGTTCAGACATTCTAAACATCTCAGGCCAACACATAGGAAAGCAAGCTTTCTTATGTGGTCAACAAGATATCTAAAACATCCTCTCCACAAACCAAACAAGGCATATATGACTAAGTTATTTTACAAGTGTATCCCACAAGCACAACAGATAAAAAAGATAATGATATTTTCCCCATTCCTTTCTCTCTAAACCTGTTTTGTTTAGGCATCATCGAGAGGTTCTTGGAATAAGCACAAAATAAGATAAGTCAATAAAGACCAAGAAAAGTAAACAAACAAGCTAATGTTCTTCATACCACTAGCCAAGGCTAAATTACTGTGGGCTACCTGATGCTTATGTCCATTGCAGGAAAGCTTCATCCTAGGACATGTTGTGATTAGGGCTTTGATGGGACTAATTTGGGTGATAAGCTATTGATATTTTGAGCTGACCAACTTGCTTGCTTACTGACTTAGACTTTCAAGACTCTGACGATTAGAGAGTTCACTTTTAAACCTGCTAGACTTGCTTCTGACTGACTCACCAAAGGATGAAGGCGACGATTTCTTTATTATGAGTGATGACAAATCATGGGTGAAAGTGAGATGAAATGGATGCACCATTTTGGATTTTCAAATATTTTGAGGTTGTTTTTGGTATTTTCAGATTTTATGATGAAGAGACTAACTTAAAGACCTATCCTAGGGGTCTTGGTAGCTGATCCATAGATTAGCCTTGCCTACATTATACATGCAGAGACCACGTAGTTCAACTAATGATAGGCTGATTTGAAGGTAAGACGGACAAACGAATTTCCATTTTATTGCTTAAAGAACTGACCTAAGATGTAGACTAGATAAGCAATGGATTGCCATTTTATTGCTTAAAGGACTGACCTATGATGTAGACTAGATGGGAAAACATATTTCCAATGCGATGGATGCCTAAAGGACTGACCCTACTGTCTCAGGGATGATTAAAGATCAACCTTGCCTACGTTCATGCTCAGAGACGACGTAGTTTGGACAAGGTGAAAGACCGATAAGACTTAATGATGAATTTTGAAGATTTTTTGATATGTTGACATGTTTATGGAGTTTTGAATGATTTGGATGTTTTTTTGGATTTTTTGATGTATTTTATGAATATTTTTGAATTTTTGACGTTTTGAGAATATACACGAATTTGATCTGATGCCAATACAAGAACATGCCCCCAACGTAGTGTGATAGACTACTTCGATAAAAGTAGGACAAACTGACCTTAGGAATATGCCAATTAGTACTATGGTGGCATATGATATGGGTATCAACTCAAGCTATGGTATGGATGCGAGCGGATGGGTAGATGGATGATTAATGAAATGTGATGAAATGGATGAGTGAGTCGTGTAGATCCTGGTGGATAGAGAGTGTTTTATTTACACTCGGTGCCTATTTTCTAGGTTTTCACCAAGGTACTTGTCCAAAGCGCCACCGAAGTGGTTTTCACTAGAGGATGATTTTTTTCTTTACTATTTTCAATCCTTTTTCTAATTTTTTTTTTTTGGATTTCATGTATTTTTTCATTTTTTTGTTGTCTCCAAGATGCTTGTTTCTCAAGTTTTCATCAAGGAGACCATTTTTTCAGGATATTTTCTGATTATTTTTGTATTTTCTGGTTCCATACCTTGCAAGTTCTTAGGCATAAAACTTTTTGAGGTGAGAGCTATTTGGTTGTTGCCCACAAAAGGATATAAAAGTCACAGAAAATCCTATCCTAGGAATTGGACATTCCAGCAGGTTACTAACATCTTCTCATGGTCATTCATTTACTTTGTCAAACCAGGGAACGTATACTTGAAATGGAGTGGCACTATATGTGCACTATGAACTGATTTTAGCCACAACCTACTAGCAATAAATGCATGAAAGGAATTCTACTTTTGATGCAGGAATGTAAGCCAAAGTTTTATCAACTTAAGCACAACTTAGTTAGAGCAGAAATCATGACAACTATTACTAAGAAATAAACCATGAACTGGTCTTATGCTACAAGAACAAACATAGGGATGGATTCCTTATGCTACAGGAACAATATAAGACTGAGTTTTTACTAAAACTTCCTGGAATGAAATTCTAACTGATAAACAATAGGAAATAAACAACTAACTAGAGATACTTACTAAGTGGGCCTCCTCAGCAAGCATCAACCAAACTATGCAAGAATTGAACTCAAAACTTCATCAGCTTTTTATTCATAATCTTGAATCATACACATGGTTGTTCTGCTTGTAAGAAAACTAATACAAAAATCTATCTTTCATTATGATACTAACTTAAACATACTTTGTTCTATTCTCTTATTTATAATCTAGTCTTTTTCTCTTCTCTACTTGCTCACTCATGCAGGAGGAACATTTATTTCTAGAAGAGCAACTAACTAACTAACTTAATTGAGAAATATGCAGACATAGATGCTTCCTAATTCCGAGGAACAGTCTTCCATAAATGGAAGTATATCTATTCAACTAATTTAGAGAGAATCTAACATTCCACTCTTCCTAGATTGATGACCATTTAGATCTCCTCCCAATGACCCAGATAGAGAGTCCTCATTGGAACAACCTCCTCGATGCTGTGCTAGAAATGGGCTTTTTTGTAAGGCCGAGTTTTGTTGTGCATTGACTCGTTCATAATAACTTCAAAAACCTGTGGAACACATGGCAACAAAGGTAAAAGAAAGCATGCATATAATAGCATGATACTCATCATTAATCACACACATTAAATTCATCTTATTTATCCAAAAACCACATGTATCCAATTAGTCAATTGGGAGGTCAAACAGGGTGAAGAATAAAGTCATACAAAGATATTAGGCTGCAAGAATATAGGAATACTTGCCATAGGATACTACCCATTTTTAATTAAAAAATTTATAATCACGGAGTTCAAAACAACCATTAAAATGAGTAAGGGTATTTCAAAAATACATTATGATATTCAAATTACGAGCATATTTTGGGCTCATCATTTGCCCCCTACTTAACCTAATGCTAGTCCTTCAACATTAACCTTCCTGTTTATTTCCCTGAAGTCGGTAGAAGTAGCATGGCCTTGCATTGAAGTCTAAAACTTGTAGTAGAAGCCTCTGACATTCTCCCATCTCTCATATCTGTGAGCTTCATTAGTTTCATTAATATCTATGGCCAGATAAGGATACAATGGCCACATTAAAATAGGTGGGTTAAATGTTAATGGTAACCACAATTCAAATATTTCTTGGAGACCCAGCTGTATATACCTTGTTGACCTTCTGATGGCTGCTCTGAAATTCAAAAGACTATGAGGCTCAGACTTTCTTAGGCCAACTGTCAATTTCTCCCATCTTGTCTTGATTTTGGAAGATGAATGTTTCCAAAACAAGTATGGTTGGCCTTTAAATTCATCATATACCTATTTTCTGAGATCAAATATTTTTATTCTTGATGTAGGATCATAAAATCCATATGTAACAGAAAACCAAGTTCTACGAACAGTTTGAGGATCTAAGCTTTCTGGTCTTAGGGGAATTGGTTCTTTCCTTTTAGCTTCCTCATAATCCTCTAATTTCTCCCCATAATTAATGTCATTTTCTGCCCAAGGCATAAGTGACCTCAAATGAATTTCACCAATGTAAAAGAGCAGATTCCACTCTATTTCAAAAGGTATTATCAAACCATGCAAATAAAATTCACACAAATAATTTCTTAACCAATTAGGTGTTGTCTAATAAGCATCATAAAACTCTTTAGCAGAATGAATGATAGGGTCTAGATTTTTGGAAATTCTTATTAATTGAAACCACAAAAATTGTTCCTCAAGACACATTGCATACATCCTGGGTGGTGGTCTACATTCCATGATTTTCCCAACTACTCTCATCATGTCATTCATTTTCTCCTTTATTTCCTGGATTTCTTGTCTTTGATTTTCAATTTCTTTCTTTAATTTCTTATTCTCCACTTCCCACAAACTTTGTTGCATTTCTGTTTTAGCCAAATGGCGAAGACTTAAAGTTTGAAGTGTTATAGGCCTCCGAGCAATTTTAAGATACTCTAAATACTCAATCAGTAATGTTCTTTTGTATACAACCAATGCATGACAAGTTTATGAGGGCAATGGTGTTTCATTGAATATCTCAGTTTGTTAAGGTTCTTCTTCTTCTTGTTCAGGAAGGGATTGTGCTTCTCCTGAAATTCTCTCAACTGCATTTGCCAAATTATTAAGGCTTGGCATCCCTTTTTCATTACTACAACCCTATTGTATTTCCTCAACTCCCCTGTTTCTGTTTGTAACTCCTAAGGAATAACAGAGGAGCTGTGTGGAACATTCTCAAATACACTCTAAGAATCCTCATGAATAAGCTCCTCAGATTCCTCCAAAATGACTATAATTTCTTCTTGGTTAGAAGTTGAGGTAGTTTTACTTTATTTTCTTGTTGAAGCTCTTCTAGGCAAAGTAGCAGATGTAGGAGGTTCTTTTGCAACTTTCCTCTTCTTAGATTGTCTAGGGGATTCAGACTTAGCAGGAGAGGATGATGATGAAACTATAGTGACAACAGGTGTTTCTGTAGGGAAAAGTTGGGTAGCGCGCTTTCACTTTTATGTTTGAGGGTTTTCTTTTGGGGTATGCTCAACACTAGACAACTCTCCTACTTTTGTTTTCCCTTTTTATTTTCTTGTATCAGACCTAGTTTTTATTTGGGTAGAGGGTTCAGTTGTGGAGGCTGTAGGACTAGGTGTTGCAGGAGTAGATGATTCTTGCTTAGCTTCCCTACTTGTAGACTCTACTCTCTTTCTCTTTTTCTTGGGCTGAGCAGGGAGTGTTCAGGGAGGTTCTGGAGGTTGCAATCTTTTCTGGGCAGAAAATTATTGCCAAGAAAGGGGGGATACATCTCTCAAAGAACACTCAATCAACAATTTGATAAGGGCATGATGGGTGATGGAATTCTCTTTACCCTTCTGAGTTTCATTGGCACTACGCTCCAAAATATTTAACAAGAAATTTGGGACGTTGACAGCTAACCCATGCCTCATATGACTTAAGAATTTAAAATGGTAGGAATTAAAATAAGAAAAGTGTCCACAAGTCAAATACCTGATTATGAAGGAGGCATATTATGTATATGGATAAGGTAGTGAGACCCGTTTGTACCCTTGCTTTGAAACCTCTAAGGGTCCACTCATTGGCAATGTGAATTTTTCCCTAGAAGAGACAACATCCCTTCTTGAAGGGAAGTTCTCTCCTACTACTGAAAGCCCAGTCACTTCAAAAATTCATTCATTTGTTACAACAACTGTTAAACCCCATACTATAGCCTCTCCTTCTGAAAGCATTCTTAAAACTTCACCTGCAGCTTCCTCATTGAAAGAATCTATCCTTAGAAAATAGTTCAGGCATCCACAAATACTGAATGCCTGAACTATCTGAGGATCTTGTGTTAAATCCTCATGAGCTATTGGCTCATGTCTTACTAGCTGACAACCCTTATTCAAAAACTAACTCTGCTAAAATCCTTGAAACTTAACCTCTTCTTGAGAATTTGAAAAACACTTTTTCTTTGCTCTATTTCTTTCCTTTTCGGCTTGTTTACCTTTCTTTTCTTTCCAAAAATGATATAAAATACAATTGCATGCAATGATTTTTAGAAACTACTTAATTAAGTAGTTAACTTGTTGATCAGGGAAAAAGCACGCATTCATTCTTGGGAAGTATAATTTAAAAAATTGTTTGTAACAAAAGTGGCATTAGCAAAAAAAGAAGTTTTGAAACAAATTATCCCCACCCCCTACATAGGATTGGACATGTGTCCTCACATGTGCGAAAGGGTAGGTGAAGAATAAGCAGTAATGACTGATAGACACTTGCAGTATATGAATATATGAAACAAATCAATGATGTGAGAAATAAAAAGAATATCGTTTACCTTGTATTAAATGCTCACAGATTGTTGGGAGATATCACAGCGCAATCGAAAATGACTGCTTGAAAAAGAAATCATAAATGGAGGTGGTACGATAGGATGGGTGACATGGAAAAGATAGAGGAAATGAATTACGATGATAGATGGTGATGGATGGTGATGGAGAAAGTGGTTTCCATAAAAAGAAAACCTTTATTATGGATGTACAACATAGTTTTCAAAGAGATGCTGCAGGAAGAAGACCGAAGCCTTTCACTGTATGAAGATCAGTGGCTATATCAGAAACAAATTGCTTCATAAATTATTCTTTGGATGCAGGTTTATGATACAACCAAAGTTGGTGTCCATTAACCAGCAATTTGAAGTGGACAAGATCAATTGTAGCCAACTGAACTGAACCATTATCAAATACATTTTCAATTTCATATGGACCAAGCCATCTTGTTGTAAGCTTACCTTGATTCTCTCTATACTTGGAGTCATAAAGTAGTGCCCAATCACCAGTGGAGAAATGCTTAGTTTGGATATTGTGGTCATGCCATTTCTTCCTTTGTTGCTAGATAATTTCAGTGTGCTACAGGGCAACTTTCCTCATCTCATCCAACGCATTCAGTTGTAGGAGGCATTCCTTTTGGGCTTCTGAAAGGTCATTTTTTAGCTGAAGAGCAGTCCTTAAGGTCTTATGTTCAAATTATATTGGCAACATAGCAGTCTTGCCATAAAGTAACTCAAAAGGGGTGAACCCTATAGTTGTTTTCCATGTTGTCCTATAGGCCTAGACTGCTTGTAGAAGATGTCTGCTCCAATATTTCTTATGTAACTAGATTGTTTTTGTAAGGATTTCCTCCAATTCTTTGTTAGTAACCTCTTCCTGACCATTGGCTTGAGGGTGATATGGGCTTGACTTTCTATGCCTGATCTTGTAGTCATTCATCAATGCAATAATAAAGTTTGAAGTAAACTGATCTCCTTGATCAGTAGCAACCTCTCCTGGGACTCCAAACCATGTAAAAATTTGTTCATAGAGGAACTCAACAACTTTATTTTCATGGGCATGTGTCATTTCTTTTACTTCCACCCACTCGGTTACATAATTAGTGGAAACTAAAATGTAGGATTTTCCATTGGATGGACGATCAATAGGCCCAATAAAATCCATTCCCCACTTATCAAAGGGACTAACTACCACTTGTGGATACATGGGAATTTCATTAGACTTTGTTGGTCTCCCCATTATTTGACATCTGTCACATTTTTTGGTGTAGGACACAACATCCTTGTGTAGTGTGGGCCAATAGTACCCTGTATTAAGCACTTTCATTCATGTTATTTTTGATGCAAAGTGCCCACCACATGGCTCATCATGACAAGCATGAAAAATGTCATATGTCTCATCTTCTCTAACACACCTTCGCTAACTTGGTCAAGTCCCATGTAAAACAAATAGTCCGTAATCCATGAAAAGTTAAAACTTTTCTCAATCAACAACCTTTTGTCCTTTGGTGAAAAGTTAGCTCGAATTTTGTTTGCTGCTAAATAATTTGCAATATTTGCATACCATGGAGTTTGAGCAGCAATAGTAAATAGATTTTCATCAGGAAAGCTATCATCAATTATCTCTGAGGTGGCAGGTGTAGTTGTTTGAAGTCTTGATAAGAAATCAACCACCACATCCCTGCCTAGCTTATCAATAACTATGATATCAAATTCCTGCAACAATAATAGCCACCTTGCTAATCTACCAGATATGAAAGGTTTATTCATGAGGTACCTTATTGCTGCATGATCTGTATGAACAAATATTTGGTAACCAGTGACATAATGCCGAAACTTGTTCAGAGCATACACAACTACTAGCAATTATTTCTCTATGATAGTGTAGTTTAATTATGGGACTTGCAATTTTTTGCTAATGAAATAGATGGCATGTTCTATGGAATTCTCCTTTTGTCCTAACACTGCCCCTATGGCATAATCAGAAGCATCTATATGTATATGAAAGGTTAGAATCCACTTGGGTCCTTGGAGAGCAAGTGCTTTAGTAAGTAAGTTCTTAAGCTGGGGGAAAGATTTTTCATAGGCCTTAGTCCAATTAAATTCATAATCCTTAGTCAGTAACGCATACAAGGGACTAGCTATTTTTTTGAAATCTTTAATAAATCTTCTATAATATCCAACATGTCCTAAGAAGCTTCAAATATCCTTTTGTTTCATAGGTGTTTGCAAAGCTAGAATGAGTTCTATTTTTTCAGGATCAACTTGAATTCCTGCTAGAGAGATATGATGGCCTAAAACAATTCCTTCTTGCATCATCATAAAACACTTCTCACTATTTAAAGAAAAATTGTGCTCCTGGCATCTTTTCAACACTTTCTCCAAATTTGCTAATGCTTCTTCATAAGTAACTCCATAAGTGGTGAATTCATCCATATAGATTTTCATAGAATCATGAGAAATGATAGCAAAAAGACTAATTACTGCCCTTTGAAATGTCGCAGGTGTGTTACACATACCAAAAGGTAGGACAGAGTAAGCAAAATTCCCCCATGGACAGGTAAAATTTGTTTTGTCTTGATCCCCTAGGGCAATTTTAATTTGATTATACCCACTATATCCATCCAAAAATAAAAAATATTTTTTACCAGACAATGAGTCCAACACTTGATCAACAAATGGCAGTGGAAAGTGGTCCTTTTTAGTTGCTTTATTCAACTCTTTGTAGTCTACACAAACTCTCTATTTTCCACCTTTTTTATGAATGATCACCAACGGAGATACCCATTGACTGTCTGAAATAGGGTAGATGAAACCAGCATCAAGCAATTTTTGGAGCTCATTTTTAACTATTTCATCAAGTGTTGGGTTTATCCTTTTTTGAGGCTACCTAACAGGTGAACAATCTTCTTTAATGTAGATCCTATAAGTACAAAGTTGAGGATCTATTCCTTTCATATCCCCATAGTCCCATGCAAATGCTTTGTTTTGATCTTGCAACATTGTGACTAGGGTAGTGTGTTGAGATTGAGGCAGCTTATTACTGATATTCGAATAGTAGCTCGGTGATAGCTCAATTTGCTTTGTAAGATCATTCATGGAATCTACTAATAAAGGTGGTGTCTTATTTCTTGTGGAAGTAAATGTTGATAGACTACAGGAATTTTAAATGGTAGGCTCCCAAGATTTAGTTGTTGCAGGAAGTACTCCTGAGGACAGTTATCTAAAACAGATGGGCTACTCATATCAAAATTGGACTAAAAAAATTGTAAAAGTAGGTCATCCTCACTCTAAAGTTGGGAAAATGGATTAGTTTGTAGCATCATCAAGTGAGCCAATGAACTAACTTCTTCAGTTTCTTCACCTAAATCTGGCCAAATTGGCTAAGGCTGGACTGGTGGATACAAAGCCAATTTCTTTGTTGAGTGACCATAAAAAATTATCATGTCTCTTGAATGACATCCTATAAAAGCATCAGCTATGGCTAACCATGGTCTACCTAGGATGATAGGATATCCTCCCAAGGTTGCTTTAGTGGACAATATGGTGAAATCTGTTGGGTATTCCCAAGACTCAAGGTTTACAATTATATTTTCTACCATGTCATCAGGTGTTACCGTAGAACTATCAGCAAGTTGTAGGATGGTAGGTGTAGACCTAATGGTTAGGATATTCAAATACTCCATAGTATGCTTGTTCATTACATTGATGGTTGCACCAAGGTCAACCAATGTTTTTTTTACTAGCTAACCATTAATATTGATTTGTACCACAGGACTCCCGGGGTCGGCATATTTTGCCATGAATACCTTCCCTAACATAATATCTGCCAAATGTCCTAGGACATGGATAGTTTTGGGATCCTTTTTCTTCCTTCCAGGTTTCTTCAAACAGGCCTCCTTAATGACTTTCCCATAGATTGGAACATCTTTAATAGCTTGAAACAAAGGGATTTGAATGTGTACATTTTTTAGCTGATCCAAAATATCAAAGGTAGGCTCTTCTATAGAATTGGGTGTATTGACTTGCAATATCTAAGGAAAATGTGGTTTGGATTGATGCTATAGGATAGGCTCTTTAGAAATAGTATCTGATATGGGTATCTGTTCCAGAGGACCATTTAGTTGTTCAGAGGGAGGATCTGGAATTTCAGTAATTATTGGCGGCTGTGAAGCAGGTAGGGTGGTTCAAGACCTGAGATGGATATCATGAATATTCAGAGCATAGGTTGGTGTTGCTTCTGCTTATTATTGGAATTTGGCACAATGGTTGAGCAGGCATAGGCATTTGTTTTGGAGGGCCAATATTTGCTACAGGTGCTGCAAGGGGTGGCATGAGGGCTTGAGTTTGTGGTTGTTGAAGCTGCAAAAAGCCAAGGGATTGGTTCTACCATTGTTGAGAGCCTCTCCACTGAGGATTCTGCTGCCAATTACCTTGGGGTGGAGCCCATTGTCCTTGTGGCTACTGCCAACCTCCTTGAGGAGTTACCATTATGGAATTTGATAGTTAGGCCATTGGGGTTGAGAGGTATTCCATGCTGGTGATGGGCCATATGTGGGTTGCCATTGGTTACTATAATTACACTAAGGATTACCAAAATTCAAAGGTTCTTGAGGAATACCTTGTCTTTGAGCCCATGGGCGACTTTGTGCAACATAGAATACTTGGTCATCATCACCTTCTACTGGCTTAAAGTTAGTAGGTAATTGCTTAGCCTCTAGGTTAGCCACCATCTTACATCTGCAATCATGCTTGTTCTGTCGACAATGTGGATAGAACTCAGCCAAGATTACTTTAGATTCCTCATGTTTCTTTCGAGCTTGCATAGTATCCAACTGTGTAGCCATATTTTTTATGATATCTTGCTTGAAATTAGACAGCAAATTTGAAATCTCCATTCGTGAAACTCCATTAGTAAAAGACTTTCCCACTATGGCTTGATGACCTCTTCCCTTTTTGACATTTGCTCGAGACTTTCCCACTGTGACATCAATACAAGAATCACTGATTCCCCTCAAAAAAAGTAATTTATGAGATTCTTCATTGAGGGTATGGTCTGAATTCTTTCTCAAAGAAAATAAGAACCTTGAGATATAGTCTTCCAGGCTTTTGTCCTCCTTCTACTGAATTCAGAATATATCATCACCCTTACTACCACTCTTACAATATTCCTTATATTTCTCAAGAATTTTTGTTTGCATGATCACCCAACTATTGATAGCATCCCTCCCCAAGCTCATGAACCATCTTAGAGCTCCCTCCTTCAAATTAGTAGGAAACTGCTTCAGCTTGTGAGCATCTGTGGTTTAATCATAGCTTCGACAAAGGATGTCGAACTCAAACAAGAAAGTGTTTGGGTCCTCCGTAACTAGTCCATAGAAATTGGAAAGTAATGAAGAAGGAATATTTTTGAGGTTATCATTATCTTGCTGGGGTATGATAGGGAATTCAAAAGTAGGAGGTCGATTAGGTGGATTTTTGGCCATATCCACCTGATGAAGTATCAAAGCAAATGTATTTTCTTGAGGTTCTTCATTAGGTAGGTCAAAGGGAAATTCAATGAGTGGGTCTTAAGCAAATGAATTGATATCTTGGTTTCCTCCTTCCTCAAATAGATTATAAGCTGGTTCAAAATCATTATCAGTGAATGACGAGTTCGGGAGGAATCTTCCTAGAGCGTCTCTTCTTATATGCATGTAATAGATTTAAGTGAAAATTGAAGGATTTGAAAATTATTGAATAAGCACACTAAAATACTACTAACAATGACTATGACAGGTTCTCAACTTGACACCATCCCCAGAAACAACGCCAAAAATGGTTGTTGCCCACAAAAGAATATAAAAGTCACAAAATATCCTATCCTAGGAATTGGACATTCTAGCAGGTGACTAACATCTTCTCATGGTCATTCATTTACTTTGTCAAACCAGGGAACGTATACTTGAAATGGAGCAGCACTGTATGTGCACTAATAACTGATTTTGGCCACAACCTACTAGAAATAAATGCGTGAAAGGAATTATACTTCTGATGCAGGAACGTAAGGAAAAGTTTTATCAACTTAAGCATAACTTAGTTAAAGTAGAAATCATGAAAAATATTACTAAGAAACAAACCATGAACTGGTCTTATGCTACAGGAATAGACACAGGGATGGATTCCTTATGCTGTAGGAACAATATAAGATTGAGTTTTTACTAAAACTTCCTGAATGAAATTCTAACTGATAAACAATAGGAAATAAACAACTAACTAGAGATACTTACTAAGTGGGCCCCCTTAGCAAGCGTCAACCAAACTATGCAAGAATTGAACTCAAAACTTCATCAGCTTTTTATTCATAATCTTGAATCATACACATGGTTGTTCTCCTTGTAAGAAAACTAATACAAATCTTTGTCTTTCATTATGATACTAACTCGAACATACTCTATTTTATTCTCTTATTTCTAATCTAGTATTTTTCTCTTCTCTACTTGCTCACTCACGCAGGAGGAACATTTATCTATAGAAGAACAACTAACTAACTAACTTAACATTGAAAGATGCGGACATAGGTGCTTCCTAATTCCAAGGAACAGTCTTCCATAAATGAAAGTATATCTATTCAACTAATTCAGAGAGAATCTAGCATTCCACTCTTCCTAGACTGATGATCATTTAGATCTCCTCCCAATGACCCAGACAGAGAGTACTCGCCGGAACAACCTCCGCGATGCCATGCTAGAAATGGGATTTTCTACAAGGCTGAGTTTTGTTTTGCATTGAATCGTTCATACTAACTTAAACAACCTATGGAACACATGGCAATAGAGGCGAAAGAACGCATGCATATAATAGCCTGATACTCATCATTAATCACACGCATTAAATTCATCTCATTTATCCATAAACCACATGTATCCAATTAGTCAATTGGGAGGTCACACAGGGTGAAGAATAAAGTCATACAAAGATATTAGGCTAGAGGAATATAGGAACACTTGCCATAGGATACTACCCATTTTTAATTAAAAAGTTTATAATCACAGAGTTCAAAACAACCATTAAAAAGAGTAAGGGTATTTCAAAAATACATTATGATATTCAAATTACAATCATATTTTGGGCTCATCACTATTCATGGGCTCCTACAGAGGCTCGCCCTCTAGTGTTGACAACTAATATGCCCCTAATTTACAGCTTGCAGTGATGATGAAATGTCCCAGCTAGTTGGGCTCAAATTTCCCCTTGCTATCTAGGTTTGGTACATTCTTTTGGTTCTCTTTTAGCACAAGGTCACCGACTTGGAAGGTGCATTGCTTGATCTTCTTGTTGTAGCCCTATTTCAGGTGATTCTGGTAGACCTATAAATGATTTAGGGAATCCATGCATCATTCATTTAGTAACTCCAGCTCATTCAATCTTGTAACCTTGTATTCCTCATCTGTAATAAGGTCTTGCAATGATATCCTCAGTGACAGAAGCTCGATCTCAATTGGGAGGATGGCTTTTGATCCATAGACCAGGGAGAATGGAGTGGAACCTATTGGCATGTGGATGCTGGTGTGGTAGGCCCATAAGGTGGGGTTTAACTGTAGATGCCAGTCATGACCGGAGTCATTGACTATTTTCTTAAGGATCTTCAAGATAGTTTGTTGGTAGCTTCTTCTTGGCCATTGCCTTGTGGGTAATATGGTGTGGAAAAGAGGTGTTGGATTTTGAAATTTTCACACAAGTCATGGACATCCTGGTTCTTGAAGGGTGTCCCATTATAAGAGATAATAGATTGGGGAACACCCTATCGACAAATGAGGTAGTTTAGGATGAACTTGGATATCTTCTTTCCAATAATGTAAATCATGGGAATTTCTTCGACCCACTTTGTGAAATATTCAATGGTTGTGATAATGAAATTATGGCCATTGGATGAGGTGGGTGAGATTTTACCTATGAGATCGAGCCCCCATTGGGAAAAGGGCCAAGGTGTAACTATAGGATGTAATTCTTGAGCTGGTGCATGAATGAGGTCTCCATGTTGTTGGCATTGTAGACACCTTCTGAAAAAGTCATGTGCCTCTCTCTCCATTGTTGGCCAGTAGTATCCGGTTCTCATCAACTTCTTAGCCAAGGTCATACTTCTATGAAAGAGAGTTTCTCCTAGGATAACAAATCCTAAGGACCTTTTAACAAAGGTTTGCTTTAGGTTCGGGGTAATGTCAATTGGGAGGACTCCTAATCTTAGGTAGTTGTAAATGTCATGGTACCAAAGATCACTAGGACCAACGAGTTCACACGCATATTTTGATTCTAGTGCCTCGAAAGTGGGTACGATAAGCTGCTCTACCAGGAATTCATGTTTCGAGACGTTGCGAGGGATATCTAGGAAGGATCTAATTCTTTCCATTGCATCCGCTGCTCTGTTGTTTTCCCTCGATATTTGCTCAAAGGTGATGTCGATGAATGATTCCTTGAGGCTTTCTACCAACTTTTTGTATGGTGCGAGCTTATCATCTTTAGTTTGGTATTCACCATTGACTTTGTTAATGATAAGCTACGAGTCTCCATAGACCTTTAATGCCATCATTCACCATTATGTCCTAATTTTGAGACCTATGGTTAAAGCCTCATATTTTGCGATGTTATTTGTATAGGGGAATGCCAACTTGTAAGATCTCAGTATACAGTCTCCTTGCGGGGTGATGAAGAATACACTGGCTCCTAACCTATGTTGTGTGTGGGAGCCATCAAAGTATAGTTTCCAGTGGTTGGCTATGTTGAGATTGAAAAGGGAATCATTTAGAAACTCTCATACGAGTGGGTTGTCTGTGTAGAGGGGAACTTCTGCTAGCTGGTCTACAATAACTTGTCCCTTGCTCGCCTTTCGCTTAACATACTCAATATCATGTTCAAATAGTATCATCACCCATTTAGCCATTCTGCCTGTAAGCATTTCTTTTGACAATAGATATTTGAGGGGGTCTATCTTGGCTATAAGCTTAATTTGATGAGCTAGCATGTAGTGCCTCAATTTTTGGGCTACAAATACCAGTGCCAGGTAAGCCTTTTCTATTGATGTATAGTTGAGCTCATGCCCCACCATTGTTCTGCTGATATAGTAAATGGCCCACTAGGTTCCCTTTTCATCATGTTGGGCTAAAAGGGCACCAAGGGCGGTTGTCGTTGCTAAGATGTATAGAATCATTGGTTTCCATACGATGAGTGGCATCAACAAAGGTGGTGTAAGTAGATATTCATTGATTTTTTTAATGCTTGTTCACACTTGTCATCCCACCTAAATTCTACTCCCTTGTGGAGCAAATGTGAATATGTGATATGTTTATCTACTAGTTGTGCTATGAATCTCTGGATGGACTAGAGTCTACCTTGTAATCCTCTGAGTTTCTTTAGTGTTCTTGGTGCTCCCATATCAAGGATTTCTTTTACCTTTGCGGGATCCACTTCTATCTCTCTCATTGAAACTATGTATCCTAGTAACTTTCCTGATTGTACCCCAAAGACACATTTCTTTGGGTTAAGTCTGACCTTGTATTTTTCCAATCGGTCAAAAATTGCACTTAAGGTCGCTATGTGATCCTACCTTTTCTTTGATTTAGCCAATATGTTATTGACATAATCTTCGACATTTTTGTGAATCATGTCGTGGAAGATTAGTGTCATGGCTCTTTGGTATGTAGCTCCTACATTCTTTAGCCCAAATGGCATCATGTTCCAATAGTAGGTGCCCCAAGGACATGTGAATGTTGCCTTATGTTGGTCTTCTTTTGCTATCATTATTTGATTGTATCTCGAGAAGCCATCCATTAGGGACAACATCTCATGTCTGGCCGTCATGTCCACTATCATGTCAATGTTGGGTAGTGGAAAATCATCCTTAGGACATGCTTTGTTTAGATCTATAAAGTCTGTGCAGATGTGGATGCCCCCATTTGGTTTTGAGATTGGAACAAGATTAGATACCCATTCTGGATAGTCAATTGGTCATATGAAGCCAACGTCTAATAGTTTTTGTAATTCTATCTTCATGAGTAGAGTTATCTATGGGTGCATTTTTCTTAACATTTGTCTGACTAGTTTCACTTTGGGGTGAATGGCCAAATGATGAACTACTACTTCAGGATCCAAACCTGGCATGTCGGCATAGGTCCATACAAATTTTTTCTCTCTTTATTTTAAGAATGCAGCCAACAATTCTTGTTCCTCTGTCTGAAGTGTTTGAGCATAGAATGTGATTTGCGGTTCTGTTTTTGTTCCCAACTTGACAGGGTTGCACTGCTTTACTAGGACTACTAAATTATCTTGATGTAGAGTTGTAGGGGGGAGATTGAATCCTTCATCCTTCAGTGCCTCAGAGAGGTTTTCACCATTGGATGCATCCTTTATTTTTACTATTTTGTGGTTAGAGAGTGCCACAATGTGGTTTTAACTCAATAACCCCGAGCTTATTCTTGATATTTTCCTTTTGAGACTGAAGGATTCAATCATCTCCCCATAATATGCTTGGGTGTCCAATGTGATGTTAAATATTGCCTTGTGATCCCCATATGGGACTGTATCCCTTAGTCCCATGAATTTCAAGATTGCCTCATCATTTTCGAATGAGTCTAGAATTGGCAGTCCTCGTTGATCATGATCGATGAGTTGCGGGTGTACTAAGGTGATTTGGTGGGTTTGTTAGTTTTACTTGGCCAGGGAGGTACTAATCATTAAAAAGGTGGAATCCTCAAAGAGCCTAGGGAGACTTGCTATGCTATCATCATCCTCACTACTGGCACAAACATCGGTCACATCAAAGGTGAAGTTATCAAGTGGGATACCTAGGCATACAAGTGGTCTAGGAGTGGTTGTTGTTACCTGAGGAGAGGACCTAACTGCCCTTCTAGAAGTACCTCTACCATGTATGGTTATACTCGGGGGATTATACCCAAGGCCAAGGTTTCACATTCTTCTTTCTACAATGATGGGCTCTAGCCATCCATCAGTATTTCTTCCAAGGCTTTCATTCTTGTTATAGCCCATACCAAACATCATTTGCAGTACTCTACTAGTTTCATCCATGGGTAGGGTGGGGGTAGGCCTTTCATCTTGGTATAATGTGTTTGAGATGTCTTCCTTATCCACATTTTCATGACTGAGATCCCCCCAATGGAAAAATCTAGAAGGGTTTTCCCTAACAATGTGGATAGGTGTTTCAGTTGGATGAGGTTGTCCATGTGACCTAGGAGATTGTGGTAACTCTCCTACAACAATTGCATTTATTTTCATTCTGTAGTCATCGCATCCATTGTCTTGGATCATGTTTTTGATTTCGGATATATCAAGGATGGCGGGTGTCTCTGTCGCTGAAGTGGAAGCGAGGTTGGTTGGATCTATGTATGAGGTGGATGGTCCTTCATCATTCTTTGGTACTTGGGGGATCTTATAAAACTTGGCTTCCAAGTTTTTGCAGTAGGCGAAAGGTTTGGTATTTCCATATATAGTGACCTCTTCATTTTGTTGTGATAAATTGATACATTGATGATACGTTGAGGCCACTGCCTTCATTCCATGGATCCACGAGTGTCCAAAGAGGATATTATATGGTAGATTGAGGTCAAGGACCTGACAGGTGGTCTTCATAGTTGCCGGTCCTACTTGGATGGGGATTTTGATAGTGCCCTGAGATACTCTTTCTTGATCATCATATGACTGTATTGTGATGCTTTTGTTCTTATTAATGGAATCCTTAGCGAATCCCAATTTATTTATGAGCTTTAGAGAACAAATGTTAAGGCTTGCACCTCCATCCACTAGGACTCTTTTGACTTTATTTTTATGAAAAAGAACTTGAAGGTGGAGTGCGTGGTTATGAGATGGCTGTGGGGGGAAATCTTGGTCAGAGAATGTAATGAGATTTGGGGTAACGATGTTACCCACCATAGCCTGGAATTGCTTTGTGTCAAGGGTGGTGGAGATGGTGGACATGGCTAATGCTTCATCAAGGATCTTCCTATGGGTTGCAGAGATTTTTAAAAGTTCCATTATGGAAATTTGGGTGGAGGTTCTCTTCAATTGGTCAATGACATTGTAATCATAGGGGATGGCTTTTGTTTTAGAAATGGGTGTCTTAGTTGGTGCCCCCACAATGGTAACCTTTCTGCCACGTGTGGTGACTCCACAATCATTGTTGGCTCCTTTGACATTTATTACTATGACCATTTCATCCACACATCCGACTATCTCCTCATACACTAGGTTAGCACTAGCATATTTTTGCTTGCCCTTATTGTTCCCCTAATTATTTCCTTGATTATTCCCTTGGTTGTGGTTCGACATCGGATTCGTGTATGTTTTCAAGTCTTGGTTTCTGGCTGGCTGCTCAATATTGATAATCTTATCCTCAATGAGGTCTTGGATGATGTTTTTTAGCCTCATGCAATTGGTGGTGGTATGTCCTTTGACTTTATGAAAGTCACAAAGGAGGTTTTTGTTATACCATGGCAGCTTGGTCATCGGTTCCACGTATTGCTCTGAGTTAGAGACTTTGATTAGATTCTCTTTGACCAGCTTCTTCATTATGGACTCAATCGATTCACCAAGAGTCATGAACATCCTCTTGCGGGGAGGTGGTCCTCCTTGATTACCCATGTTGTTGATTTAATTGGTGGGAGTTGGTTGTTTCTATGTTACTACCGTATTAGTCTACACATTGTTGTAATTATGATTTTGCGGTTGATGATGGGATTGGATGTTCTGCTTGGGGGAACTGATCACAACTTTAGCATCAACCATGCCATCATTCATGATGTTTTTATTCCTTGACCATGTTCGAGGCTTATCATTATAGTTGTTAGATAGGCGGTTATCCTGTGGTGGAGCAAATGTTGATGTGCCTCCTCACGCAGTAAGGGCTCTTTCGATGTTGAGCACCTTTGGTATCAATTGATCATAAGATGTGGTATATTGCATTTTCAAGTATAACGCCAAATTTTCATCTAGATTGGATATGATAGTGCAAACTTGTTGTTCTTTTGGAATGGTCCACTTTCTCTGATTGGCCTTAGATCGCCATCTTTGCAAGAAGGATGCATACATCTCTCCTTTTCTTTGTTTTAATGTTGATAGTTCTTCCAAACTAACAGCCGCACCCATGTTGAAATCATAATTCTTAAGGAAAGCTTCCACAATTTCCTCAAATGTTTTAGTGCCCGTGGGTAGGCGAGAAAACCATTCCATGGGTTGAGTAGTCAGACTACGAGGGAAGAGTCACATTAGATATGTGTCATCGTATGCAACCTCCATGCAGTGCACTTGAAATTCCTTGACGTGATTTTTAGGGTTACTCATTCCATTATACTTTTCAAATTTGTGGATCTAGAATCTATTTGGGAATGGTATCATGGTGAGACTTTTGTCAAAAGGATAAGGGCACAAGTTTCCTGGTGTTCTCATGGTTTTTACTCCCTGTAAGTCCAACACTTGCTGCGAAAGAAGTTTGATTTGTGTTGCGACATCTTTGCTTGGGTCGGGAGGTGGAATGAATGATTTGTGAGGTGTTTGAGGTGTTTTATGGGTGGGAAGAGTAATAGTGGGCGTTTGCTGCAAGCTCTATTATGCATTCAAAAGCTTGATGGTATGCCTGTATTTGTGTCAACAATGCTTGTTGTTAATCCAACAATGCTTGTTGTTGGTCCATCTGTTGTTGGTCAAGTTGTTGTTGCGCTAACAAATCTTGTTGTCGGTCTAGCTGTTGTTGTGCCAACAAAGCTTGTTGTTGGTTGAGTTGCTGTTGTGCCAATAAATCTTGTTGTTTGGCTTGTTGTTGTGCTTGAAAGTCTTGCAGGGCTTGTTGGTATGCTTGCAGATGGATTGCTTGTAGTTGTGCTTGGTATTGGGCTTGTGCCTATTGCTGGGCTTGCACTTGTGCTAGAGATTTTTCTTGGGCTCTAGCTTGCACTTAGGATTGTGCTTGGGCTTGAGCTTGCACTTGGGCTTGAGCTTGGGCTTGTGCTTGCTACTTTTTCTTGAGTACTCTTTGTTGGTTGGCATTTTGAAGGGTTTGGATTAGAGTGGTGAATGAATTTATCATGTTGGCTTTTGGTGGGATTGGTGGTGGAACGGGAATCATGCCAACCGTTGTGACAAGTGAAAGGGTTATGGTGGTGGTTGGGATTTGAGTTGTTGGGGGCGTGGTTGAGATGCTTGGTCCTTGAGAAGGTATGCTTTGGGATATTTGAGGACCGATTGATGTAGTGGCTTGAATGGTTTCCACTTGTTGTTGCGACATTGTGGGCATAAAGAGGGAATTTCATGAGATGTTCACATTGCCCAGTTCTGAGAAACTATTAGTGTTTAGAGGAGGAAAACCCAATCCGAGAGGTGATGTGGTTGCAAATGGAAATGGGGGAAGAGATGGTATGCTACCCTAAAAAGAAAAAGGATTATCAACATTGGTTGTCCCAAACAAACCACCTTCTCCTCGTTGTAGAGAAGTTTGTATGTTTGATTGATAGGCTAGTGAGGCATGGAATGAAGATGAACCAGCGATATTATAAAATGTGAGTGGGGCATAAGGGTGTAATAGATTTACTAGCACAAAACTATCCAGTACAGTGGTGATGGCCACCTCTTTGTGGGTACCAAGGCGATGTTGTTGCAACTCTCGAAGCATAGCACTTCCTTTGTTCACATTTGGTGAGGTTGGTGTGATGGCCAAGGTGGTGTGAGGCATTTCTTGATTGACATTTGACATCGGGGATGTGTTTGTAAGAGGCATATCCGTACTAGTGCTTACATCGAGGTCAGAAGGGAGCTGGACCCCTCCTTTTGCTAACATGCTTAAGTATTTGAACATGGAAATGATAATTTTGTGGTTCTTTGGATTTTGAACCATTTTCATCATTTCAAATTGTGTCATCCCCATGTCTTCATTTGTGATGTCCTCTTCATAACTCTCCTCTTGAGGATTTTTTGATGGAAAAGAAGAGTTACTTGGCAGATTGCTTGATCCAACAAGGTTTATTTTAGAGGTTACTTGACTCATGTCAACGGAAGTTGATATTTCACTAATATTCTCCATGTTCTTCTTGTATTGTGATCTTGTTTGAACCATAAAAAATAGGGATCGTCTGATCCTAACCTTTCAGGCCCAAAACAGAAGAACTAGGGAAGTCAAAGATCAAAGAGGGTGGTAATAATGATGGGATAAATGGATGAAGTGAGTGAGTGGAACCTTTTGGAGAACCTTTGAAGGTCTATGCTAAACTTTTTAGGACTTAGATTGATTATGATGATTTGACTATGTGTATTGAGTCAAACAAGATTGTAGTGAAGTTGTAGATCCTAGGAAGTTGTGTTATCCTAGGGGAACTTGCACAAGATGAATTGACTAAGTGTGTTAAGTCAATATGATTGTGGAATGGTATACCTTAGGAATTTACGGTTATCCTAGAGGTAAATTCTTCCAAGAGTTTGAGTATTTTGGCTAGGTGTGTTAAGCCAAGATAAGGTGATGTTCGTTTAGCCCTTTAAGATTAGCATGAGTGATTTTTCTAGAGTTCCCAAGAAGGTTTGCTGATGGGATGAGATTTTATTTTATGGAGAGATGGATGAGGATGACAAATTTAATCTTAGACTTGATCCTAGACACAACTCCTTTTACAAAACCTCGGTGTTGAAGAACATGCTAGACTTTCTATGGGAGAAAAACAAACCTTTCGAAAAGTTTGGGATTTTGTTGATAGTAGAACACATACAAAGTTGGATTATTTATTGAATATTTTTTATAGAAATTGTATACTATTCTTTCTCTAAATTCAAAAAGTCTCTCAAGGTGCTCCTCATGAGCTTTTAGACTAAGCTTCTTGAAATTTGGTTTTGGGATTTTGATCTTTCAGGAAATCATTTGGAACAACACATATGAGGTTCAGTTTGTCTTTTTATCTTGGCTTAATGAATTATTTTTACCAAAGACACTTGCTTGCTTATGTTTCAAACTATATATCTAATGTCCCACTTTCTTTCTCATCCCACAAGGTCCATTGTGTGGAAATCAAGGAAAATAGGGAAAAACTTACCTATGTTTAACCTTATTGAAAACAAATGATGATAGAATCCAAACACTTAGAAACCTCTAAGGATATGATCCCTAGGGAAAGAAAGAGTGCCTAAATTCATCAAAGGTATTTGTTTCCTACAAGGGGTTTGAAATTTTGAGGTCTTGCAATGTTTGTTTTTGCAAATTTTTTTGAGAACCAAGCAACATGTTTTCCACTTCCAAGCACTTTTTACAATCCTAGGATGATGAGACAATATTCTGTTGGGTTCTCACTTGGATAAATCTAGCTGCACATATTTTATATGAATGGATAAATTCTTGACCACACTGGATCTCCTCTATGACACCCACTTCTTGCGCTAGCCAAGCATTACTACCCATGAATCTCCCATGGCATACTTTCTATTTCCACAACAAAACCACATGTATAACATGGGGTGACTTCAAAGGACATGAACTTTTGCACCAACAAAATAGACAAGGTTTTGGGATTTTTCTAAACAAAGGTTTTTAATTCAGGCATTGCGTTCTTGGGGGATTATCCAACATTGGCGAGAGTCCATTTTTGTCCATCTCATTGGAATAATCCTCATGATTCTTGAAATTTCCTCAAGAATCCACACTTATATACCGGTTGGAAGTCGCTTGGCTTTAGTGTGTTCCCGATTGGGTCATTCCCTTGGGTGATTAGTTTTTCCCACAAGGCAGGCCCGCTAAGATAAAAAACGTGAGTAAATATATTTGTAGTTTGATCAACCTTCGTTTAGAAACAAAGCGAGAACACTTGCAATAATTTTACTCACTCTCGCATGTTTTGTTCAATTGTTAGGTACCCAAATTGAAATGTGGAGGCAATATTTTATGCAACTTAGTGTCATCAAAAATACTTTTGATTCTCAAGATTGCCATGAAACACGAGAGAAGCGCATATGTCTTTTCAAATGACACTACTTTGCAAAAAGGATTACAAGACACAAATAGCACATGTTTGTTTTAAATCCCCCAAAATAATAATGAATTATCTTTAAGCACCAAAGGAAATGTGAGATTGCCTTGTTCAATTGTTAATGTTTAAACAAAATCTAGTATGTTGTTCCTAAGGTTCTTTTTAAGCCTTTTGCAAAATTCAAAAGAGAATTTGTGTTATTCTTTTTAGAGCCAAAATTCAAATCTATTGAATCCTAAAAAACTTGGAGAGGTAAAATCCTTAAACTTGGAATTATAGTTGTTTCCAAGAGTGTCTAAGGACACTTGATACAATAGAAGGATGATTTCATAAGAAGCTTTTCCTTTGTTTTCTATTCCCTTTTTGATTTCATAACCTACAAAAAATTCTCAAAATGTTAGAAACAAAGATATATAAGGTTTAGATGAATCATTAAGTATAAAAACCTTAAAACTTAGACCAATTTCTAATGTGATTTTCCTTTAAACGTAAAATTGAAAATTTTAACTCTACTAAAAATAATAAATAAGTATACCATTAGATAGCTTATTAAATTCTACCCTATTTCAAAAAAACAATCATCAAAAAAGACCTCCGTATGACCAAGATATCATCATTTTAAAACTGACTATAAAAGTGCTAAAATAGAGGTCTATGCACTAAAACAGAGCATGGATGCGCCAAAATAGAGTCTCGATGTGCCAAAACAGAGCCTGGATCCACCAAAACAGTCTGTAGATGCACCAAAATAGTCCGCAGATGCTCTAAAGGATACCACAGATGTGCTAAAACATGGATTAACTCCCAGAGCTGTAAAAAATAGCGGAATTTTAAAAAAACATGTTAGATTTGTGATTTCTTGCCCTCCTTCTAGCGCCAAAATGTGAACCCCAATCCTTTATACCTACATAAACACAACAAAAAAACACATAATTAGATCAATATGAAAGTTAAGACAAGGATTCCCCATGAAATCCATTTGCAATGCTTAAATAGGAAAGAAAGTGAATAAATGAACAAATAAAACAATGAAATCCTATTTTAAAATGCAAACTCTTGATCCCATGGGGGAATTGGTGCCAATTATTGTAGAAATTGGCCCTTTCCCAACTCCTTTATGTGATTGTTAATGATTTGATGAGTGATCCACTTTAATGAAGATTCAATCAAGCTCCATGATGAAAAACCTGCATAACCTACCTAAGAACTTGATGAAATGGATAATGTTGAGGATGAAATTGAGTATAATAAACTTTATTGAATTGTGGATGATAAAATGAGAGGAAGAGTCTCTCATTTATAGATTTCCAAATTGGAAGAAGAGTGAAGTTGAGCAATGTGGGATCATTCAACATCCAATGGCCAGTGCCAATTGTCAAGATGTGAATGGTTGAAGGTTGAGCACATTTTGATCAATGTGTATGATAAATGGCATGAGATTCAAATTTGAAATTTGAATCTTGCATGTTGGAGGGAGAAGGAAATGGAGTTACTGCCACTTGGCTTAAGGCTAAGGACATGTAAGAGGCATTAAATGCCTTGTTGGAAGGACTAAGCCCATTTGAATTTGAATTCAAATTTGAGGGAATATTCCCTTTTGATGTCATGTGAGGGAAAATAGATGAATTAACAAATCAATTAAATTTATTTATTTGTGCAACTTGCAAAATATAGAAGATTTTAATGATTGAGATTAAATTAATCAAGGTTTGATAAATTTAATAAGGGATTAGATGATTTGACAATTTTGACTTAAATTGATGAATTGATTTAAATCAAATTTGAGAGGAAATGATTAATTAAATAAATGATTTTGATTTATTTACTAAGTGGGAAAATGTTAGATTAAATAAAATAAGGTTTAATTTATTTAATTTAATAAGAGGACTTTAGAGACTTTAATCAAATAAAATGATTTATTTAATTAAACAGAAACACAAGGTTAATTAAATTAAATTGATTAGTTTAATCACTGGAGGAGAAAGACTTAATCAAATAAGCAATGTTTTATTAAATTAAGAGATAAAATATGATGAAATGTTGAGAGTATGATTCTGTTGGAAATGTTGGTAGTAATCAGGATCAAGTGTGCTAAACCGAATTGTACATTGTTCATGTCTACACCATCCCCTCATATAACCCTAACCCACCAATTCCTCATCCTAATCCTCCATCCAATCCCATCCCCACGTCTAATCCTACTTCTAATCCACCAATTCCTAATCCTAATCCACCAATCCCTAATCGTCCATCCAAACATAACCCACCTAATCCTCCATCCATTCCCATCACTCCACCTAATCCTAATCCACCAATCCCTAATCCTAATCCTCCATCTAAACATAACCCACCTAATCCTCCATCCATTCCCATCACTCCACATAATCCTACATCCCTTCCAAATGTCGCCCAAGGAATCACGACAAAAGAGACACAATGGCCTCCCACTCTATCATGTACGGTCACTAGTGATGAGGCCCTCCTCCATCCTACCCCTATCCCTCCCATCACCATTCCTGACACCATCCAAACGGTTGAGCCGGTCAAACCCATTGAATCCATTCAATCCCCATCTTCTACTACTAGATCCACCCAATCCATTTAAGACATCCAATCCCTTCCTCCTAGTCCTAATATTCACAAACTTTAATCCAACGACCTTCATGAATCCTCCATCCTCCTATCTCCCCCAATTGAGGAGTCCCTCCAGCACTCTTCCATCATCATACATCCCCCACAAGATGAGTCATGCCAAGAGCTTGATCCAAAGCATACAAGCATATCCCCTCCTCCAAATCAATATCCTACCATCCCATCCACTACATCCCAAGATCATAATCCCCCATCCATCCCATTTCATGACTCCTATCCTCAACCACGTCATGATCCTATCCTCCCATCCACCCCATCTCAAGATCACACTAGCTCATCCATTCCATCCCTTGATCCCCTTTGCATTCAAGATCCAATCACTCCATCTCATGAGCCCTTATCATCCACTACCATAAATCTAGATCCCATCATACTCAAAAATTCCTCTCTTGATCCCTTATCACTCATTCCTCATGATGTGGCTATCCCCTCATTTCCATTGCATGATCCTTCATCGCCCATCCCAATGCCACTTTTGTATCACCTTGGTCACATTACACTTATCTATGGTGGCCTTCTTATAGAAGCAAAACAATGCGTATGAACCACCCTACCTCTTCCACCTACTAATGTGCTCGCATCATGCTTCCAAGAGAATAAGCATTCTACCATAAATCACATGCTACAAAACATGAACTATCAAGGAAAAGTTTTAGGCCTTAATGAGCAAGGTACTTTAGAGCCCATCCAAGTCAAAGAACATCCAGGTACACATGGTCTTGGATATGTCTCCCAAAACTCACACTCTAAAGATGTTGGTACAACCTTCATACATCTTAAACGGTCCTCTTCTTAAGGAACAAGAGGTACTTTCCATCATTCTACCAAGTCATTTACCACCATCCCCCCTCCTCCATCATATTAGCTCAAAAAAACTATCCATCTTCCTCCCTCATCCTTTAAATCCATTTTGGGTCCTTATGTCTCTCTATCCATCATTGCTCCTCCTCCATCTACTATGGGTTCTTATATCCCTCCATAAAACCACACACATCCTCCATATACATAGTCTATTTTGGGTCCTTATATCCCAAAATCACCCCCTCCATCTTATCCTATTCATCCACCCTCTCTCCCTCATGCACAACATAAAAATCCTACCTTGATAACTCCTAATCAGGATCAACAAAGTCACATACCTAAAAATTCTCCATCTACACGTAATCCATATAACCCTACCTCCATTGCTCCACATCATACATCTCCTCGCATCTATCCCCTTGCTACTAAAATCACTTTGGATGCCAAAGAAAAAATTTATAAATCCAAATGTCCACATGAATCTAAAGCTCCTCATGTTCCCTTCAAAAGACATGTTGAAGAAAAGAAAAATCAAGTCCAAAATCCAAATCAATCCAAAAGGCCACAAAGGCCCACCAAAGAAAAAATAAAAACCATGTGGATCCCACAGAAAAAAGGTGCCATACCTTCAAATGAAAAATCCATGACAACATCCAAAGTTTCTATTCCCCCATGAAATAATTCACCTCCTCCATCTCCTAAATCTATTTTGGGTCCCTACATCCCAAAAATCACTATCCCAAGTCCTCCATTATCGCCACCCTCTCCATCCATTCCTCCATATATATTTTTACATCCACCACATGTGCCAATGTTGGTCTTGAACACCTTCCCCTATCACACATCCACTCCATCATTCCATCCATACACTTTTCAAAACCCCATCCACTATCCCCCCTATCTCCCCCGTCCAACCCCTTTGATTCATCCTCTTGCATAATTCATTTCTTCTACTAAGGTTGTACCAACATCCACTGGTCACTTTACACATGGGCTCTTATTACCTCATATGGAACTTGATGCTTGAGTCCTTCATCCATATCCTTATCAAATATCCTTCAAATCCACATATCCATATCCCTATCTTTATCCACCTTCATCCACATCCTAGTCCAAGAAAATACAAAAAAATCAAAATAATCAAAATAAGAAAAAGAGACAAAAAAATCAAAACATCAAAATAAAAATTGTAAAGATAAAATCATTCATCCAATGGTGAAAACTTGGCAAACAAGCGCATTGGATAAGTACCATGATGAAAACCTGGAAAACAGGCATCATGCATAGATCCCCCATCTGGCCTCCTTCCATGATTGGGGGCAACATCCACTTAGGCATTCCTTTCCTCCATCTCCTCCATCTTCCTATCTTCTGCATCCTATCCATCCTATCCCATTTACCCACTCCCTCCATCTTCCTTGTGATCTTTATAAATGTAGGGGCAAACCTATATACATTCTTTGGACACCTCTTGGCATATATTCCCCTCATCCATAAACTATCATATTCCTTATCAACCTCTCTCTATCTTCTATTATCTGTGCATCCTATCCACCTCTCTCTATCTTCCATTGTCCATGCATCTTATCCACCTCTATTTATCTTCCATTTCCCATCTCACTCCCTTATCCACCCATCTTGCTATCCCTCTTGCCTCATCATGCATGAAAGATCTAGAGTGGGGGAATCTCCTTATTTGCAATTGGGTCCTTGGACACATCATCCATCCATTCCACCAAGTAATCCTCTCCATTTCCCCATCCTGCCCATCCTTACCTCCCCATCCATTTATCCATCTAGTAATCCCTTCCATCTACCAAAGTCTTATCTTCCTATACTCTCATCCACTAGTCCTTTTCATCCTTTCATCCTTATCTACCCCCTTCCTCTATCCTCTTATCCTAGCCTTACATCTTTCTAATATCCTCTCAATCTTCATCACTCATCTATCCATCATCTATCCACCTATCCTCACATCTTCTTATCCATCCATCCCTTTCCCTCTATTTCCACCTATCTCATCATCCCTTGTCATTGGTATCTCGCTATAGGCTACCCTCATGCACTCCAATGCCATTCACATTCTAATTCATCCCTCCTATCTATTTCCTACATCTTTCTGATATATTATCACTCTTCATCATTCATCTATACATCCTCCCAATTCATCTTCTAATAATATAGATCACTATCCCATCCCTGAGCTTCATATAACCCACATCAAACATATCAACCATCCCATCTGCATGGCCTATCCTATCTCATCATATCCACTCCATCCATTTATCTTTGTCATCTCATCATCCCTTATCCATTGTCTATCATCAGTCTTTTGTTGAACTATGTTGCCCCTGTGCTTTCACGTAGGCAAGGTCGATCATTTGATCTGCCCCCAAGGTTCTTACTTTTGTTTGTCTTGTCCTCTTCCATCGTCTGTCTTTGTCCCTATGTCGAACTACATTTCCCCTACACTTTCATGTAGGCAAGGTCAATCATTTGATCCGCCCCCTGGGCATTTGTCTAGTTGGTCTTTGTCATCCATCAAAGTCTTCCTTGTCCTCTTTCCTCTTTTATCCATGGTCTTTCCTCGAGCCCCTAGGTCTTTAGGGTGTGTTGGTCTTGTGCCCCCTAGGTCTTTAGGGTGTGTATGTTTTGTCACCTCATCATTTTTTCATCTTATTGCCTTATGTCTCATCGTCTTGTCATGTCATTAAGTATGTCCTTATCCTAGCTGGTGCTTATAGAACAAGGTCATTCGTATCATGAGATCCAATCGGTTTCTAGTATCCTGTGTCATGTTGATCAACCCATATATCCTCCATCTTTGGTCTCAATAGGATGTATCCTTAATAACATACTGCATCAACCCCATCCATCCTTTTGATCCTATGGCAAAGGACATTTGAAATTGATTATGATATTTTGATTATTTTGATCTTTTGTTTATCATTTGAGCTCCCTATCATCACTTTTCATGGTCGCCTTGATCTATCATATCATGGTGTGCCTTGACTAGTAAAAATAGGGACATATCTTTCTCTTTTATCTATTTATGTCTTCTTGGTTGTCCCATGTAGTACCCACCAAGATCCCTGAGGTCTTGTGTTATGCTAGGGAATCCTCTTGTGCTTGTGGTTATTCCAATACTTGGCCTGACCAAATTCATCATGACTTTGGGGTGTTGGAATAGCCTTCTTGTTTGTTTTGTTTGTTTTATACATTAGACACTAATCCATATTGGTTTACATACCCTGATGCCCGGTGTCTTATGCTATAGAAAAAATTAGTGCTCTAAGGATGGAAAATTGAATTAGGATTGCATTTTATTTTCCATTCCATCATCTTGCATGTCTCCCCCATCCTCATCCATTCAAAGAATCTAATCCCACTCTTGGTCTTGTTCCCAGCCTTGCTAGAAGCCTTGATCCAATCATCCTCCTCATCATCATTGTCATCCTTGGGATGTATCTTTCCCTATCCTTTTGTGTTGTTCTTGGATATATCATTCCCTCATCAACAATGCTATCATCCTCATCCTCATCATTAGTGGGATGTGTCCTTCCCTATCCTTGTGTTGTTCTGGGATGTATCCTTCCCTCATCAATAACACTCTCATTGGGATGTATCCTTCCGCATCCTTGTGTTTTTTTGGGATGTATCATGTCCTTATCAAACAACATTCCATCATCCATTTGTCCAACCTGGCTTTTAGCTTGACTAGGGGCAACATCATTTGTGTCATCGACTACATTTGTGCTCACCTCTGTCTCCCATCGCTTATCATCATTTTTTGTTCATCACTTTACATCATCATTTTCATATCCCCTTTCATCATCTCATCTCTCATCCTTTCCCCCATCTCTTCCTCCCTTACTCTCCCCCCCTTTTTTTCGGGTTGGGGCGGACTCGCCCCTGCAATGGGGTGGACCCGCCCTTGCAACGGGGTGGACTAGGTGGACAGGGAAAAGACCCTCAAGGCCAAAATATTTTTTATAAATTAATCTAAAACATTTTTCAACCCGACACTAAGGAAAATAGAAAATAGTCAGATGCAAGAGACTGAGAAGATAGGTAAAGAGGGGTCGATAAATTCACGACCTCAAAGTGGTTAAAACCACACTTAAACAACTGGCCACTATTAATGATAAGTCAACATTTAAAAAGAAAAACCCACCCAATTAAAGCCAAGGATAAAAATAAAAAGTACCACACAAAGAAGGGAAGAAATTAAAAGCTCCAATAGTGGCTCTAACTGGGGATGTATGCCCCCTGTGGGCATAGAAAGATCTCAGAATAATTGGTTACAAAGACTAGATAAAGAGAAAACCAAAATGAGGGACTTGCTCAGACAGGACAAGCAGACAAAAATAAAAGCAAAACAAAAACAATCAAACCTATATACACTATTTACAGGACTGCACAACATACATGGAAAAAGAATTATTTAAGGAGAAATAGTATTTCAAGAACTATCCATGTACTAGTATTTCAAGAACTTCACTTGTAAGTGACTGTAAGAAATATGAATCTTCTCCATGTATATCCATAATAATATATGGGCCTAGCCAAAGGGGGTCAAACTTTCCATGCTTTCCCTTATCTTCTAATCTAGCATTCCAAAGCAACACCATTGTTCCAATATCAAATTTTCTTTCTTATTTTTTGTCATAAAGGTGCTTTACCTAAAGTTGTAGCCTTTCATTTCTCTTATGAGCTTCTCTTCTAGTTTCATCCAATTGGTTCAATTCTTCCATTATGTGTTTCATCTCATCACAGACACCATCATCATACTCTTGGAAAAACTCGTACATCTTCAACAAGCTATTTTGAGGAATACATGCCTCCATTTCATAGACTAAGTTAAAAGGTGAATAACCAATTTCCTTCTTGACAGTTGTCTTGTCATCCCATAGTGCTATTTTTAACTTTTAATCCCAAGCCCTTGTGTTCTTCTCAATCATGTGCTTAATAATCTTCATCGAGCTCTTATTACTAGATTTTTCCTATCCATTTCCTTGGAGGTGATAAGGGGAAGAATATGAAACAATTATACCATATTGATCACAAAAATTAACAAATTCCTTTGACCTAAAACACATTGCATTATCTGAGATAATTATTTCATGTACCCCAAATTGGCTTAAGATGTTATCAGTCAAAAAATCAATAAAAACTTTACTTGTGGCCCTTTTGGCTTGGATTTCTTCAATCCATTTAGTAAAGTAATCAGTTGCCACCAATATCCATGCAAGTCCTCCACTAGATTTTTCAGATATCTCTCCTATGAAGTCAATACCCCATTGCTTGAAAGGAGCCGAAACAAACACAGGTCTCAACGGCAAATTGCTAGAAAATTTTAACTTTCCAGCAAACCTCTAATAGGCATCACATTTTCTAACATATTTGTGAGCATCCTTGAACATAGAAGGCCACCAGTATCCCACTCTTAAAATCTTATGAGTCATTGTCCTAGGCATGTAATGGCCTCCACAAGCTCCCTTATGCATTTCGATCAATGGATCCTAAGCTTGGTCTCCATCCACACATCTTAGTATAATACCTTTAGGGTTTCTCCACCAAAGCTCAACATCAATAATGACATATCTAATTTCTTGAAGTTTAAGAGTTCTTTTCTTAGTAAGGGGCATACCTTCAGGGCATTGAATCATCTATAAATACTCAATAGTCCTCTTGTACCAACCACAAGTTTGCATATCACAGATAGGTGCAATGTTCTATTTCTTTATTTGGTTTATTTGATTTGCCTCTAGATTTGCCTCAGCCATTAATTTGGCTAGACCTTGACCCCTTACAAGCTTGGTAATTTGTATGTCAATATTAAACTCTTGGATTCTATTTATCCACCTGCATCTTTTTCCTGTAGTCTCTTGTTGGGTGAAAATTTCTTTAACTGATGTCATTGGTACATATGCCACAAAAATTGCTCCCATTAGATAAGATTTGAAATTATTCACTTCCTTTACCAAAGCATATGCCTACTTTTCATATATATCATATTTCAATTTTACAACTTGTAATGATTTACTGAAGAATGCAATTGGCTGCTCAAAGCCCTCATTGTTTTTCCTATAACAACACACTAGCTATAGTGTGAAAAGAGGCAAAAGTAAAAAACTAGAATGGTTTTGAATAGCTAGGTGACTTTAGGATAGGGGCCTATTTAATTGCATCTTTGATAGCCTGGAAGGCTTTGGATGGTTCCCCTGTCCATACTATTTTTTCTCCCTTTTTCAGCATCGTAGATATTGGATGGACAGTTTCAACAAAATTTTTAACAAAGCTTCTTAGAAAATTTATTTTTCCAAAGAAATATTGAATGCCCTTTACATTTATTGGCTATGTAATTTTATCAATAACAGCCACTCTTTTAGGATCAATCTGAACCCCATCCTTTGAAACAAGATGCCCCAATAGTTTTCCTTCTTTTACCCCAAAGGCACATTTCCTAGGATTCAAAGATATTCCATATTCCAAAGCTCTAATAATTTTTTTCTCTAAGTGAGAAAAATGGTCCTCCTCATTCTTGCTATGGGCAGTAATATCATCTTGGTAACTAGCAAGGAACAAATCAAAAAAGTCAACAAAGGCTAGATCCATAGCCCTCAGAAAAGTTTCTCCAACATTTATTAGTCCAAATGGCATTCTTACATAAACATATGTCCCCCATGGGGTGGTGAAAGTAGTCTCAAATTGCTCTGAATCCTTGACCATCACTTGGTTGTAACCAGAAAATACATCCATCATTGATAGTAGTTCACAACTTGTGACCTTTTTCAACATAGCCTCCATATTAGGTAGTGGGTAATTGTCCTTTGAAGAAGCAACATTCAAATTCCTAAAGTTGACACACAACCTAATATCCCTATTCTTTTTCCTAATGGGTACCAAGTTAGAAACCCAAGATGAGTGCCTAATTGGTTTGATAATTCTTCCCTCCCTCAGTTTGGCAAGATCCTCTTGCATTTTAGGTTGTAGGGTGGGGTTAATTGGTCTTTGTTTTTTCCTAAAAGGCTTCATATCGAGTTTCAATGGGATATCATGTTGGAATAAATCCTCCCTGTATGCTTTAAGGTCTTCATACGACCAAGCAAAAACATTTCTATATTTCCTAAGCAAGGTAATCAACATGCTTCTAACATGTGGCTTCATTTTATTTCCAACATAAACATTCTTAGGAGCACTTTTTGTTCCTAAGTTTATGTCTTCTAAATCGTCCTTATGAGATGGTGCTTGCTTAGCTTTTGACATATTAGGGACATGAAATACCCTTTCAAGTGCAACCAGACCCCTAGGGATGGTGTTTGTTTTGAGCTGAATCACTTCATTCCCAAACAGGGTTTCCTTCCCATCAATTTTTGTTACAAACGAGCCAAAATAAATTTCCTGGCTCTCATACTGATCCACACAATGCAAGAATTTCAAAATGTCTTTTTCATCATCAAACACTTTCCAGTTACATATGTTATCCAGTATTGTAGGCCTGGTTTGTACTTCTATTTGTGAGATGCCACCAAAAGTGACATCATCAAGTTTAACAATAATATTTGCTAATAAGCCAACCTTAGATTTTGTCCTCTTTCAACCCATTCAATACCAAAAGCATTAAAATATTCAATGGTATCCCACACTACATTTTTGTATTGCCTAAGTCTTTTATTTTTAGATACAAAGCGAGGTCTAATCTGGGAAACAACTAACTCAGAATCTCCCAAAACGTTTAATACATTAATATCATGCTTTGAAGCTATCTTTAGATTGAGTATGAGAGCCTCCTATTCAACAACATTGTTGGTACAAGCAAATTGCAATAGGAAATAATATTTGAATGTTTTACCTTGTGGGGAGGTAAAGAAAATTCCTGCTCTTGAGCCATCTCGGGAACAAGCTCCATCAAAATGCATTATCCATAAGTCACCTTCTGATGATATCTCCAGTATCTCTTTATCAATAGGTGTTGATTGGATCTCTTCTTGTGTTCTATCTTCCTCAACACATAAGTTTTCTAAATCAGATTCCACAAAGTTGATTCTAATAGGTTCTGGTGATTCTTCCACATTTTCAATCATGTGAGGGGCTCTCTTCTTCCTATCTACCTTAACATCTTTCTATTCAATAGAAAATGTAGCAAAAGATAGATCACATTGTATGCTCCCACCCATTGAAGCACTCCAAGGCCGAGATAGAAGCATGCCATAAGTAGGTGGAATATCCACCATTGTAACACTCATGTGTAGCTCTTTTTTCAGGAAATGTTGCTAGTCTATATGGAACATTATTTATAATACCTATAATAGGCACTTCCCGAGAATCCATTGCATAGAAATTACCATATGTACTATCCACCTTTAGTCCCACTGCATGCATTATCTTTACTAGCATCACATTGTTAGATGCTCTTGAGTCAATCATGCAATTTCTCAACATTTTTCCATCAATTATCAAGCTTAAGAAGAAAGGATTGACATGGTTGGGATTAGTAGTAATAGTAGTTCCTAAGTATATTTGAGGGCTTTTTGTGATATTTTCTTCCATAGCCTTTTGCTTTTCTTGCTCCTTTTTTGAATCTGACTGGTCAAAAACCACTTTATTCTTTCTACTTCTAGGTCTATTGTTAATAAATGCAATATTTTTGTCCTTATGTTCATCTATTCACATCATTTCTAAGAAAGGAACAATAACCCTAACTTGTGAAAGTATTTGGAACATATCTATTGAAGTGTACTTTAGTAACTCAAGAAAATTTGTGTTTTCAAAAATTACCTTTTCTTTTCCCTTGGGAGTCTTGTCATTAGAAGAGTGTTGATTGATGTATTTGGTGTTTTGGGGTACAACTTCATTATTTTTCTTGGTCTTGTCAAATTTACTTTCCCATATCCTATGCTCCCTTATTTTCTTAGGCTTTGAATCAACATTCTTAGCCCCCAAACTAGTATTTGTTCTAGTTACATCCTTTTCTTTTATGAAGAGGTTGCACAACTTACCTAAATCACTTGGAATAGTTCTTTTTCTCAACTGTATGTTATTCCTTGCCCTAGCAACTAAGGCAACAGTGTACTTTTCAATTTCTTCATCGGAAGGTCTTCTCAAAATAGTATTATCCAACTCCAGTTCATTCACAAAATAGTCATCATTGTCTCCTTCATTCAAAAAAACTTGTTGGTGGTGTACATCATTATGATGTCTCTGAACATCACCATCCATGCCATAAGGCTCATCATCTGAGGTATAATCATCATAGGCCATATTAGCTAGTTCTAATAATACATTTTTCATTGTATCCTAATCCTAGGGAGACTGAGCATCTCATTGATCATCCTGAGATTCTACCATATTTTGTGCTACTACACACTATTATGGAGAATGTGGCATTCCACATATTTCACCCCAAGGTAATTTTTTTGTGGCATTCAGAGAATTATTCTGTAAAGGATTAGATGGGATCTGATTATTTCTCTAGTTTCCTTGCAAGGGTTTTCCATTATTCTAATTGGTATTATAGGGATAGTCCTATAGCCTTTGGGGTCTTTCATTTCTTTGAAAATGAGGCTTGTCATTTTTTGTTTGTTTCTGTAGTAGGGTAAGGACTTGATCTATATTTTCATCAGCAGCAATAGGTTTACCAACCTTTTTAGTTTGATTTTTGGTTCCTTTAAAAGTTATAGGATCTTCTTGTCTCCCCACTTTACCATAAGCTCTTCTATTATTTTCAATGTTCACCGCCATCTTGTATGCCTACCTTAAATATGTAGGAAATATTGTCATAGCCTTCTGGAAATGAGCATTAAACTCAGTAACCAATTAATTATGCCCCTTGGTAATGTTATTGAAATCATTTAATTTAAATCTGGGGTCAGTCTGGTCCCTGTATTGCTCCCTGAAAACTCTACAAAAGGCATCTTTGGAGTCAATACTAGCATCAAGTAACCCTCTATACCAATCCCTAGCATCTTCAACTAATGACTGCATAAAGTATTTCATTGCTATGTCATCATCCCATAGCTCAAAGTATTCAACAAAGCCTTGAAAATATTTCAAATGGTCTTCCCCACTAAAAGCTTTGTTACTAGTGAATTTTGGGAGAAGCTTCAGTGCATTATCTGGGAATGGATTAGGATACCCCCGAATATTAGCAAAACACAATTGTCTGTATCTATCAATTTGGGGTGCTCCTCCACTGCATCCACTTCTGGGGGTGCTTTGTTGCTCAGTATCTTTCTTATCATCCCCCCTTTTATCCTTTTCACCACTACCTTTTTGTTTATTCTTTCTAGTAGTTCCCTCTTTGTCCTCTGAGTAAGAACTAGAGTTTTTATGACCACCTCCACCTCCACCAGCTTGGTTATCACCACCCCCACCTTTAGGTATTTGCTTCTCAAAATTATTTTTCAGTGATTCATTCTTTCTCTTTCCTAAACCAAAAGCTTGGGAGTGGGTATAGATATCTTTAGGAAAGCTATCTTTCTTGCCATTTCAACATTAGCAGCTTCTATTTTTGCCTTTCTCAGATCAACCTACAACTGATCATTTATTAGTTGCAATCTTAGGAGCTCGGGGTTTTGGGGAAAATCAGATGGCCTGGGATTAGCTTCATTATTTGTTTCATCACTAGTATTAAGATGACTTTTATAATTTGAGAAACTATAGGCATGTTTCTGTGGTTGATCAACATGAGCTTTCCCATGGTCTACAAAGGTTGTCTTCTTAGATCCAACAAATGGATCTAAAGTTTTGGTAGTTGACATAGAAGGGGTATATGTGGGAGTGGCATAAGTTCCCGTAGAGATTGTTTCTTTAAGCACTTCATGAGCCCTATCAGCAACAACTTTAGCCACCCTTTCCTCAAAGGTTTTTCTCTTAGTTGCTTCTTCCCTCATCTTTTCAACTTTCTTTTTCTAGGCATTTCTTTTGGACTGCTTAGCCTAAAATATCTCTAGATTCTCCTTTCTTATTTTGTCCCTATTTTCTTTTTCCTCTTGCAACATCTTTTCTTCTTCAATTAAGGTTTCCATATCTTTGTCTATATCCGTTTCATTCTCAAGGATATCTCCTACCTCACTTGGAGCAAGAGTGTAGTAAGGTTGTTCTACCTAATCTTCATCTTGAAGCAAAGGCGTTTCCTCATTCAAAGAGGTCCCTCGTGGTTTGAAATTTTGTCTAGTAAAAATGGACATAGTACCAGGTGTTGTAGCTTCTAGGAACTATTTATCCTATCCCTAGAAACCCCATCGCTCCTCCTCTTTAGACATATCAGCTTCAACTTCTTGAGCCATTTCAAAAGGAAAACTACCATGGTCCATTTGAGACATAATAAATTCTCAGGAATCTCCACTAATAAAAGCACTATTCATTTCAGAATTTAAAGTAGGAGAAGAGATGATAGGAGATGAAATAGACTTACTTGGGGTATCATTTACTTTTACCCATTTCTTGTCCTGTCTCTGTTCGAGCTCTAGCATTGGCTCCAAGTTCTTTTTTGCATAATTTCTAGTCTTCTTCATGGTATTTGGTGTATGGGGACTCTCCTTTGCACGTTGTTGTTTGTACTTTGTATGAATAGTTGTTTTTGGGATATCAAAGTTGCCACCCAAAATATTGGGAATTATGAAGTGATTGCACTTTTCTTTTGCACTCATGACTTTGGACAAGAGTTTGAACATTACTCGACACACTGACAAAAAACTTAGGAAAACTAGACACATGCACCAAATATGAAAAATTAGGCACACAATTTAAACCAATTATATTGTAAAAAATGACTCTAACAAAACCAATTTTGCACTAGAGACTTTTCATTCGATAATTCCCTAGTAGAGTCGTCATTCTATTGGCATTTTTTACTACAACCCAAATGTATTTCCCAAAAAATTCCTATGAACTTGCTACATCCAATAATAAAAGTCTAGGAAACGTATGGCCAACTTGATGAGAACAATGATAAGGCTAATTCTCCTACACTTCAGACTCTGTAAAATATAGGAGGTTATTCCCTAAAATATGATATTATCATACATTTTTAAACAATTCATTTGCACTCGGATAAGCTACAGATAGATTCCCCAACAATTATCCTAACAAGCTCTAAAAGAAAATCTATTCAAATAATTCTTTAGGAACGAAATGGGAAATAGTCACTAATTGTTCAGCAAGCAACCATAAAATCTTATGAAATCACAAGAAATGGTATACGTGCTAGTTGCGGTTTCACTTGCAGAGCATCAAAGGCTGTGAGACTAGAAAAATACAAAAACGGCTATTTTCACTTGGTACCAGGCAATTCTTCTTTAATGTGGAGATAAAACACAAAAATATCAATTTGCTAATCATTTGGCATTTAATTATGGGAGTAGAGTCAAACTCGACCATTAATATTCATTCGCATGAGATAAAATGGATATAGTACAACACCAGTTTATTTCAAATGCAAACTATTGATCAAAAATAATGTAGGCTAGGAGAACGATTCAGATCAAGTCAAAAAAGTTTTAAAATGCCGCGTCCATTCTCTAGTCTATAGGCAAACAAGAAATGCACCTACTGGACACCACATCAGCATGGAATGGGCTCCACCTTGATCGTACATCGTACAACATCGACATCCATGTGTCAATAATTCACACACCTCGCAACATTATTAAAACTGAAGTTTTAATTGCATGAGGTCAGTGAGGAACGACCGTGATGCGTTGGTAAGGAAACAACTATCAGCACTAGTATCCATCATCAGTCAGTGAACCAAAGGTGGTCCCCACAATCATATGCGACAGGTGGCGGCATCTCGCACACCTTGCATAACTTTGATAATGTTAGCAAGAGACCTTGTGAGGTCTGCAATAAATGGCTATGATGCAGGTCACTTCATCCAATGACTACGTAATATGCACATGTGAAAAAGTTATTTATAAAAGGGGGACTTACTAGGTGGATGGGGAAAAGACCCTCAAGGCCAAAATATTTTTTAGAAATTAATCTAAAACATTTGTCAACCCGACACTAAGGCAAATAGAAAATAGTCAGACACAAGAGACCGGGAAGACAGGTAAAGAGGGGCTGGTAAATTCACAACCTCAGAGGGGTTAAAGCCACACTTGAACAACCAGCCATCGTTAATGAAAAGTTAACATTCGAAAAGAAAAACCCACCCAATTAAAGCCAAGGATAAAAATAAAAAGTACCACACAAAGAAGGGAAGAAATTAAAAGCTCCAATAGGTTTATTGGAAATCCTATTCCCACAACTCATAACACCTTGAAAATGCATCAAACATTCTTAAAAGAACCTACACATGCTTAAAATTCCCTCAAAAACTTTTGCCCCAAAGGATTTCAACCATTTCCACTCTTAAACCACTAAATTTCACCAAAACTGATCAAATTGCCAACTAGGGAATCACACCAAACCACTCAAATCACCTCCCCTACTCCAGAAACCATGCACATATGTTTTCTACCCCTAATTATTCCATTCCACTAATTTATAGTAGGATACAATGGGTGGAATGGCTAAAAATTCATTTTTACACAGTCAACTACTTGCATTTTGACAACTTTTTCCCCAAGCAAGAAATCACTACCACAGGGAAAGGCCTTTGAGATAGAAATAACCAAGAGAGGTGATTTTAGAGGGGCCTAACATGATCCCATAAATTAAGACAATAATTTTTTAAGAATCATGGTGTCTTAATACGAGCATGCTGAAGTTCGCAACCATTTTGTACTTTGGACCCTTAAGGGATCGATCTAATTGAATGTAGCTCAGAGCAATTTCACATGTTTGGGTGTGAAAGAGGACCATTCCTAGTGTAAACGTACCCACCTAGACATGTTGGAACAATCCATTTGGTCACACGATCTGCAAAACAAAAGTTGCACCACTTTGCAACTTTCAACTACTTGCATTTGACAACTTTTTTCTCAAGTGAAAATTCGCTACCACAGGAAAATGCCTTTGAGATAGAAAAAAATGAGATAGGTTATTGTAGAGGGCTCCAATGTGATATCATAGGATTAGAAAATATTTCTTTAAGCATCATAGTATTTAATTAATATCATGTTGAAGTTTGCAGCTATTTTGCACTTTGGACCCTTAAGGGATTGATCCGGTTGAATGTAGCTCAGAGAGATTTTGCATGTTTGGGTGAAAAAGAGGACCATGCCTAGCATAAATGTATCCACCTGGATGTTTTGGAATAATCTATTTGGTCACACGAGTTGTAGAACGAAAGTTGCACTACTTTGCAACTTTCAACTACTTACGTTTGACAACTTTTTCCCCAAGTGAAAATTTGCCACCACAGGAAAATGTGTCTGAGATAGAAAAAATTGAGAGAGGTTATTATAGAAGGACCAAACACAATCTTGTAGTATTAGATGAGAATTTTCTAAGCATCATGGTATCCAAGTAATATCATGTTGAATTTTGCATCCATTTTGCACTTTAGACCCTTAAGGGATCGATTCGGTTGAACATAGCTTAGAGTGATTCCCTATGTTTGGGTGCAAAAGAGGACCATTACTAGCATAAAAATACCTATTTGGATGCGTTGGAATAGTTCATTTGGTCACATGAGCTATAGAACAAAATTTGCACCACTTTGCAACTTTCAACTACTTGCATTTGACAACTTTTTCCCCAAGTGAAAATTCACCACCACAGGAAAATGCCTTCGAGATAGAAAAAATGAGAGAGGTTATTGTAGAAAGCCCCAACACAATATCATAGGATTAGACAATAATTTTCTAAGCATCATGATATCTAAGTAATAGCATACTGAAGTTTGCAACCATTTTTCACTTTGGACCTTTAAGGGATCGATCCGATTGAACTTAGCTCGAAGTGATTCCATGTGTTTGGGTGCAAAAGAGGACTATTCCTAGCATAGAAATACCTATTTAGACATGTTGGAATAGTTCATTTGGTCACATGAGCTATAGAACAAAATTTGCACACTTTTGCAACTTTTAACTAATTGCATTTGATAACATTTTCCCCAAGTGAAAATTCGCCACCATAGGAAAATTTATTTGAGATAGAAAAAACCGAGAGAATTTATTGTAGACGGGCCTAATGTGATCTCATAGGATTAGACGAGATGTTTCTAAGCATCATGATATCTGAGTAATAGCATGCTGAAGTTTGCAACCATTTTGCACTTTGGAACCTTAAGGAATCAATCTGGTTGAATGTAGCTCAAAGCGATTCCGTGTGTTTGGGTGTGAAAGAGGACCATTTATAGCATAAATTTACCCACTCGGATGCATTGAAATGGTTCATTTGGTCACATGAGCTGCAGAATGAATGTTGTACCACTTTGCAACTTTCAACTACTTGCATTTGACATGTTTTCCATCAAGTGAAAATTGGACACCACAGGAAAATTCCTCTAAGATGGAAAAAACTGAGAGAATTTATTGTAGAGGGTCCCAACATGATCTCATAGGATTAGACGAGAAGTTTCTAATCATCACTATATTTAAGTAATAGCATGCTAAAGTTTTCAGCCATTTTGCACTTTTGACCCTTAAGGGATCTATCTGGTTGAACGTAGCTCAGAGCGATTCTACATGTTTGAGTGTGAAATAGGACCATTCCTAGCATAAAAATATCTATTCGGATGTGTTGGAATATTTTGTTTGTTCACATGAGCTACAAAACAAAAGTTGCATTACTTTGCAACTTTCAACTTCTTGCATTTGATAGATTTTTCTCCAAGTGAAAAATTCATCACCATAGGAAAATGCCTCTGAGATAGAAAAAACCAAGAGAGTTTATTATAGAGGGACTCTATGCAATATTGTAGGATTAGATGAGAAGTTTCTAAGTGTCACGATAACCGAGTAATAGCATGTTGAAGTTTGCAGCCATTTTTCACTTTGGACCCTTAAGGGATCGATCTGGTTGAATGTAGCACAAAGAAATTTTGCATGTTTGGGTGTGAAAGAGGACCATTCCTATTGTAAACATACCCACTTGGATGTTTTGGAACAATCTATTCTGTCACACGAGCTGCAAAACAAAATTTGCACCACTTTGCAACTTTCAACTACTTGCATTTGACACTTTTTCCATCAAATCAAAATTGGACACCACAAGAAAATGCCTCTGAGATAGAAAAAATTGAGAGAGGTTATCATAGAGAGGCCCAACATGATCTGGTAGGTTTAGATAGATATTTTGTAATTACCATGGTTTATGAGTAATACCCCATCAAAGATTGTTGTCCTTTTACACTTTGGACCCTTAAGAGATCGAGTCGGTTGAACGTATCTCAGTGTTTGTACTATATTTTCAATGGAATTAGGTGGGCAGAAGACTTAACTCTATTTTAGTTTTGGTTTGGTTGTATTTCAAGTGATTTTGTGCATTTTAGAAACCAATTACTGAGGGTCGGTCTGTATACCCTATTTTAAGGGTTTTGAGTGCATGAAAATGCCATATTAAGCCTTCTACCCACTATATGCTTATGTAACTCAATGGAAAGGCTCAGTTAGGGTTATAAAACAAGTGTGAATTTTTTTTTATGAAAGGGAGGTGAATAGAGGGTTTCTAGGTGATGCCCTAGATGTCAAATGGTGCATTTTTTAGTGGAAAATGGTGGTTTAGTGCTAGGGTTTTAAGAAATATTTGGGGCCAACAATATCTCTTGAACTTTTATGCTTGTGCAAACCTTTTTGAAGGTGTTTCAGGATTTGGTTGGCTATGGGAAGGTTTGAAGTATGGTTTTTCAATAAAACCTTGCCTAACTTGTGAATGAAGAGGGTTTTCGGGTTTGTTATGTTAGAGGGCTTATCATGTCCTAAAAGTGGAGGAATTGGTGGTTTGGCAGACTGGTTAATGTTGCCCAATGGTGGTTTGGTAGACCGGTTAATGTTTCCCAATGTAAAAAAGTGCAATTTTGTACTCCAACATCCATAACAATTTAGAAAATTGGTTGGACTCAGTTGTAGGATGGTGGTTGAAGTTAGTTGTAGGTCAGTCTATGAGCCATATTTCAAGGGTTTGAGTGCATTTAAAATGGTGTTTTAAGCCTTCCACCCACTATATGATGTTGTAACTCGGTGGATAGGCTTATTTGAGATAGATAAAGATGTTTGCATTATTTCTTGAGCAGGGGAGGTGCACATATCAATTTTTGGTGATGCCCTACTTGGCATTTGGGGTGTTTTTACATGAAAAAGTGAGGTTGGACAACGTTGTTTTCAAGTTTTTTGCAAGTTATTCCAAAGGAGTCTTAGGTGAAATTGAGGTATGTTAGAGATGACCTAGGTTCTATCAATTTCTATGAGGCATACGTTGCCCCTACCTTGTCAACCCTATGGAATTGGCAAGCCAGTGAGCTCACTATCTTGCCAAGCTCACTAGTTTGCCAAGCTCACTAGCTTGCCAATTCTGTAGGATTGACAAGGTAGGGGCAATAAAATATTACTTTCTACAATTATATTAGACATTATTTAATTCTTACTCATAAATCCACATGCTTTTCCTTGAAGACAACTTTAAATGTAAACCATGAAGCTTTACAACTAATTTTAAATGTAATATATACATTTAATTGAGACATATATTAAGGAATCTACACACTTGCATGTATTAATTTCTCATAATTTTTGTATATTAAAAATACACTAATTCAATGAAAAATATTACAATAGTGATGGAATAACATCTCGAAAATATTCCCATTTGTCAATACTTGTAGCAATACATGCAGGGAAATAATCCTCCCATTTGCAGCATAGATCATGAAATATATTGTACAAGAAGAAACAAAAGGAGTTGTTGCCCAGTTTTGTTTAAGGAGTTGTTGCCAAATTTTGTTTCTCCAATCCACCTCAGCTAGCCCAATTATTTGCATTCCAAAATGCTTCAAAACATGTGCATCCCCTACTCCCTACAAAACACATGGGTAGTATCCTCTCTATGGTTGTGTACTCTCATAGGAATTTTGGTCCATAAAAAACCTGCAAAAGCCTATCAATCTTAGACATGGACTCACATAAAAATCATTAAAAGAGAAATAACTAAATAATTTCAATCATACACCTAATGAGACCTACTATCACCTTCATGCATGCTAGATAAGGAGGTCAATTGAAAGTCCTAAAATGGTGATGTGGCCCCTCGCTAATTTCTCATCTCTCGATGATCCTATGTATAAAGTTCAAATATATCACTAACATAATTAACATAAAAAATGTAAAATATAAGAATCCCATAAATCTACGAGATGGAAAAGAAAGAGAAGATTGACAACCAAAAAATGCATCAGCAACTGATGTTTCTCATACCACTGAACACTTGCACCACCAACTGATGTTGTTCTTTTCTTAAACTTTGACAAACTTCAGTATTACCTACAGTCACAATCAGAAAAGGATCAATGACAATAATAAATTCATATGACATAGAACACTAATAGGGAATATGGTGTAGAGCACATTGTCCTCCATTTTCTGAGTTGAGTCTAGTTAGGATGAATGAGTCAAGATGTTGTCAAGTAAGGTTTGAAAGTCATTTAATATGGTAAACTGACCCATTCCTCTCATTGTGGCCACTATAACTTGAGGAATGGGTTGGTAACATCAATAAAATAGTGTGGGAATGTGGAATTTGTGTAGGGGAGGTCAAGTGTTTTGTTGGGCATGAAGCCCTAGAGTGAAAACTTGTGTTTTTGAAGTGAAATAGTGAGGTTTTGAGATAGTAAAGTGTGTAAAAAGGTTGTATAGTTTTATTTCTTGATGAATTAAGTTTGGTAAGAGATATTTAGACTTGTTTGAGGTATTGGCAAGTTTTGGTGAGGGATAGATGTGTCTTATTTTCAATAAGGTCTACGTTATTTGGCTTAAAAGGAGGATTTTTTGATTTGGTGCTTGGAATTAGCATTGTTTGAAGGTAAATAGTGGATTCTTTGGTTTGAACACATGTATAAAGATTTCCAATTGAATTTTGAGTGAAAGGGAAAGCTTAAAGTAGAGTCCCTTTGAAAAAGTGACCTTATTTGGGTGAAATTGAGTGAAATGAGTAGGAAAATGATAGGAAACTTGGAGGAAAAAAATATCTTCTATCCTTTTGAGTTTGTGCAGGTCTTTTATGAAGTGTTGGAGGTATTGTTTGGGTTAGGAAAGCCTTGCAAGATTTTTTTTCAATAAACCCCCATGTAAAGAGCAAGAAATGAGGGTATCATGGTAGGGTGGTTTGGGAAATGTGTCTCTACAAATTAATTATGGAATTTGGGGTTTTGTTCACTAGTGAGTAATTCCCAATTTAAATTTGGGTGAAAAGGAATTTTTAATGTTTAGGTCGTTTGGAAAAGTGGCCTATTTAGGGTCTAAAATAGTGAAAAATCCTAATTGCAAGGTGTTGGTCCAAAAGAGTGATATTCCCATTTGTGATATGTTTAGAATGAGTGTAATGGGTATCTAAAACCATAAATGGTTTGTTTCTTTGTTAAGGGGGTCGATAGTTATGCCTTGGTTTTGGTGTTTGGACACGTACAAGGAAACTAGGTTGAAATAGTGAATAGTTGATGAAAAAGAGTTGTTAGGGAAATTTTTTGGTTTGAGTTGGATGAACTTATGTTTGTAATTGGTTAATCTCCATATTATTGATCAGAATACTAAGTTAAAGGTGCTCAATGGAGAGCAGTATATAACCATCATTTTGCATATCTACATTAATGCAATTTTGTTAACCCTTATACAATCAAACTTAAATGCTTGAAAGAAAGCAATGATCAATAAAATGACTTTACAAATTCAATGTGAATACTTATAAATTAATCTAGGGAACCATCTGGGTCTTCTCTACTCTGTATTGTGTCAAGCATTGTCTCGTTGTTAGACTCACACACTTTCCACAAGTTCTTGTTCATAGGCTTTCCCTTATATTTGATCAAATGAAAATTGGTGACAATGACGAGGTTCACGTAGTGAAGAATATTCCAATGTGTTTCAAAGTCCTCAAACAACCAAACTACAAAATTCTTAACTAGATACATTTGAAGCCATGTTCCAACAACAACCATTGAACTTGTAGGATATTCTATATTTTCTTTGTCTATAACTGGAGCCTCCAATTTATTTTTGGCCTCGATACAACAACACAAGTAATAATTTGTACCCTCTTCATTTTCTTCATCTACAATCACTCCATAAATGTGCTATGCATTGATATGTTCATCTTGTTAGATTTATTTACTAAGCAACATAATCAAACCTTTAAGTAAGATATATTACTTGGTTCTAGTAGGTCTGATACATGATCAAATTTAATGGATGATTGCATCTCTATGATTTGTAGAGCCATTGGGAGCTAATAAGTGTCAAGTGGGGTTAGAATTCTTATAGACCATTCGTCAACCCACTCTATTGACTCACAATCATTCCATTCTTGAAGTGTACATGCAGAACAAAAGCATTCCATCTTTCGTGTATGGATAGTCCATGTACATGCATTGGAGCTTCTAAAAAAGTGTAGCTCAGTCGATCCTATTAGTGTACAAAAATCCAAATATATTTCAATGTTAGTATCATCTACTAAATGAAAAAATATAAGAACTAAAGAATTACCTTCACTACCTAGACCCATTGCACCATTACACCACTAGACAATTGATCTTGCATCTGTCAACTTTACACTGTCTATGTACTTTAACTATTCTCGTGCTAGGGATCTTTTGATACATGCACCTACTCCATCATGCTCCCCCTTTTCATGCTTGGCCTCTAATAAGTTCCACATATGTTGAACACCACTGATCCTATACATCCTTCTCAACTAGTAAAAAATTTTGGCATTCTCGAATTAGGATGTAAAATTATCTGACCATATGATATGTTGACTAAATGATATGCCCCTGCTAGCCAAATCAAAATAGAACATATGAAAGAAACCTTGTACAAACTCTATAGAATGTGTGTGATCATCACTTATGTAAAAGTAATACTCCCTCAATACTTTCCTATTTTCCTCTATACTATCATTTACATGAATGAATGCTATATGCACAAATATAGCAACCTATGTGGAGTTGTAGTATTGTGATTGAACCTCGTTCTGTTCCTGTAGTATGTAGTTCTCAATGAAGTTGACAACTGAAATGATATGACGAAGTGGAAATGTGTCCTTGCATAACTTGAACTATGAGTCCAACCATTGTGCTTTGTGTGTATGCCTTTCATACTCATAGACCACCTAATCACCAAAAATGCCCATAAACTGATACAATGGAATCTTATCACTGACCAATACACACTTCTTTTCTTCTTTCCCATCTTTTAGACTGCATGCCACTGTCTTATATTTTCCAAATTCCATAATTTTGTCTCCAATTGTGTGTTTACTAGCCATGTGTTGGAAAATTGGAAAATTTTGCATGCCACCACAATGATCAGACGTGCCATCCAAACATAAATTCTTGTAAAAAAATTGACCATCCTCTCTTTCACATAAAATGGAAGACAAAAATTTCCTTGATGATTTAGGTGGAGGCATTATGTTAAATTCCCATAAAACATTGTCAATATGCATATCTACACATATACGTTGATACACATCATAATGGTTAGAAAAATCAATATGAACCCTACAACAACAAGTAGTGCCTGTGTGATTTATTTTGACATAAAAAGGCTTTAGCATTTCAAAATACCTTTGACATATTTTAATTTTAGGAAACTTCTATACAAAATCAGCAAAAAAATGGGTTTGAATGGTATCCAAATAATGCATTGGATGTGGCTCATGGATTTTAATACCAATTCTCCTTCTTACAACATCTCTTTGATTAGGAGAGTTCCTTGTGTTATCCTTCCAATAATTCACAATTAAAGATCTCAAGCCTTGAGCAATTCTTCTATCTTTCCATGGCACTCTATCCGAGAATGCCCACAACTCATTTCTATTTGGATCCTCCACTCTTTCACACCTTCCTTTGTCTCTCATTAGAGATGATCTACTTATTTTCAAATACTTACTTTCCTTTTTAAGGTTCACCTTGTTCCTTGTTTGATTTCTTAATAGTGTCGTTGTCATCACATGTCGTGTGGTACAACTATTCTTCATGTGTGAGGTAGAACCCATGCTTTCGTATGCAATCATCGAGTTCTTTACAATTGAATTTTCACTTGATTCATTCAAAAATCTTAGCCCAAGAGCCTTCATGGTGGGCCTAAATTTGAGTTGCCTCATCATTTCAACAAATAGTTGGCATCTTCCACCCTCACTTAGGTTCGCAAAAAACAAACTCCATATCCTTTGTGCATATCTTTGACATGTACATTTTGGAATCTTATTGGGCATCCATTTCAAAACATTGGAATCAATATCAATAAAAAATGTAGGTTTTATATGCAAAACTCTAGGAGGATTTCTCAAACATAAATTTGTGTCAACATTGGGAAGGTCAACAACATTGGGGATAGATCATGTACCTTCAATCAAAGGTGCAATTGATGAAATACCTTGATATTGACATGTAAACGATGTTATACCTCTAACTTGAGATGTCATTTGTGGAGTGCTTTAAAATAGAGATGTGTTTTCTGATGTACTTTCAAAACACAATGTTGATGATGGTGTGTCTTCAATTGGAGATGTGATTCCCGATGTACTTGGAAAACCACATGTTGTTGTTGATTTGTCTTCAATTGGATATGTTCATTAAGCTTCACCTATGGTTGATGATGTGCCCCCAAATTCAGTATCCATTCCTATCCTTCCATGAATTTCCTCATTCGTGCCCTTTGTTATGCCAATTTGACATCTCTCTTAGATTGCACCAGAATTTTTGGCTATATGGGCTGCAATTCCTTTGCTTCATGAGCTACATTTTTTGATTCTCTTCTCCTTTCATTTTTAACTGCACATTCTTCTAGTGTTAGAGGCTTTGGTCATCTCCTTAGCATGACATTCAATGGTGCATGTTCACAAACACACATAGAACAAAAGCAAGTAATTCTAGTTATGAAAATATTGATATTGCTAATTACATTGCATTAAATATGAAACGCACCAAAGCATTTTATCAAAGGAAATAGGCTTCTAAGGACTCCAATCCACACAAAGGTATAAGGGCTTTGCATGAGCCTATTAAGGCATTAACATTAAAATAATAAACCAAACACAACTTGATCACTTAACTTACCAAGAAACAACATTTTTGATGCAGAGAGGGGTGGAAACCATTTAATACACCAAATCAATGAGAATCAATCAGATTCCAAAACAAAATCAGATGTTCAACTGAAAATCCTAACTTCTACCAAGCTTTCCCTTGTAGCATAGGTAACCCGATTCAAGAGCATTTTCACCAATATTTTACAAAACACTTGATAAAATCAAGGATTATTAAGATACCCATTTGCAACCTATAAAACATAGGTAAACCCTAGCATCAACTCCTTTGGACCAACATTGACTTCCAATAGACCCACCTAGGAAAAGGCTATTCAATTGGCCTAATTTACAAAGAGAGTACCTTTTAAACACTAGATCTTCACTCAAACTCCTCAAAAAATAGTATGTTATGTGTCAAAACCTCCAATTCTTGATTTTCGACCTTTAGACCCCAAATACACCAAACCCTCAATTTTAAGCAAAATACTTGGGGTTTTAATGAAACTCCTATCTCCCAGACCTACCAAACCCATAAGAAACACCAAACACACTTACCAAACCTTGTATATGGTGAATAATACATTACATGGATAGTCCTTCCAACATTTTATCAAATTACCACTTGAAGGCCTCATTTTCACCATGAAAATACCCTGCTACAGTCCTAAAACATCATCCCAGACACCCAACTTTGACCCCAAAAGATTATAAATATGTTATTCATGTATTTTACAATTTATATGACCCATTCCACAAGTTACAGTGGGCACAAAAAGTGGAATGGGTCGAGTTACATCATGAAACCCTTCTATCCAAGAATACTGTGAAAGTAGGTAGCAACCGTAAAAACAAGATAACTTTCACTATATAAAGAGTTAGAACATATAAATAGGTGAAAATTAAAGATATTTTATTAACATACAACATACAACCAGTTTCAAATCATCTTAGAGTCCGTACAGGCCATACAACAAAAATAAAAGTGAGAGAAACCAATAAATTTCTAGAAAATAATGTTCTTCTTGATTAAAAAAATGGGTTACAAATCAATCAAAAACCTCTCCTTTGAGGAATTTAAGGTTATTATACATATTTTGATTGAATTCCAAGTTCATCCAATGCCCATAACTGATTTTTAATCATTAAGACCTTCTAATCTTCATTAAGTTGCATTTTTGACCTTTTACACATTACAACATTACATGAATTTTGCAACTTTTTAAGTTTGACACCTAAGGACTCCTAAATCACTCAAAAACCTTTAATTCACCCTATTATAGCCTTTTATAACTCATTCTTTCACATTTACATCCAAATTTAAGGATTTTCCTTCAAAAGGCTACAAATTCAAATATTGACAATTTTGTAGCAAGAATGCATTTTTAGCACCTTCAAACACCTTCAAAGCTCTTGATCTCCATGGACAATATTGTGTTAGGTTTTCAAACTTTATATTCCACTTATTTTAGGGGCTAGAATGTTCAATAGGGTACCAACCTTCAAACCCTCACTCTAAGCTATTTCAAACTAGGTTTCCCCTAGGGGTTTATTGACGACATTTGCATCTTTTAGCAACTTTTTAGACCACATTTTGCCAAATTGAAAGCTATGACACAACTGAAATCCCTTAGCTCCAAATACATTATGAAATGGTCTAAATGACCTTATTGAACACAAAATACTTAACATTAACTAAAATCCTATAATTTTACCATGCTCACTAAAGATGACCTTTTTGACAAAATTGAGCTTACAAGGTGCTCCTACACTAGAGGCCTGGAATGTTGATTTTGAATAAACCCTCCTTGTTTCAAGAATAGAAAGGCCTAAAGCAAGGGTATAGTGTTTAGATTCATTAGGAATGGTTCTAGTGACTAAGATATGATAAGATATGGAAAATTTTCTCTATTGTGAATGCTACAAGGAAGTGAATGTGAATTGGTCAGTTGAGCACTAAATTGAGGTTTTTGAGATTGAAGATTGTTTGAAACTGATCTAATTGTGATTGTTGAAGGTTTTGTCTCCCTAATCTACACCACAAATCTAGATTATAATTTGTTGCCACCTAAATGAAAACTAGATAATCTTGTGCTTATTGTTCTCAAAATCAAATTTGTGATTGTCAACGAAGTCATGAAGAATATGAATTCAAAGAAGGGTTTGTGATGCTATATTTTATAATTATTCACTATTTCTTTGCCAATGAGGTAGCTTAGAAAGACAATAAGAATTCTCAATTGCACAAAATTTTCCATTTTTTAATTTATTAGAAAGGTAAATGATATGAATGAATGGAAACTTGCATTAAAAACTATGTCAACTCACTTGAATTTATCTAAGCACATGTGATGAAGGTGATTTTTATATGGAAAAAAAAAATAATGGAAACTTCCATTAACATTGATAAAATCTATTAGTTTTTCAAAATTAGTTGAAAATAAAATGAAATAGAGTGAATTCCACTAGCCATGCTAGAAATGGACTGCTATATAAGCAATGCAAATAGAATTCATAAGTAAATTTATGTTAAGTAAATGTCACGTTTTTCATTTTTTTGTTCTTCAAACTCATAAAAATTAAAAAAAATTATGCAAATCCCATCTAATTCAATGTTGAATTCTATGTCCAATTTTTATGATTAATAAAATCATTAAAGAAATTTAGTTTATATTGTCAAAAATAAACAAATATATTAAATATAAACATTTCAATATTACCAAAATGAATATATTACCTCATATAATGTAAAATAATGTAGAAACTTTAAAATTTCTTCTTCTACATTGTCTATCATGCAGATTGGTGGTAAACGGGTAATGGATCAAGTATAGATTGGTACAACATGAATTCAATTGCATAAAAAAGGCATTTTTGAATTAGGTAAAGAGTTGAACAAGATAAATACAAAAGCATGTGGGCCTGAATCATGGGGTCAACCCATATTTTACCATTTCAAGGTAAAACACATTTGGTGCTCACCAAATTTGGAGAGTGCCAAATTTGGTGGTCTCAAAATTTGGTGAGCACCAAATGTGTTGTTTTGAAAGGGAGAGACTCCATAGAGACAATTGGAGTGACACTTGAGATAGACAGAGGTGATATGAGTGAGAGAGTTTAGTCTAGGTAGTGTGGTAGTGACTAAGACTTGAGAGCGATAGAGAATTGAGAGGGATAGAGAGTTATCTAGTTACAGTGGGGGAAAATACCTAACAATGAGAAAGGGGTTGGGAGGGATGAGACCTGAGAGATACAAAAATACCAAAGGGAGAGAGAGAGAGAGAGAGAGAGAGAGAGAGAGAGAGAGAGAGAGAGTGGGAGAGGGGGTTGGAGTTAAATATATTCATCTAGGTAGGGTGGGACATAAGTGAGGCCTGACAAAGAGGGACTTTGAGAGAGGGCATTGGAGTGACAGATTAGTCTAGGTAGCATGGGAGGGAGTGGGACCCGAGAGAGAGACTTGAGAGGGAGAGATATATTCAATTTTGGTGAGGGGGAAGACCTAAGAGAGGGAGTAGGAGAGAGAGGGAGTGGGACCCTTAAACTATAAACCCTATATACCATTAAATCTTAAACCTTAAACCCCAAACCCTAAACCCTTAACCCTCTACCCTCTACCCTCAACCCCCTTCTCTCTCTCAACCCTTCACCATCTACCCTTAAATAATAAATCATAATCCCTAAACCCTTAATCGCTCAACCCCTATACCCTCTTAATCCATCAACCCCTCTACTCTCTACCCTTAAAACCTAATCCCTAAACCCCTATACCCTCTTAATCCCTCAACCCTCAAATCTCAACCCTTAAACCCTAATCCCTCAACCCCTATACCCTCTTAATAAATGAACCCTCAACCCTTAAACCCTAATCCCTCAACCCCTATAACCCCTTAATCCCTCAACCATCAACCCTCAACCTTTAAACCCTAATCCCTCAACCCCTATAAACTCTTAATCCCTCAACCCTCAACCCTTAACCCTTAAGCCCTAACCCCTCAACCCTCAACCCTCAACCCTTAAACCCTTAAACCCTAATCCCTCAACCCCCATACCCTCTTAATCCCTCTACCCTCAACCCTCTACCCTTAAACCCTAATCCCTCAACCCCTATACCCTCATAATCCCTCAACCCTCAACCCTTAAACCCTAATCCCTCAACCCCTATACCATATTAATCCCTCAACCCTCAACCCTTAACAATTAAACCCTAATCCCTCAGCCCCCATATCCTCTTAATCCCTCAACCCTCAAACCTCAACCCTTAAAAACTAATCCCTCAACCCCTATACCCTCTTAATCCCTCAACCCTCAACCCTTGACCCTTAAACCCTAATCCCTCAACTCCCATACCCTCTTAATATCTCAACCCTCAAACCTCAAACCTCAACCCTTAAACCCTAATCCCTCAACCCCTATACTATCTTAAACCCTCAACCCTCAACCCTCAACCCTTAAACCCTAATCCCTCAACCTCTATACCCTCTTAGTCCCTCAACCCTCAAACCTTACCCCTTAAACACTAATCCCTCAACCCCCATACTCTCTTAATCCCTCAAACCTTATCCCTCTACCCTTAAACCTTAATCCCTCAACCCTTATACGCTCCTAATCCCTCAACCGTTAACCCTCAACCCTTAAACCCTAATCCCTCAATCCCTATACCCTCTTAATCCCTCAACGCTCAACCCTTAAACCCTAATCCCTCAACCCCTATACCCTCTTAATCCCTCAATCCTCAACCCTCCACCCTCAACCCTTAAACCCTAATCCGTCAACCCCTATACCCTCTTAATCCTTCAACCCTCAACCCTCAAACCCTAATCCCTCAACCCCTATACCCTCGTAATCCCTCAAACCCTCTAAACTCTACCCTCCACACCCCCCTCTCTCTCTCAACCCTATACCATCTACCCTTAAACCATAAATCATAATCCCTAATCCCTAAACCCTCTACCCTAAACCCTCTACACTCTACCCTCTACCCTCTACCCTCTACCCTCTACCCTCAACCCTTAAACCATAATCCCTCAACCCCTATACCCTCTTAATCCATCAACCCTCAACCCTTAGACCCTAATCCCTCAACCCCATACCCTCTTAATCCCTAAAACCTCAACCCCCAACCCTTAAACCATAATCCCTCAACCCCTATACTCTCTCAATCCCTCAACCCTCAACCCTCAACCCTTAAACCCTAATCTCTCAACCCCTATACCCTCTTAATCCCTCAACACTCAAACCTTAAGCCTTAATCCCTCAAACCCATACCCTATTAATCCCTCAACCATCGACCCTCAACCCTCAACCCTCAACCCTCAACCCTTAAACCCTAATCCCTCAACCCCTATACACTCTTACTCCCTCAACCCTCAACCCTCAACCCTCAAACCTCAACCCTCAACCCTTAAACCTTAATCCCTCCACCCCTATACCCTCTGAATCCCTCAACCCTCAACCCTCAACCCTTAAACCCTAATCCCTCAACCCCTATACCCTCTTAATCCTTCAAACCTCAACCCTTAAACCCTAATCCATCAACCCCGATACCCTCTTAATCCCTCAACCCCTCTACCCTCAACACCCCTATCTCTATCAACCCTACACCATCTACCCTTAAACCATAAATCATAATCCCTAATCCCTAAACCCTCTACCCTCTACCCTTTACCCTCTACGCTCTACCCTCTACCCTCTACCCTCTACCCTCTACCCTTAAACCCTAATACCTCAACCCCTATACCATCTTAATCCATCAAACCCTCTAACCTCTACCCTCAACACCCCCTCTCTCTCTCAACCCTACACCATCTACCCTTAAACCATAAATAAAAATCCCTAAACCCTAAACCCTCTACCCTTAACCCTTAATTTGTAAACCCTAAACCCTAAACCCTCTACCCTCTACCCTCTACCCTCAACCCTTAAACCCTAATCCCTCAACCCCTATACCATCTTAATCCCTCAAGCCCTCTACCCTCTACCCTCTACCCTCAACCCTTAAACCCTAAACCTTCAACCCTCAACCCTCAACCCTCAATCCTCAACTCTCTACCCTCTATCCTCTACCCTCTACCCTCTACCCTCTACCCTCTACCCTTAACCAAGTTAAACCCTAAACCCTTAAAATATAAACCCTAGACCCTTAAACCCTCTACCTACTACCCTTAATCCATAATCCCTAAACCCTAAAATATCTACCCTATATCCTCAAACCTCAACCATCAATCCTTAAACCCTAAACCCTAAGCCCTCAACCCTCAACCCTTTATCCTTAACCAGGTTAAACCCTAAACCCTTAAACTGTCAATCGTAATCCCTAAACCCTCTACTTTTAACCCCTAACCCCTAAACCCTAAACCCTAAAACATCTACTTTAGAGAAAGAGAGGGAGTGAGAGAGGGAGGGAGTGACCTTGAGAAGGAGAGGGGGTAGGATGGGGAGACTTGAAAAAGAGAGAGAGGGAGTGAGAGAGGGAGGGAGTGGAAGAGAGACAGAGGGAGTGACTGTGAGAGGGAGAGGGGGTAGGAGGGGGAGACTTGACAAAGAGAGAGAGGGAGTGAGAGAGGGAGGGAGTGGAAGAGAGATAGAGGGAGTGACTGTGAGAGGGAGAGGGGGTAGGAGGGGGAGACTTAACAAAGAGAGAGAGGGAGGGGGTAGGATGGGGATACTTAAGAGAGAGAAAGAGGGAGAGGGGGTAGGAGGGAGAGACTTGAGAGAGAGGGAGAGAGATAAAGTGGGAGAGATATAGAGGGAGTAAGAGAGAGATGGAGTGGAACAGAGAGGGAGGGAGAGACGTAGAGACATAGATAGAGATATGGGGGTAGGAGGAGAGAATTGAGAGAGAAATAGGGGGAAGAGAGAGGGCGTGGGAGGGAGAAAACTAAGAGAGAGGGCGGGAGGGAGACACCTGAGAGAGGAGAGGGAGACAAAGTGGGAGAGAGGGGGTGGAAAGGAGAGACCTAAGAGAGTAGGAGAGAGAAGTAATGGGAGATAAAGGGATTGGAGAGATATAATGAGTGAGAGAGAGAGAGAGACTTGAGAGATGGAGAGTGGGTGGGAGGGAGAGGGAGTACTCAGGATAGAGGGATTGGAGAGAGATGGAGAGAGTGAGAGAGAGAGAGAGGGGGTGGGGGAGATAACTAAGATAGAGGGAGAGAGAGAGTGGGAGGGGTGGGAGGAGGAGAGAGGAGGAGAGATAGAGGAGAGAGTGAGAGAGACAAAGAGAGACCGATAGAGGGAGAGGGGGAGAAGGGAGAGAACTGAGAGAGAGAGGAGGGGAGGGGCTGGAGGTGAGACCTGAGAGAGAGGAGAGAGAGTGGGAGAGAGAGAGAGAGGGAGAGGTGGTGGAAGGAAGATACTTAAGAGAGATGGAGAGGTAGACGGAGAGAGATAGAGGGAGTGAGATAGGGAGGGAGTGGATAAGAGATAGAGGGAATGACTATGAGAGGGAGGGGGGTAGGATGGGGAGACTTGACAAAGAGAGAGAGGGATAGGGGGTAGGATGAAGATACTTGAGAGAGAGAGAGAGGGAGAGGGGCTGGGAGGGAGAGACCTGAGAGAGAGGGAGACAGAGAGTGGAAGAGAGTGGGAGAGATTGGGAGAGAGATAGAGGGAGTGGAAGAGAGGGAGTGTGAGAGAGAGAGGGAATGTGTGTGTGAGAGAGAGAAAGGGGGGATGGAGATACCCGAGAGAGAGTGAGAGAGAAAGAGAGATAGATAGAGTGAGTGAGAGAGAGGGAATGGGAGAGAGATAGAGGGAGTGAGTGACAAACCTAAGAGAGGGAGAGGGGGTAGGATGGAGATACTTGAGAGAGAGAGACAAAGAGAAATATAACAACCTAAGAGAGGGAGATGGAGTGAGAGATACAAAAAGACCAAAGAGGGAGAGAGAGAGAGGGAGAGTGAGATAGATTTATTTAGGTACCTATGTGGGAGGGAAAGAGACATGAGAGAGGGGATTGGACTAAGAGAGTATTTTGGGTCATGTGGGAGGGAGTGAGACCTGAGAGAGAGAGACTTCATAGGGATAAAGAGTTATCCAACTAAGGTAACGAGTTAGAGAGTGTATGAAAGGTAAAACCTCAACTATCCATTTACAATCATAAACTGTGCACTCTAAGCATTATTAAAGTTGTCTATCAAAGAGAGGGTAAATTCAAGTTTTTTTGCAAAGAAGGTAATTTGGTGAGAGCCAAATTTGGCGCTCACCAAATGACCTGCTTTGGACATGTTAATTGATAGGATTTTCCAAATTTCCTCATATTTTTGTTTGTGTTCCCCATCTCATTTGCATGTCTTTCAATGCAACTATATAAAAAACACATGATAGCATTAACCTCTCTCTTAGCTATCTAAATATATAAAAAAAAAATCATTTTGATTTAGTTAAGGTTTTGATTCATGACTCCTTTTGTAAATGCTTCCTTTTTTGGTCAAAAACCAATATGTTCTAGTTTCAGGATGAATTTTTACTCGTTCATCGAAATGTGAAACAAATTACATTTTTTGAAACTAGACTCCATTCTACACATGATGAAAAAAATCAATTTTCGATTATTTTTCAAAAGATTTAGGGGGGAGCACACTCAAATTTTAGCTTTTCAGGATGTGTCCACTTTCAAAATTCATAAAATATTATATATTCATTAAAAATATTATTTGAAAGAACGAGGATAAACTACATCGTGTTAGCTAATTTCTCACTATTGGAATTTTTGAAATTCTAAAAAAAAAAAAATCAAAAAGGGGGGAGCCCTTAGGTGTTATGCTATTTTTTTAATAAATATAGGACCTATTCCGGGCCCTCCCCTTTTTCAAACCCTTAATCTTCATTAACTTCAAAAAAAATAGTAGCTTAGAAACTAGACTCGAAGCACTTCAACATTTTTATTCTTGCTGCATTTTGAAATTTTCTTGTGCAAATCATACTTTTTTTATTTAAAAAAAAAGTGGCATCTTAAGAGCCAAAATTGTGCTAGAGATTGGTGCACTTACTTGCCCCACCACACAAACCCCATAGGACACAACAACTAACAATAAACAATTTTTTTTTTTTGAAACAACAATTACATTGACCATAATTAAATAATAATCAACATTAAAATAATCCATGACATCAACCTAGTCCCATGGGGTTACATGGTGAGCTAATCGAAACGAACCCAACCAACAACAAAATTAAACAAATTTAAATTAAATTAATAATAGAAGCATTAATAAGAACAACATAAATATAACATACATCCAATCATAAATAAGATAGATAAAAAAATATATGAATATCATATTATTACATTACAACTTCCAAGTTCATTATTACATTCATGGAGCATATTTCCATAGATACAACACATTAAGAATCCAGTAACACATTACAAATATGCTTCCCTTATAATAATGGGAAGTGTACATCAATACAAGTATGATACATCCACAATGAAAATAATACATAATGAGATCCATCAGAAGGAAATATAGGTCATAGCACCAAAATTGGAAAGCTTAGTAATCACTACAACTGGTACATCTCTGCATCATCACGATCATCAGTGGGGAATCCAATGGGTGCATAGCATGTTCCACCTGACCATGTGAACCCGAAGGAACACCCCCCTTGCTAGGAGATGACAAGAGGACCACAACATAAAAACAGACAAATGTACAAAGATGACATGACTCCACAATCCAAAAGACAACAAGTCAAAGAACCATAATAAAAATTACTTCCAGAGCTAATAATCAACAAGGGGGAAAATTATAAACATACATGGTCACTAAGGATAGTGTGTCATCACATGGGTTACCCAATTCAAACCTTCATAGGTTACCGACCCTCATCCTAGGTTACCTTGACAACCTCAACCGATCCCCAACCCCCATTCTTGCACATGCAAAATAAACTTACCTTTCTTGAGGACAACGCAGTTGATTTTCCATTCCAGGCCTTCTCATCTCATCCCAAGCCTATATAATCACTTGAGCCATGAGAGAGGCTTCCATTATCTTTCATTAATGTGATTTCTACTCACCCCCTAACTATTTATTAGGTTACCACTTGATTAGGTCAACTTCCACACGAGTTACCCAAGGGACCACTTAGGGTTTCGACCCCTATAGGGAGCCACACTCCCTACTAGCACCAACACACACTCAAGGAAAAAGGGTGTACCTTAACGCTCATAAAACCAAGACATGAAAAGTACAACCACGTGCGAGGCAAGAACCTAATCGCACACAATCCAAAACACAACATTGCAAACGAACAAGGTAACACCCACATAATCTCAACCAAGAAAGAATAACTATGGCATCAAGCCAAAATATAAATCATCAAGAAACAAATACTCCCCTTGCCTCTAGAAGACAATTAAAACAATCTACTCACAGATGGAAATGACACATGATTCCCGAAATCTCATCATCACAAACACCAACTAAACCAAATTTCTAAAATGTAACGACATATACCAATTCTTAAATAAATAGATCATCAACCAATATTCTCATCTATAAACCAAAGCACATTTAAATGATACATCATTCCAATCAAAATAGTGACAAATTTTAACTAACGGTACATACCCTACTAAAATCATAACAAAGTACGACAACTACTTGTCTATGTACATGCTAGGTATGCCATTTAAAATAATCAAACACAATGAATTTACCTAACTATTGAACTTGTAAAGTAAACTAATGTTTCCAATCAACATAAAATTTAACATAAATAAACATATGGCATATCGAAGAATAATTCATCATTTCAAAATCACCTAATATAGATAACTACAATTTATACAATTCATTCCAACTCACAAATACATTATGAAAATTAAGTTTTTTAACTTAAACTATGAAAATAAATATAAATATTGTGTATATTTTCAAAAACTCATCTTACACAAATATTTATTATCTCATTTTATTTCTTTTTCCAATTTCAAAATAAGCATTTTCACCCAATTTCCATTTCCAACTATTTCTTCAAAATTTAAACAATATAATTAACATGCTAAAATATAATTAACATTATAAAAATAAATATTATACAAAATAAACCAATAAATAATTTAAACTACGCAACATTCTAATTTACAATTTAATATTAAATTAAATTACTCAATGTTATAATTAATCATAATAATAATAATTCCAAATGTTTTAATTAAATATCTTATAAACACAACTTATTAATTTACATTATATTTAAATTAGATGGTATACCATAAATAATTGAAAATATGTAATATTAATAAATAGCACTAATTATATTAACTAGCAAATTTTATTCTCTAAAAAAATTAATGGCGTTCGCGAAAAATGCAATTTAATTATTTAACTATCCTCTTCAAAGAATATCATTTAATTGAAGCAATTTATTTAATGATATCAAAATAGCCATATTCAAAACCTTTAACAAACATTGCTAAAACCATGGAAATAAATAGCTCGAAATAAAAAAATACCCACAAGAACGAGGTATGGATAGATGACATTGACAAACAATAATGAAACAACAAACACAAAAGGGGATACTTTCCATAGTTCACTTTGATAATCAAATCTAATACTCTAATCACTTTATCCTCAACAATAATAAACATGGCTAAATCAGACTACTAATTAACGACATTTAAATTTACAACTATAATAAATGATTAGCCAACATTAATAATACCATTAAAATAATCAACATGCCAACACAAATACTCTTATCCAATCGACCCAAGGACCCAAGTGGAGAGGCACTACATCCTCCCCCCTAGTCTCAACTTAGTCCTAGAATTCACAAGGTCAGGTAAACATATACAGTTATGAACAACATCCTTACAAGTCACACACAAAAATGAGAGATACTAAACAAGGCAACTTGACAAATTAAACAACCAACAAATGGGGTTACCACATGCGGGTTGGGGTCCTTTTATCATCACCTATTTCCACATCATATCCATTGGGTTTTTGGGGTACACTCAGACCTAACTATGCAGGTGGAGTTGGTACCCAGTACCTGTAACCTACATAAAATAAGTTGTTGAACAAAATATACATATATATTGATCAATTTAACAATCACACCATGAGAGGAAGTCATAGTGTAGTAGGGTGCTCGTGAATAAGTGATGCTACTATTTTCCCATCACTCAGACCATATACAATAATCAAAACATCAAATAATAGTAATTTCATTATAAGCAACATCATAAGGCAATAATTAATCATCAACATAACAAGCATAATCATAAGCCATAAGATACACTAATGAAAATTATCCAACACAATACTAATTCCATAAATCCAATGTAACATAAACATTAATTCATAATGTCATGATCATCAAAATCCAATGAAATAGCATCCAAAACTATCTAGAATGGTGTAACACACAACTATAGAGTCTCAAAGTGCATAACATAAAATAAGAAGTGTCAACGCAGAGAAAGCAACATGAAAGACACTGCAACAATGCTAGGACTCTACTGAACCCTCATGAGTTCACCCATGGCTCTTGGTTCAGTTGCCCATCCTCTACCAAAACCCTTAGCAATTGCATCCTAGTGCCCAACCTGGTGATTATCAATCATAGAAAATACTTGGTGTGACCTTCCCACATCGCCCACTGTTGGTTCAGAAATGACTATTCCTTAACTAAAATCTGTAGTGTTCCTCTACGAAAACTGCCTAGCAATGTGGTCGTGTTGACTGCAAGAGAAACAACCTGCACCTTGACCAAAACCTTTGTCATCAAGAGGTGGATTAGATTGTTGAACACTACCCCTAATAGATGCGGGTTGGGTGCTCTATGCAGGTTACTTAGTACGGTTGTGCTTGTTATGCCACCATTTCTGGTTCTTCCTAGAGTGAGAACCGTCATCACCATGATGAGTTTGTGAATTATTATGTTTAGAATCTGAGTGTTGCTACTGTTGATGCTCACCTTTGATGGGTTCCTGATGACTCCTAGACAGGATAGTTTTTTGTGCTTGATCCTTGTGAGACCCAAAACCAGAATAATGGGTATTTCCTATCTAAAATTTTGTGTGGCCTCCTAATGCCATGGCCAAGGTTTCCTCCAAATCCACCTCCATTGTCCTTGACTCAAAGACTCTAACTCCTCTGCTGATGTGGGCATTAAAGCCCCTAATGAAATAGTGCACAAGCATACCCTCATCACTATTAATCCCAACATATTAGTTGAGCTCATAGAACCAACACTCATATTTTTCTATGAACATTTCCATTTGCTTCAGTTCATGGAACTCAGCCGCACGATGTTATCTCTAGTGCTCTGACAAGAAATAGGCCCTAAACCACTCCATGAATAATTCCCAAGTCATAGAACCAATGTTTAGGTATATTTTATGTCACTACCATGTGGATGCAAATCCTTTGAGGTGCATGATGGCATACCTAGCCCTAGTATTACTACCATAAGGATGCATCACAAACACATGATCTAGATCAATTAGCCAAGTTTTTTCTTCTAGTCCTCCACCTGTACCATAAAACATTGGAGGATGTGCTCTCAAGAGGTCTCTCATGTGGCATGCTACCATTGCATCTTGATCCACAGTAATATCTCTCCTTGGTGATCTCTTTCTCTCTCTCACCACCTTTTGTTCCTCATTCTACCTAGGGCCTAAATGACAAAGAGCTTCCTCTAGCAACCGACGAATCTGAGCCCCTTTTGCACCTAACTACCCTGGGTTCTAACCACCACTACCTTGCTCACTATCATGAGCACTCTCAGAAGGTGTACTTTGGTGATCCACTCTGCAACCACCACCTCAACCTCTACCATGGCCTCTTCTTCAACCCCTAGGCATACTCCTACACAACAATAGCATGGAAACAAATAAGTTCCAAAGTTAAGCACAAGGTTAATGTAATGGACTCACTTGAACCTAAAGTACCTAGTGTTTATAACTTGGCTCTGATACCAAGTTGTAATGCCCCTCCACGCAAACCCCATAGGACAAAATAACCATATGACATCAACCTAGTCCCATGGGGTTACATGGTGCGCTACTCAAAATCAACCCAACCAACAACAATGTTAAATAAATTAAATTAAATTAATAATAGAAGCGTGAATAAGAACGACATAAATATAACATACATCCAATCATAAATAAGATAGATAAAAATATATATGAATATCATATTATTGCATTATAACTTCCAAGTTCATTATTACAGTCATGGAGCATATTTCCATAGATACAACACATTAAGAATCTAGTAATACGTTACAAAGATTATTTCCTTATACTAATGGGAAGTGTACATCAATACAAGTATGATACATCCATAATGAAAAGAATACATAATGAGATCCATTAGAAGTAAATATAGGTCATAGCACCAAAACTAGAAAGCTCAAGAACCACTGCAATTAGTACATATCCACAACATCATAATCATTAGTGGGGAACACAATGGTTGTGTAGAACATTCCACCCGACCATGTGAACCCGAAGGAACACTACCCATGATAGGAGATGAAAAAAGGACTACAACATAAAAACAAACAAATGTACAAAGTTGACATGATTCCACAATCCAAAAGACAACAAATCAAAGAACCATAAGAACAATTAGTTCTAAAGGTAATAATCAATAAGGGGGAAAATTACAAACATACACATTCACTAAGGGTAGTGTGTCATCACATGGCTCAACATGGGTTACCCAGTGCAGACCTTCATAGGTTACCGACCCACATCTTGGGTTACCCTGAGAACCTTAACTGATCATCGGTCCCCATTCTTGCACATGCGAAATCAACTTACCTCTCTTGAGGACAAGGTAGTTTATTTTCCATTCCAAGTCTTCTCGTCTCATCTCAAGCCTATATAAGTGCTTGATCCATGAGAGAGGCTTCCATTATCTTTCATTAATGTGATTTCTACCCACCCCCTAACTATTTATTAGGTTAGCACTTGAATAGGTCCACTTCCACATGAGTTACCCAAGGGACCACTTAGGATTCTGCCCCCCATGGGAAGCCACACCCCCCACTAGCAAGAACATATACTCAGGGAACAGGGGTGTACCTTAATGCTCATAAAACAAAGCTATGAAAAGTACAACCACATGCGAGGAAAGAACCTAATCGCACACAATCCAAAACACAACATTGAAAATGAACAAGGTAACACCCATATAATCTCAACCAAGCAAGAATAACTATGACATCAAGTCGAAATATAAATCATCAAGAAACAAATACTCCCCTTTCCTCTAGAAGATAATTAAAATAATCTACTCACAGATGGAAATGACACATGATTCTTAAAATCTCAAAGTCATCACAAACACCAACTAAACCAAATTTCCAAAACGTAACAACATATAACAGTTCTTAAATAAATAGATCATCAACCAATATTCACATCTATAAACCAAAGCACATTTAAATGATACATCATTCCAATTAAAATAATAAAAAAGTGTAACTAATGGTACATACTCTACTAAAATCCTAACAAGGTACGACAACTACTTGTTTATGTACATGCTACGTATGCCATTTAAAATAATCAAACACATAGTGAATTTATCTAACTATTGAACTTGTAAATTAAAATAATGTTTCCAATCAAACATAAAATTTAACATAAATAAATATATGGCATATCGAAGAATAATTCATCATTTCAAAATTAGCTAATACAGATAACTACAATTTATACAATTTATTCCAACTCACAAATACATTACAAAAATTAAGTATTTTAACTTAAACTATGAAAATAAATATAAATATTTTGTGTATATTATCAAAAACTCATCTTACACAAATATTTATTATCTCATTTTATTTCTTTTCCCAAATCAGAATAATCTTTAAATCTAATTTCCCATAATCATTAAATCTAAATTTACATATTCATTCCTGTAATACCCCTTCGTTTTACTTCTTGTTCGGTTTGCTTTATGCTAGGTTTGGTTGCAGTTACTTTGATACTGGATACATTTTGTTATGATGTTTTGATCGCTACTATTGAGCAACAACTATGATTGTGTGATGTGTTGACCTAATTAGTGTTTCTCATGCCTTAATGGATTAATGATGTTGTAAAGTTAACATGAGATGTTATTATGAGATTATTGAATTATGATGGAAGTGTCAGTTTCGATGAGTGTATTGGTGAAGAAGATGGGTTCGCATCACTTGCTTGCGAACGTCCTACGAATCCGTAATTCCCTCTTCACGATGTGTATTATATGCTAGATATATTGTATGATGTTTACTTGATTGCAGGTACATGACATCGACTCCACCTGGTTTCACAGGTTCGAGCATGTCGATCCAACGGTTAAGTTGAATGGGAGATAGTAGCTAGGTAACTTGTATCAAGTCTACACCTTAGCCATAGTGTGTCGTCAGTTGTGTGTGTCGAGTCGTTCATTGCCTTGCTTTAATCTTATTTAATTCTGAAGGATTCTTGATTTGGAAATAGATATTTAGAATAATTGCATTTAAATCATGTTGATGGTTAGTTAATTTAAATTATGCAATGTGGATAAAAGTTTATATTTAAATTAATTAATTATGTTTAATTATTTAATTAATTAAATTTAATCCAAGGGGGTTGAATTTAGTTATTAAATAATTAAATTAATTAACTAATGATGCAAGAAAATGAAAGGAAATAAATAACTAAAATTAATTTTGGAAATTAATTTCAGCTTGTGGGAATTAAATTAGGAATTGTAATTAAATGTTTGCTTGGGAAATGAGTTTCAACTGTGGAAATTAATTTATTATTTGAAATTGCATTTTAAATTGAAAGTGGGTTTTCGAAAATTGAAATTGAAATTAATATCTAATTTGCATGTAATGTAAATTAGGGTTGTATAAATTGAAATTGAAATTGAAATTGAAATATCTAATTTGCATGTAATGTGAATTAGGGTTATATTAGGTATTTTTGATTTATAAAGAATAGATGTTTTAATTTTAGGGCAGAAAATTTTTTAGAAAAAATAATTTTTACAGCAAAGAAGAAATTTTGGAAAAATTTGCACAAAGGAAGGGTTTGAAGAAAGTTTGATTGTAGAATTTATTGGAGGAAAGATTGTTTGCATTTGTTGGGTTTTGGATTGGATTCATTGGATGATTGAAGAAAATTCAGGAAATCTTTGGAGGAGGCTTGCAGTAGAAATTCATCTCTTCCTGTAGCTTCTTGAACCAGGTTTTCTTCTGCGTTTTTATTGTTCTTGATTGTTTTTAAAATAGTAGTGATTAAATATTTGTTTGTTAAATCTGTTTTAGAAAATAAATTTGTTATTAGAAAAAAAGAATCAAATAAATTTACAACTGTTGCTTTTGTGAAAATTCTTGAGTGAAAATTGTGAAAACCTCAGTTGAATTTAATTTGTTTGAGGAAATCGATTATTTTGTTTTTGGAGTCAAACATAGAGATTAAACAATGTTTTTAGAATGTTTTAGAAAATGACACCCTCTATTTATTATTAAAAATCGGATTTTAAAATCCGCAGGGTAGTTATATTTTTCATGGTAAAATGGTTTGGTTGCGCCACGTATGACTCCACTTACACAAACTGGGTTGTCAAGAAATTTAAAGGGTTTCTGTACCTTGGAATTTTCTTATCCTTGTCAAAAAATTGCAAATACCCAGATCGTAGTTTTTGAGTAATGCTTGAAACACAAAACTACTATTAAGTTATTTTTCCATGGCTGCTCTGATAATAAAATAATAATAAATTGATATTTATAAATATTAATATTTTATGTATTGTTATTATAATATTAAAATATTATTTAATAATATTTTATATTATAATTTATAATATTAAAGTATTATATTTATTTATATTATTTTAAATAAAATTTGTATATTAGATTAGTGGAATTAAAATTTTAAACGTATGGAGAAATTATTGTTTTTTTAAAAATGGCATGTTAAAGTTTAATTGAAGGAGTTAAATATTTGATTTAAAGAATGCATAATTTAAAATTTAATTTTGGAACTTAAATTCATGTGTAAAAGGTCCAATTATTAATTTGATTTAATTGGAAAAATATATATATGATATTGGGTTATAGTCCAAATAGTGATCTTATTTTAATACAATAAGTTATGGAAGAGACCAAATATTAATTTGATTAATTTTATAATGATTTAATTTGCAAGGGAAATTGGTTATTTAATTTAAAGTGAAATGTTTTGAGTTACAGTTCAAAATACTTATTTTGTTAAGAGCAATTAGAGAATTAAATATTAGTGTAATTTTTCCCTTAGCTGAAAAGATGAATTCTTAATTCAGTTTTATCGATATAATGAATTACATAATGAAATGAGAAATGGATTTAGAGTATCCAAATGTAGTTTCTTCTATTGCCTTCAATGATTATGTCTTTGTGTTTATGCTTTGAGCATGGGTTGAATACTTGTTAGTTTATAAGTCTTCCAGAGGGTCTGTTGTTTGCAAGGGTTGTCGTTGTGATGTCAACCTATTATGAATTCTCTTGGTAGTGCATGGGATCATGTTGTTTTAAAAGTAAATTCAGGAATTGATTATTATGAAGAAACAATTAATTATTTTAATTTAATTATTTTCTATTTGAACAATTTATTTGTTGAGAATGTATATTTTATGGTTTGAATAAATGGATGTATGTAATAAGAGTTTGGAAAGGGAAACTTTTAGATGAGATTAACATAGGGTGTTGTTGGAAAACTAGAAGAAATATAAGGTTTGGGTTAGGAAATTGAAAAATATTATTGTAGAAGATTTATGTTAGTTTTAAAGGAAAACAATGGATTCAATTTAAATTATTTAAATGTGATGTCTCAGGACCTTTATCCCTCCACGACAGACTGTTGGAATGCTTGGCACACTTCTTCTTCTGCAGAGATTCAGCCAAATGTTGGCACAGAGCAAACATCATCTGGGTGGTTGTCGTTAGCTTCACAGGAGAATGAACGTGGTTGGAATAGCAACGATGAAGTTAGAGGTGACTTAGTGGCACATGGAGGAGCGGTACAGGCATTCCATCAAGGTCAATAAAGTTTGAACCTAGTTCGTGGTAGCAGCATGCTAGAGAGTGTTGATATGGTAGAATGAAAAATGAATTGGCAAAATTTTTTGAATTTTGGTTAATTTTTGGTTAATTTTTGGTTAATTTTTGAATTCATGAAATATTGGAGTTTTCAATGACTGACTATATTAGATGTTTTGTAATACAGATGCTTGGTCTTTGGAGGTCATTGATATTCTAAATTGTTAATATAAACACTCCTCATATTTTGATGTTGTAAAACTTCTTGAAATATAACATTGTAAATGAATGGGACGATGCTAGGTTTTCTTACTGATTCTTTCCCAGTTGACCTATTTTGAATTAGTTATATATATATATTATAGTGGCTTGCCACTTTTGCCTAAAAAAAATAAAAAATGGAGCATATAAAAATATGTTAAGGGTAAATTCATTATCATATTACATTTTAATAAGATGTATGCAATATATTATTGAATAGAGATTTAAAATTGATTGATTAGTGTATATGGGTAAGTGGATAGAGAAACGATATTTTATTATATTAAAGTGATTGCATGTTCTAAATAGGAAATTGAATGAAATGTAAGATTTGGTTAGGAAATGGAAAGAGTTTACTTGTATGGATTTGTGTCAATTTAAAAGTAAATTAAGAAGCTGTTTTATTGATGAGGCAATCAATTATGTTATTTATTAATTTCTATATAGATTAATTGAATCATTGTGATTGGATTATGAAAGAGATATGGATTTAGTATATCCAAAAGTAGTGTCTTCCTCATGATTATCTTAAAGGATTTAATTCTCTGTATTCAGTAAAGGGAAGTAAGTTTAATTGTTTTAGATTTCCAATAATGAAAGAGGAAATAGGGGTTATGATTATTTTAGATGATTTGGTTATCGTGTCTTTGACTTTGTCAACACTACCTATTGAATGAGTATGGATTTAGGAAATCCAAATATTAGATTTGATTAATGACTTGAATGTTTTTGTTGCTATGCCGTCTAGTTGCATTGTGGGTTTTGGGATTTAGTGTTAGTCCTAAATTATAAGTCTTCCTGAAGAACTTAGTGAATGAAGGTTGACGAATCTTTATGTCAACCCGTTGTTCTTCCCTTATGTAGTGTATGGTGTCTTTCAGTTTTACCCAGTTTTCATAAACAGGGATGTTTTGTACCTCCTGTGAAAGGAGTGGACTATGTGTTGTTGCCTCCAAGATATTTGGAGTGTGTTCTATTATTTGTATCCTCCTTGAGTTGGAGTGGTTATGTTTTCTAATTTGTGTGCACTTGAGTTTCCCATGGTGATTGGTATTTGTATACGTGTATTGTTCTCTGAACATACTTGGTCAATTTTATGTCTGGAAGCAAAGTGACCTATGTTAGTGATATTAGTGTTGTACCTAAGTTGTACTTGTTTAGTTCATTTGTTTGGTTATGTCATTATGAGTCTACCTTTGGTTAGAGGTAGTAGTATCTTTTTCCATGTTATGTGGTTACTATCTCCTAGCATGGTGGGTGGGCCTTCGAGTACCACATGGTTGGGTGGAACATGCACCGAAACCGTTGGGTCCCCATTGATCTTCAGTACTTGGTGGCGAGACATGCAGATGGATGGCTCAAGTTCTTATGTTATTCTTGCTTTGTAATATTCCAATTTGTATAAGTTATTTTACCCCTTTTATGTTTATGAGGTGGAATTCTGTAATTGTAAGCTTATGTACTATTGTCTCATTCTGGGAATGAGTGTTGTAACTATAGGATTAAGGTAATGTTTATGAGATTGTATCTTGGATGCTCATCTTATTATGTTATGTGGTATTCTTATGGTGTATGATGTTTATTTCATAAAGTTTATAATGATTGGTTATATGTATTATGTATGTGTGGGTTTAAGTAATCCTAACCTTGTAGCCTTAGAGGTTGTTGTTAATTAGTAAGTGAATGTGTATGTTATTACACTTTATAAAAAAAAAAATTGGTTCACTTAAGTCGTTAATTACAACTTCCTTTAGGGTTACTTGGTGAGGCATTACAATTCCTAAATAAGAGTTTAATAAAATAATGCTCTAATCTGAGTTTTATAAAAATATATTTATGTTCAATTATTTTAGAAATAAAAACCACACCTGCAAAACTACAAATATATATATCTAAATTATATATACATATACATATATATATATATATATATATATATATATATATATATATATATATATATATATATATATATATATATATATATATATATATCTGTCATTACCAATAATTATTTTTTTCACACTGCTGAAAATTACTATTTAACATAAGATTTAATGAATCATTTTCTACAGAATGAACTAGCATATATACATATACATACATATATATATATATTTAAATTCAATTTTAATAAGTCAAAATGCAAATTTCATAAGGAAATGTCTTTGAATGAATAAGGAAGAACAATATCAAATTGCAGACCCACACACACACACACACACACACACACATATATATATATGGAAATTAAATGGCAGAGGAATGAAAACTAAGGGTGTGGCCCCCCCTTTTTGGTTGCGCACAATAGCATATTGGCTATTGCACAACCACTCAAATGGAGAATAGGGGCTCCAAATTCTTGAATACACAACCACTCCAAAATATAGAAACCCATGTGCAAAATTCAAACCGTCAACAAGGATAACACAAACCTTATATATATATAATCGAAACACAAGCAAAAGAAGCATGAGTACAGCCCAGTGCACCCAAAATTACTCCAAAAAACATGAATTAGAATGGCGAATTGCAGCCAAAAAATAAAATAATGAAGATCTCAAACAAAAATAAATTACAATGCAATTGGTTGAGAAATACCAATGGACAAAATGGATTCAAAGCAGAGACAATTATACAAGAATGAAATGAGTTTCTAGATGCTTTGGAAACCAAATTCATAAAACTAAAATAATTAATGAAATGATGATGGACTGGACAAAGAGGTAGACAAAATAAAAAGATTGCAGACAACATTTACACATCAACTAAGACAAACGGATTCATAATATCAACAATTCGAGATAGACCAAAGCTCACAGAGATATCATTATTCTTTGCACAAATTTTTTTGATAAACAAATAATACAATTTCGCAATTTACATTTCTCTTTTAATAGAAAAGAACAAACATAATAGAGTTTCCTATTGCTACTTGGATTCCTTTGCCTGATAGATAATCAGAGACAAATTATTGTGGCTAATGCTTCCAGCGAGCTATGTTCTTCCTCAAATTTTTGAGATCCATAACTGCCAAATCCAATTTTGAAGAACAAAATTTTTAGAGCAAAACTAATTTTCTTATTTATTTTATTGTTTTCAAAAGAAATACATAGTTACAATTTTTCCAGAAAACTCAAAAATGAATTACATATAAAATCTAGAAAAAGTAAAAATCAGAAAGTTTTCATCAATTTCCAAAATTTACTCCACGTGAAAATAACCACTTGCAATTAATTTCATTTTTTTCAATTTCAAAATAAGCATTTTCACCCAATTTCCATTTCTTACTATTTCTTCAAAAAATTAAACAATACATTAACATGCTAAAATATAATTAAAATTATAACAATAAATATTATCCAAAATAAATCAATAAACGATTTAAACTATGCAACATTTTAATTTACAATTTAATATTAAATTAAATTACACAATGTTATAATTAATCATAATAATAATAATTCCAAATGTTTTAATTAAATATCTTATAAACACAACTTATTAATTTACATATATTTAAATTAGATGGCATACCATAAATAATTTAAAATATGCAATATTAATAAGGCAATTAATTTCCACTTAAAATAAATAACATTAATTATATTAACTAGAAAATTTTATTCTCTACAAGAATTAATGGCATTCACGACAAATGCAATTTAATTATTTAACTATCCTCTTCAAAGAATATCATTTAACTGAAGTAATTTATTTAACGATATCAAAATAGCCATATTCAAAACCTTTAACAATCATTGCTAAAACCATGGAAATAAATAACTCAAAATAAAACAATACCCAAAAGAACGAGGAACAAATCGATGACACTGACAAACAATGAAAAAAAAATAGACATAGACAAGGATACTTTCCATAGTTCACTTTGACAATTAAATCTAATACTCTAATGACTCTATCCTCAACAACAATAAATGTGGTTAAATCAAACTACTAATTAACAATATTTAAATTAACAACTATAATAAATGACTAGCCAACATTAATAATACCATTAAAATAATAAATATGCCAACACAAATAAAATCTTATCCAATCGACCCAAGGACCCAAGCGGAGAGGCACTACATTCAACCGAACTTTTTTTACCAAATCCTAGTTTTTGCAACTTGCAACCTTCAATGGAAACCTTTGCTACGATAAACCATGGATTGACACATCAATTTTCTGATGTAGAAACATCTTCAAACCTGAAATATACCTACAAGAAAAATGTCCACAAACCTCCCAAGAAGGAACTACACTTGCAACAACAACCTTTAAATTCTAGCCAAGAATGGCTACCAAAGCATACCCCAAATTGTCTGTAATCTTCAAAAATAGACTTCCAAAGCTTCTTCAACAAAAAATCCATGATCAAGTTGGGAAAAAACCTCCAAAAATCAATTCCAAAAAACTTTCATGATATTTAAAATGATTTTCTCAACCCACTCCCACCAAAAATTGCTAAAATGGGAGTCCATTCCTAGATTTTATGGAAGTTTCCATTGTAACTCTTGCCAACTCACCTTGAGCAACCACTTTTGCATACATAATTTTAGAAAAAAAATAAATGCATCATTAAAACTTATAACTCCCTCTAAAACCATGCCCAAGTCCATTTTTGCTAACTTTTGAAATTGAATAAAAATTCCCTCCTAAATTATCTCCACTCCCAAAATTTACAACAAAATAATAAAAGAAAATTATTTTATATTTATTTTAGTCTATTCTTACAAATTAATCTATTAAATAAATTACCTACCAAACCTTAGGAAAATATTAAAATAAAATATTTTTTTTATTGGTGAGGATTGCCCTTCACTTAGATACTCCTACATCAATATATATATATATATATATATATATTCTTGTTTTTATTTTTAACTTCTTATTCTTATCTCTTTTATATTTATATATTTATTGTTTCTTATTTTTGTTTTCTTTCATTATGCTTATACTTATATATATGATGCAGAGCATCCAAGGTTAAATGGAAATCTTCATGTGTCACCAAAAATATTGTTATTTCAATTTTGTTTATTTTCACTAAGGGCTTAGGGGTTTGGAGAATAAATATTTTAATTTGCAACATTATAACTTTTCTTTGTGGTGATTTGAAGAGGTAAATGTTTAAGGAATTATGCTTTGATAAATGTTTCTAAAGCATCTCCAAAAGGGAATATGATTCTTGGATATTCATTTACAAGAGGGGACCACTTTTTTTACATTTTTTTGCATTATCTTTTGTATGATTTGCATGTATTTGCATGTTTGCCACAATATTTGCAAGTTGTTGCATGCCTGGGTTGTAACTATGAGACCCAGTCTCAATAAAATGGTCATAACTTTCCCATACAGTAACAAAATTAATAATTTCAAAATGATCCGAAAAGGTGGAAATGAGGCACAACAAACCCATAAACTATTTGAGGAAATTCCAATGAATGATAGAGCATTGATAGGCATAAATTAATGAATTTTCTTGGTGGTTTAATCTAGGTTGTTTTGGGAAACCAATAGTGGTTTCTTCTCACACAATTTCTATATATTGATGTTGCTCATTTGGTGAAGTTGGTTTTATATGAGTTGCAGGTTTACATAGCTAGATTCTATTAGATTGAGCATAGGATGAAGACAATAACTGTTGCACATTTTTGTATGCATAAAGCCCATGTTGTAAGGGAGCTTATGAGCTTCCACATTTTGTAATCCCAATTCATATTTTTTGCAATTAAATATAGTGTTTTCCTTCTTGCATATGTTATGTTATTTTGAGTTGTGTTATGAGTTTTCAGATTTGTAAGGGGAGTTTATTTCATCTATATATATATTTATTTATATTTTCTTCTCTCTATTTTTATTAAAAATTTATATTCATTTATTTATCTTTATGGTTCTTTTGATTTATATTGATTTTTGATTTTATTTGTTAATTTCTCTTGTCATCTTTCATCTTTTGTTTGATTTTTCTTTTTCATTGTCATTTCATTTTTTAAGTTTTATGCTTTGTGGAATGTCTTTTTGTTTTGTGTTGGTTCATTTATTTATCTATGTTTCTTTCAAGTTATATTTAATTTCTATTTTATTTGTTAATTCCTCTTGTCCTTTTTTAACCTATTGGTTGTTTCCTTTTTATTGTTATTTCATTTTAGATATTTATTTAATTGTATATTTTTATCTTTATTTTCTTTTTCTTTGTCCTTTATATTGGGTTTTTGTGTAGTCCTTTGATTTATTTTTTATTACTTTTCTTATCTTGTTTTTCTTTTTCTTTTCTTCTCTAATTTTATTTAATTTTGTTTTTTTACCTTTTTGGTTTTCTAATTTCTTTATAGTCTTTTTTTTTTACTTTGTTTCTTTTATCTTTATTTTCTTGCCTCATCTATTTCTCTTTTACTTTGCCATTTTATTTTGTGTTGTCTCATTTTTTTAGTTATAGTTATTAGTGTTCTCAATGGTCTTTTTTTTCCCTTTAATTTTTAATGTCTTGTCTACCTTGGCCCACATACATCCTTCCGTCTCTCCTCCTTGTCTTTTTAAGATTGATCTTGGTCTGCAACTATCCATTTTTTCTCCTTATTTCTCTCTACTTTCATCTTGATGATGGATCACGAAATGTGATCCAAAACATTGGTGCAAAAAAATCACACACAATCGAATCCAAAAATCACTTAGCAATATATAATTTATTAAGTTTCCTTAGGTCCTTATTAGGTTTTCCTTTTAGGGTTTTTCATTTTGCTCTAGAAAAGAAATTTATCTCATGTAATTCATTATTCCCAATAATATATTTACACATCTTTATGCAAATTTCTCTTGCATTTTTTATTTTCTCCTTATAGAAGGCTAATCCAAGTTTTGCAAGTGATCTTGGTTTTATGGAGTTTATTGGAAACTTTGACATATTGTAGATTTTATTTTTCTATTAGGTTAATTTATTTTTCCTTAGCCCTAGGTTTTTCTACATTTTTATTAATCTTTCTTAGGTTAATAAAGTGAGTTTAGTTATTTAATAGCTAGGTGATAAAGTGATGAGGTGTTACCATCCTAAAAGCATGGACCATTTACAATTTTGATCACATTTAATATTGGTGATCTCTCCCTATTGGTTGGATTTCCACCTCCATGTCACCCTAGTTTTATAGAAAAACTCACTACCTAGCTTGTATATTTATGCATATTCATATTCGTTGTTGCATACTTTGGCATACATGTACATTGATGCATGCAGACATTATTATGTAACTTTTCTCTAAGATATTAATGCATTTTTATCATTTTGGAATTTACAGATCTCATGGAATTTTGGATCTATAATTGTGTTATTTTATTTAGATTTTAATAGCTTATTTCTCTCATAGAAAGATCTTGGTTATTCATATGTTTCATATTTCTAACAGTTAAACATACCCTTTAGTAGAAGGGGTTTATGATTCCAAGGTCCCCTTTATTTTTGGTTGAAGGTAATTCCTCCAAGAAGTTGCTAGAATACTCTTCTTATTAGCCAAAATTATCTACATATAATTCATTATAAGGTGTGGCACTTGATTATAATAAAACCAAGAAGGAAGCCAAAAAGAGATGTAAATTGTTAAAAAAAGTGTGATATTAAATTACAATCCTAATGTATATCATTCATGTTGATAACTTTATATAATGTATACTAGTGGTACTTGGATGCCCATAAGGAGTTATGGTGTATTAATTATTTTATAAGATACATAATATTATTTTAATTAGATTCAATAAGGGATTTACAATTGATAGCTATTTATAGGGGTTATATTTGTCATTCTTAAATATAAATTGACTTAATTTTTCCTAGGCATAAGGGAGTTACATTTAGGAGAATGGAGAATCTTGTTATGACAAGTGGGGTCCACTTTAGATAGCAGTTTCATAATGGAACAATATTTTCAAGAGAAATTTCTATCAATAGTTATGCATTCAAATATTTCTTGGTGGTATCTTGAGTACTTGTATAAATGTTGTCACCCCAAATAATATTTAATTAAATGAATACTTGTTATTTATTCAATTAATTTAACCCATTCCCTTATCCTAACAATTAATCAAATAAATATTCATTATTTATTTAATCTCCCGATTACCTTTATCCACCACCTTTAATTAAATAAATTTACATTTATTTAATTAAAGTTAACATTTTTCCCACTTTCCTCTAAAATTCCCTAATCACACTTAAGCTAATTAATCCTTAATTAATTAAAATTATCCTCTTCCTAACATTTGTTACCATTTTCCTATTATTCAATTTCATCCTAACCCATTCTCCAACATTTAACTCCACCCAAGTTAAGTTAACCTTTAGTTTATTTACTCAACCTACTCCATTAAATTAATTAATCTTTGATTAATTAATTTAATACCCATTACTAATCTCCATTATCATTATCCTATAATTTTAAATTCCTACACATCCCCTCAAACTTTTCACAAAGTGACAAGTGTCATAGACTATCTTCTAGCCTCTTCTCACACATGTGTGAGATCTCACCTACCCCCACTATCTCTTACACAAGCCACCCTATATTACACAAATTTAATGCCCCTCTTCTCAATGTATTCTCACATATGTGTGGGCACACCTCACCTCTTAACCCCTTTCTATCTTGTGACACTTGTCAAAATCCTAATATTCCACTCCATCTTGATCCAAACCTCACCTTTTCAATCAATCTTATTATGTCATTAACCATTCAATATTGACCCTTGATTTAGCCCCTCTCATTTCTATAAATGAGAGGCTTCCCATTCCATTTTCAACAAATCTCATATGCTAATGGTATGCTGCAAAAATATCCATTTATCTTGTAATACCCCTCTATTTTGTCCTTTTGATCGAACAATGTTATGCTCTCTTGTGTTGTACTTCCTGTTGGTACCTTGACTATGGTACTCGGCTGCTATTTGATCACTATCTATAAAGAAAAGTTAATGTTATCTTTTGATGTGATGGTATTTTAATATGATGTTATCTTTATGACATTCTCTGAATTAACATAAATGGATATTCGAATTAATGATGTATATGATTTGGATTATATTAATATGTTAGATATGTCAGTTTGTAATACCCCTCCATTTCGCTTCTCATTTCATGTTGTTTTATGCTTTGATTGGATTGTAGCTACTGTGATACTGGACACGTTTTTATTATGATGTTTTGATCGCTAATCTTGAGCGACAACTATTACTATGTGATGTGATTATCTGATTTTATTTTACATGCTTTAATGAATTAATGATGACAGTAGAATTATCATGTGATTATTTATGAAACTATTGATATGACGTTAGTGTCAGTCTTTGACGAGTGTATTGGTGAAGGAGACGGGTTCGCATCACTCGCTTGCGAGCGCCCTGCGATTCCGAGATTTCTTCTTCACGGTGTGAATTATATACTGCATATATTATGTTGATTATTTGATTATAGGTTGTAGGTACATGACATTGACTCCACCTGGTTCCACAGGTTTGAGCATGTCGATCCAACGGTTAAGTTGAATGGGAGATAGTAACTTGGTAACATGTGTCAAGTCTACACCCTAGCCTTAGTGTGTCATCAGTTCTGATGATTGAGTCATGTTAGATCTTATTGGATGTTTTTGTAATGTTTTGAAATATATTAACCCTTTAAATTGATCTTTTGAAAATCGCATTGGCTAGAAGAAATAGTTATTTTATAGTATTTTTATATTATGCTCCTTGGTTATATTTAAATTGATTATGGAAATTAAACTTAAATTATTTATTTAATTAAATTTAAATCTCAAGGGATTAAATTTGATTATTAAAAAATTGTAAGTAGGTCTATTTAAGTTGAATTATTTAATTTATTAAATTTAGATCTCAAGGGATTGAATTTAATTATTAAATAATTGAAAGTGTGTTAATTAAGTTAAAGTATGTTATTAATTAAATTCAAATCCCAAGGGATTAAATTTTAATTAATAAATAATTGTGAGTAAGTTAATTAAAGTTAAATTGTTATTTAATTAAATTTATATCTCAAGTAATTGAATTTAGTTATTAGATAATTTAATAATAATTATGTAAGTATATTTGATTGTAAAAATTAAATTAAATCAAAAAGAGAATTATGTGAAATTGAAATGTTAATTAAAAGTCAAAGTTGGGGCCTTTGAAAAAGGGGAAATGAAATTAACTTGTAAATTCAACTTTTGCATTTGAAAGTGAATTAGGGTTACATTAGGTTATTTTGGAATTGTTGTTTTATAAGTTTAGGGTAGGAAAATTTGGGGATTCTTCTGGCTTCATTTTTTTTGACAGGCAGGAAATTTGTTGGAGAAATTTGGTTGAAAGTTTAGAAAATTATTTTCTGGTTGAGGAATTAAATTGAAAAGGGAGAGAAATTCTGTGAAGAAGGTGGAGTTAGTAGATTGAAGCTTGTTGGAAATTTCTTGGCATTGTGGGAAAAGAATTGTGAAGAGCTCAAAGGAAAGTCTGCATCAATAAACTTGGTGGCTGCAAATAACCAGGTTTTCTTTTATTTTCTTGTTTTATTGTTCCTAGTTTAACCTATTTTGTTTAAATGAGAAGAAATTTGCAAATGGGGGAATTTTCTTGAAACCCTAGGTTAAACTCCAATAGTTTGTTATTCAGATTTATTTATTTTGGAAATGCAAACCCTTTTAGAAAAATGGTGGAAGAGAAAACCAGGTCATTGTATCAATCTTCTTGTGTTTAGAATTTTTGAAAACACAAAGGAAAGGGAATGGTTTCATTTGTTATTCTGAATTTAATCTTTGTTTGGAAAGGTTTCAATGGTTGCAAAAGAAAATTATTTTCTAGTTGTTTATACATTATTTCTTCGATTACCCTAGTATAGAAAATTCTGAAAAAAAAATTACATATATAATAATATACATTGCATATACCATTTTCTGGAAATAATATATGCAATCTATATTATTAGATATATAAAATTTTATATTTTAAACTAATTTATGTTGTGTTTGGCCGCCGTACGGACCTGCGTCCATCCGTACCGGCGAATGAAGTTATTTGGAAATTTTTGTTTTATAAAAACCAAAAAATAAATTTTTTTTTTGAAGTTATGGGGGGGTTCGGCCCCCCACCTGTTTGTGTTTATTGTATAGTGGGTACATAGTACCCACTGGGCAGTGCGCCACCCGTACGGGGGATGCACTATCCAATGAGGACTGCGGCCCCCTCCTTTCACTGCTGCCGGCCGCTGTACATAGAGTACAGTCGGCGCAGGCGTCGATAGCCTTCGGACAATCCGCGGGAACCGGCAGTACCGTCCGTCGGACGAGGTACCGTCTGGACCCGCGTACTTTGCTTTCTTTAAATTTTTATATTTATTTTAAATTTTGTTTTTAAATTTTATTTTGTTTGTTTTTTTTATTTGATTTTTGTTTAATTAATTCTTTTTAAATTTTATTTTATTTTCGATTTGGTTTATTTTATTTATATATATATATCATATGTGTTTTATATTATATATGAATATATATAATATTTATATATATATATATAGTATGTAATTAAATATTATATAAATTGTTTATGTAATTTTAATTAAAGATTATTCTTGTATAATCGATTTATTGGATCAAGATGAAATATTGATTTTAATAGTGCATATTATTATGAGGTGTTTTTCTTTGAAAATGTGTGTATTTTATACCTTATTAAACATGAGAGTATTCAACAACTTAGACATTTAACTATAGTCGAATTCATTATTACTCAGGATTTGATTTAGTTGTAGTGATTACGTATTTAATAAAATATTGATTGGTTGATGTAAAGCCTTGAATGAATTATTTTACTTTGCTGCGAAGAGCATTAGATTAGGAACATGGTTTTAGAATAACCAAAAGTAGTATTTTCATTTCCAATGCATGAGCTCATCGATGTATCTTTTAATGGATAAATTGTGAATGATTGTTGAGAAGTTGGGTTGTGAAGTCTTCCAATTAAACGTGGGTCATTCCCTTGTTGAAAGATTGCTTTGATTTCCCTTGGGTAGTGTTACAATTATCTTGTGTCCTCCTAGTATTGGAGTGGATTTCTTTGTGTTGCCTCCTAGGATTGGAGAGAATTTATTGGTTCAATTCTGTGACACTTGACTAACCCTTGGAGTTAGATTGTGTAGTGTGTTATCCAATTAGAAGAGTGGCTTTTGTTAGGGGCCGGAGCCCAAAGAGGTAAACCGGGTAACCTTCAAAAGTATTTTTAATAAGTGATAATTAAAATAATGTACTTAGAGGATTAGGATGTAGTTCACATTAACCAAGATAAATTAACCTCACTCACAGACACAAGGGTTTGTTTAGACTTGGGGTGAGTGAGAAGGACTGGAATGGAAAGATCACTATCTCGTCCCTATGAGAGGTAGTTGATTTTGCTTAAGTTAGTATGAGTGCCGGGATTCGGTTGAGGTCACCAGGATTTCTGGAGCCTATGAAGAATGCCCAGAGGATATCTCATGACAAACCTTGCGATGACACTCTGTCTAGGATAACACCGTGTTTTGTTGTGCGTATGTTTTCTTTAGCACACTTGATTTTATTATGTCTGGAAGCAATGTAACCATGATTAGAGTTTTGATTTTATTGTGCATATGTGTGGTTGAGTCAGTTTGTATCAGTATGATTCTGCCTTTGGTTTGAGGTGGTAGGTTTCTCATCCATGTTACTTGGTTACTATCTCCTAGCATGGGGGGTGGTCCTTCGGGTACCACATGGTTGGGTGGAACATGCACCATAACCATTGGGTCCCCTTGATCTTCAGTACTTGGTGGCGAGACTTCTTGATGGACATCTCTCTTTGCTTACTTTTGGATTCTTGTACTTTGTATCTCATAATGTAATGGTATTGGTTACCCCTCTTGTGTATGAGGTGGATCTTGTAATATTCAGACTTATGTATTTGTACTCATTTCGGGAATGAGGATTGTAATAGACCTTTGTAATTGATTTATATGAATGAATGCTTTATCTTTATCTCGTACTTTTCTTTGATGTAAAATGTTATTACTTGTGTATTTACTTTCAATGTATTCTAGTTGGTGTATGTTATTGGGGTTTTAAGTAATCTCAGTTATGTAACCCTAGGGGATGTTGTCAATTTAGTTGAACATGTGGGTTTAATTCACTTCTTTAAAAAAAAAAAATCGTACGCTTGTTTAGTGAATTGAAACTTCCTCTAGGGTTGTGTGGCGGGGCATTACATAGTTAGTTACAGTGTATTGGTGAAGGGGACGGTATTGCATCCCTCGCTTGCGAGCGCCCTCCAATTCCATGATTTCCTCTTCACGGTGTGTATTTTATGTTATTTATACTATATGTTGTTTACTTGATTTGCAAGTTGAGAGGTACAAGACATTGACTCCACCTGGTTTCATAGCTTGGAGCGTGTTCAATGCCCCAACAGTATTTGATTGGGAGATAGTAGCTAGGTTTTATGTGCCAAGTCATCACCCTGGTCCTTGTATGTTGTTAGGTGTTTGTCGGGTTGTGGTGCTTTGAATATTTTCCCCTCTCTTCGTTATTTAATTTTGAGTTAGAAAAGGTATTTAAATGGGGTTTTGTATTGAATTTATTGATTAAATTAATTTAGTTGTTATGTTGGAAGTTGTCATTTAATTAATTAATTAATTTAATTTAAATAATAAAATGAGTTAATCTTGGATTAGCTTCATTTTATTGAATTTATTAAATTAATTGAAGACCCTCTTTAAATTAAAATTGCTTCAAAGGAAATGATGTTTTGAGTGTAAATGCTTGTTTCATTTATCTATTTATTTTCTGGTTTCTCAATTTGTTATGTCCAAAAGAAAACCATAAATGTTATATATATGTGTGTGTGTGTGTGTGTGTGTGTGTGTGTGTGTGTGTGTGTGTGTGTGTGTGTGTATTTATATATTCATATTTGCTCTTTGTTTAAAGAAGGGTTATGCTGGCTGAATTTTGTTGAATGGATTATATATATTAAAGTGATATTATGTAATTGAATAAATAATTGTGTATTAAGTAATTAAATATGCATATTATTTGATATATTTGTATTTGGAAGGGTTGGGTAATTTGTTTACATGCTAAATAATCTGTTTTGGGATAATAAATATTGATTTAAATCAATAGGTTGTGTTAAATGTCAACGTAAGAATTATATTATGATGTTTTAGTGAGTTAGCAGTTGGAATGTTAAAGGCATAATTGTAAAGTCAAACATATAAATTTAATGAAATGTGTTTAGCATCGTAATTATTTAATAATTTATTTTGTAGTAAACCTATTGTAATTTCTAAACGCTATATTCTGAAACGTAGAAAGATAAATGATCACTTGTTACCATTGAATAAATTAGTGAAATTAAACATTTGATTTGAATTTTATCCTTCGTTTTAAAGAGGTGATATTTAATTCAGTTGTCTTAAGGTTAATAAGTACTAGATATAAATGAAAGATGTGGATTTAGGAAATCCGAAGTAGAGTTAATTATGATTAAACTGTTTGTTTAAAAAGTAATCTCTTATGTTATCACCTTGGGGAAAATGGTAAGAAGGGTTGTTAAGTCTTCTAGATAGGGATCTTATGTTATGTGGGTTGTTGCTTTATTTTGTCAACCTATTGTGAGTTCCTTGGGTAGTGCATGGGAAGTTATCAGTTACCTATCCAGTTTCCACAAACGGGGATGGTTTGTTCTCCTTGGATTAGAAGTGGATTTGTGAGTTGTGCCTCCTTGTCAGGAGTGACTTTGTTACCTTATTATCTCTAGTGTTTGGAGAGGGTTTGACTTATACCGCCTCCTGAGAAAGGAGTTGTCGTGTTATCTGGTTGTTTGTACTTTGTACCCTTGATGTTTGGATGTTATGTGTGTTGTCAAGTAGAAGAGTGGCTTCCGTTTGGGGCCAGAGCCCGAAAGAGGTAAGATTGGGTAACCTTCAGAAGTGGTGTAATTAAGTGATAACTAAATCAATGTACTTAGAATTTTAGGTAGTACTTCACACTAAAAAGATAATTATGCCTCACTCATAGACCCAAGTGCTCGGTTAGGCTTGGGATGGGTGGGAAGGCCTGGAATGGCAAGGTCATCTATTTTGTTTGTATGAAAGGTATTTGATTTTTGCATTAGTAAGTATGAGGGTTGGGGATTGGTTTGAGGCCACCATCTTGATGATCAATAGTGGTTAACTCATGACGAACTATGTGATGACACTCTGTCTAGGACAATAGTTGGTACTTGTTTATTGTGGGTATGGTTTTCATAACATACCTGATGTGACCATGGTTGGTGTTGATTCTGTGTGTATGGTTCTTGTAACATACCTAATCTACTTTATATCTGGAAGCAATGTAACCATGTTGAGTTGTACTTGTGATGCACTTGTGATGTGTGTATGTTGTACTTGTGAGGTTCATGTGATTGGTCATTTCAGTTTGGTATAGTTTTGATTTAGCCTGTGTCTAGAGGTGTTGGTCCTGGTTAGGATTCCTTGTTACTATCTCCTAGCACGAGGGGTGGGCCTTTGGGTTCCACTTGGTTGGGTGGCGTGCACCTAAATCCATTGGGTTCTTTCTTCATGTTCGTGTGGATGAGACTTCCATTTGGAGAGCTCATGGGTTTCAGTATCAGTTCTTTCTTTATTTCATTTCAGTTGATCTTGTATTATGTTACCCCTCAGTTTTTATCGAGGTGGAGGTTGTATTTATAAACTTATTTATTGCACTTGCCTCATTCGGGGAATGAGAGAAGTAATTGTAATATTTAATTATGAATTAATGAAATGGAATGTTATCTTTATGCTTGATGCAAACTATCTCAATTGGAATGTTTGAGTTTAAATTATTAAGTAAATGAATGGCATGGTTTAATTCATGTTTTTTGTTGAGGTTCTATTTAACCTCTGTCTCATAACCTTAGAGGTTTTGTGAAATGGGTAGTGTACTTTCATGTTCATTGTACTTTAAAAAAAAAAAAATAGCCTATTTAAGTAGTTGTTTGCAACTTCCTCTAGGGTTGTGTGGGAAGGCGTTACATATCTCATTGCCATGCTATTGGAGCAAGAGAAAGCACATCCCAAGATCCAACACATCCTTATGCTCCTCTTACTCTTTGAGGTTTGCATTGCACTTGGTTTGATTTTGCTTTCATTTTATGTCTATTTCTTTATATCATTTGCATTGCATTCATTTTAGTGAATCCAATGTGAATCCTTACTTCCAACGCTTGTCTTTGTGAGTTTAATCTTCCAAATTAAGGTCTTTACAAAAGAGGTTTAAAACTTCAAATTTTTATAGGAGCTTCAAATTGCAAAAATAACCTCACAGTTGCAGTCGGAGAGGATGAGAGATGAATTTTGACATATAATTTGACATATTTTGCTTACAGGAAATTTTTTTATTTTTTTTTAACCCCCCTTTTTGCTTGTAGCTATATATCCAATGAATATATTTTTAAAAAAATGTTGCAAATACATACACACATATTTGAGGTATATTCAATCACAATAAATATATGTACATTTAGGGTTTTTATTGCAAGCATATACACAAAGATCTGAAATATTTTGATGCCACAAAGATATATACACAAAATTTTGTCCTCCTATTGCAGGTATATATTCAAAGGTTTATATTGTATATACTCATGTGTCTATGTGTATCACATTATTTTGTATGTGTATATAGTTTCATCCTTTTTTCTTCTTGTTAACAGTGGTAATTATAATGCATTTTGTGCATATATGTTCAGAGGCAGCGACCTGTATACACAACCAACAACCTGCAAAACTTACATCACGATCATACTATGTAGAGGGTCACCTGGGCTTCAAATCTCATTCGTTCCTAAAATATTAAAACATTCATCACTTTAAAACTTACAATATTGTCTAAAAATAAAATTTTCTCTTTTAACTTTATGATTACTTTAAAAAAAAAGGTTTTAAATTTATCAAAAAATTATTTATTTTTTAATTTCCTTTTTATTTTTTTTAGGACACACAACCCCTGGTCATATGGGATACCAGGGGCCCACTAAATAGGTGCCCGACACTCTGATCAAATGGGGGCCAAAATTTAGGCGTTTAGGGGCTTAGCCTAGCTCCTTTGTTACATGCATTTTTCTAAAATAGCAATTTCACTAAAAAAAGCATAACTTTTGCATAATAGGTCAAAATTTAAAAATTCAAAAGGTGTTGGAAATTGATTTTAGAGATCTCCATTGTGGTTCTTATGGATTTTCTAAATTATTCTCCAAAAATTAGGTGCACTCATTCAAATCCAACCTTTATTTTCAAACTTTAAATGCTCTTAACTTTGTCATACATAATTAGTTTTTAGCAAAAAAAATTAAAACTTATCAAAAAAATCATAAGGAATCCATTGATGCAATAAATTTTTCTTTTAGACATATATATTTGACATGTTTTCCTCACATTCAAAAATTAGGCTTAAAATTAACCTTCACATTTGGATATGGGTTAAAAATTAATGTATTTTAAACCCCAAGATTCACTTACATATTCTCTCCTCTCAGACCTTAGTGTGATCTTGAGGATCAAAAATAAGAGGTCTTGTTTTATTTTTTTAGGGGGATACCTAGGGATTTCATCCCCCTATGGGATGACCCCAACTCCTATGTTTCAACAAAGTATAAAAAGTGGGAGGTGAATTGAAATACAACTCTCTTGGAAGTGGAATTTTGTCAATCTTGGCTAAGCCTCCAAGAATTTTATACCTTGGAGAAGTGAAGGTTGAGAGTGGGTTACCCTCTCCTCCTAGATGCTTAAAATTTTTCCCTTTCATCTATGGGTTTAGGCCTCACATACCCTTGTGGTATATAGAGGATACCCCTAGTTGAGCTTGTAAAGTCTAGTTGAGACTTTTTGCCATATCCCACTTGAGTTAGGCTTGTTAATGTGTCTTATGTTCTTGAGAATTTATATAACCTTCCCCAATTGAAACAAAATATGGAACCTTATCAAATTTGAGCCATAGGATTTTTTCTTCAAACATTATTTTCATTTTTGCATTTGCATTGTTAATCCTAAAAATAGAAAAAAAAAAAAAAAATCTGAAAAAACTTAAAAACCCAAAAACATTAGAATTTTTTTTTAAAAAAAAGGTATCCTCCAAGTTGAGCTATCCACATAATCTACAATTAAAACTTCCCATCCATATTCTTCATCCTAATCATTATCCTATCCTAGTCATCATAACCATCCTTCATCTTATCCTAATCATATTAATCACCTCATCCTAACCAATTATTCCTATCCTAATCATCCTACCACATCTTGTTCACCCCCATCCTAATCATTCTAATCATCCTTTCTAAAATTAATCATCCCTCATCTCATTATAATCAACCCATCCTAATCATCTCCCTTCATCCTAATTATTTTATCATAATCATCATTTATTCTAGTCATCTCTTCTAATCCTAATCATTCTTTTCCATCCTAATAATCCATCATAATCATCTATTTTCATATCCTAATCATCTCATCCTAATTATCTTTAATCACCTTATCCTAATCACCCATAACCATATTCATCCCAATCATCCCTTCCTAATCATTAATTATCATTATAATCATCACCATTATAATCCTAATCACCATTCTAATCCTAATCACCCCATCATACCCATTTATAATCATCCTCATTATCACCCTAATCCTAATTATCTTACATAATCTTTCTAATCATCCATCTTATCCTAATCATACCCAATCATCTAATCCACATCATCTCTAAATCATCTTATCTCATTCTAATCATCCCATATTATTCATCCATAATTACTATCATTATCACCTTAATCATCCCTAATCCATCTAATGATCCTCAAAACTCTCTCTTAATCATTCATAATCATCCTAAATATCCCCCTACTCACCCCCATTTATCCTATTTATTCCATCTTAATCATCCATCATCATCCTTAATCCACATCCTTCATTAGCATCCTTAATCATAATAATCATCATCATCTTAATCCAATCCCCCTTTTCAACCTAATCCAATCCTCACCAAATCCTAATCTAATCCATCTATCCTCATCCAAAATATAATCATTCATTATCCATTTATCTTCTCAATCAAGCATCCAAATCCCATCCTTAATCAAAAAGCATCCTTTGAACATCAAAATTTGGTTAAGGACTTAATCTCCTTCATACCTCATATCCTTTCATCATTATTTCAAATAATTCATCTAAGGATCATATCCTTAATACACTATCATCCATTTCAAATATAATCTCAAAATAAAAAATAAAGACCTTAATTTGATTTCATCTTTAATCCAAACTTTCTTAATAACATTATCCTATCTTAAGTATATTGATCAAATAAAATCAATTCCTACTTAATAACTTTTCCTATCTTAATTATAAGTCAAATCAACTCTTTCTTAAGAACGTTATCCTATCTCTTTAATCAAATCAAATAATTTTAAGTTCTTTATATTCGATCCCAAACCTAATACCATTCTCCATATTCATCCTCATAATTTATTCTTCTAATCACCCATATTGTCCTAATCAGCCACTAACATTTATCCAATCCATCCCTAATCCATCCTCGTCCAAAACCAATCCCAAACTTTCCACCTCCAATCAACCCTCCACCATGTCTAACCACTTAAGCTATCCTCCATCCAACTTAATCTATTCTAATCCATCTTCACCTATCCTAATCCAATCTAATATCATAAACCCCTATCCTAACCCAAAAATCCAAAAAATCACAATCAAATCCAACCCTAATAATATTGATGATGATGAGGATAGCCTTCTTTACCAACCCGAATATGATCCCTATGATGATAGTGATAATATTATGGATCATCTTGAATCCATTATCATTAACCAAAATTATCTAAGCTTCAACCAATCACCCATCCAATTTCTTCCTCAAACCCCTTGTACACCCTCATCATCTATATCATGCCCATGGGATCCCATCACCAATCATCTCCTCATCCACTACTTTAATAATGATAATGATTCCATGCTTATCTATCTCCTTGGTATTGATTCTAAACTTATTTTCTCCCCACCTTCATCCAATCCCAACCCACCCCCTCTTGCTTACCATTCCCCTTCCTTTGACAAGGGAGACCAAGCCTTTAGCCAAAAATCCCCATCCCAAATCCCCATCTCCACATCCTTTTCAAGCTCCTCATCCTCATCATCTAGCTACCAATCCATAGAAAATTCCACCTCTTATTCCACTTGTTCATCTACCACATCCTTACAATCCACATCACCCCAATCTTACCAATAAAATTCACCCCATATCCCTCCTAATATCTTCCTCCAAGGACTATTTGCAAAGGTGTTTAATTCCCCATGTAAAAAAAAAATTATCTAATCTTCCCATGTCATGCATCCACATCCATCACCTCCACATCAAGATAAATCTCAATCCCCTAAGTCTCATGAATCCTCTACTACTCCATCCATCCAAGTTGAAGCACAGGTTTCCAACCTTCCTCCCCCATCACACCATTCACATAAAATGAAATATGTCAATCCCCCAATCCAAAGAATTATAACATGGATTCCCCTCCATATAGATATCAAGGAACCCCATATCATCCATCATATGTTCTCATTCCATCACATTATCCCATTTATAATCAAGAACAAAATATATCTCCCATTCCATCTAATGATACCTTTCCATCTCAAGATCCAAATACCTCCTCCACTCCATTGTATGATCCCTCTATAAATCAAGACTAAAGTGCACCTTCCACCCCATATAATTATCATATCCCCTCTCATGATCACAAAACCCCTCCTACTCCATCTCATGATCCCCTTACATCTCATAACCAAGAGCACACTACACCATCCACCCCATTTCATGATCCTCCCCCAAGTCAAGGTCAAATCATCCTTTCATCTACATAGCATGATTCTAATCCTCCAGAAGATCCCATCACCCCCATCCAAGATACCCATGAACCCCATTATTATCAAATGGGTTCCTCCACTTTCATCCAAGCTTGTTTACTCCATGATCTTATCATTTCTCCCATGTCATATCCCCTTCAAAATAAAATCACATCTTGCTTCCAAAATAACCAGTATCCTATTAGAAAAAGGGGTTTTCCAAACTATGAATTATCAAGGCAAAGCATTAGGAATTCATGATAAAGGAATCTTAGAACCCCTTAATATTAAAAAAAATCCAAAATATCAAGATTTTGGTACATCTCCTAGCTATTTCAAATCCAAATTCCCTCCATATAAACCCAAATATCCACATTCCCCATCCTTAAAATCTATCTTGGGCCCTTATGTTCCAAAGCCCAAATCCTTACCCCTTCCATATATTTTGGGTCTCTATGTCCCAAAACAAAGTCCTTCATCCCCTCCATCCATATTGGGCCTTTACATTCCACCACCTAATATTCCTATTCAAAAATCCCATTGTGCTCTTTATCCATCACTTCATATCCAAAATCAAGATCAACGAAGGCACACACCTTTGAAATCATCCCAACATACTACTTACACCAACTCATCCATAATACATCCACATCATTCATGTCCATATACCAATCCCATTTCTGTTGGAAGCAATTTGGATGCCAATTATAAAATTCATAAAGCCAAAAATCCACAAAAATTAAAGGATCAACATGTCCCCTCAAAAATACATGCAAAAACAAAAACAATCCAAAATCAAAAATCTCAAAGGACCATGAAAAAAAAAATCAAAGCCAAAAACCATGTGGATTCCAAAAATACTCATAGAATCAATGTTTCCCAAAGAAAAATCAAAATTGGCATCCAAACTTGCTTATCCAAAAGTTTCATCAAATTCTAAGTCCTCCATACCATATACTAATCCTTCATAACCTTCATCTATTTTGGGCCCTTATGTCCCAAAATCTACACCAAATCCTCTATCTAAACCTCCAAATTAGAAATACACTTCTCTTCCACAACTCCACTACCCTTCAAGGTGTGTGCCAATGTTGATCTTGCCAAAATTTCTATACACTCATCTACAAGTCTTCTACCAACCCATCCATTATCCAACATCCATTTTCCATCCCCCCATTCCTCTTATCCAATCCTTTACATAAATCCATATCCCTCTTTATCATCCTTTTATCCCTTTCATCGTCATTGTACCAACATCTATGAGCATAATAAAACATAATCAAGGGATACCATCTATGGAACTAGATGCTTGAGTCCTTCATCCCCATCACCTTTCACTCTACACTTGGGGGAAAGCTCCATCCATACCACATATTATCCACATCCTTGATTATCCTTCATTGTCATCCTTACATCCATATCTTATCCACTTAACCTTGATAATCTTATCCATATCCTCTATCCCACATCCCTTATCCTATCTCCATCATCTCATACTACCTAATTCACCCTCTCTTTTCACCCTTGATCTTCATAAAGCTAGGGGAAAAATGCACATGCATGCTTTAGATAATTCCATCCTCACTCTTACTTCCATCCATGTCCTTTATGCACTACCCCTCCATCTCATGTTACTATTATTCGATCCATTATTGAACTACCTCTAGTGTGGGGAATCGTATTCCTTTACAACTAGTCCTTGGAGCCCCATTATATTATCCTCCATCCACCATCTTCTTATATCCTATCACCTATATTTAATCTATTAAATCCATTTATCTCCTATCCACACAATCCATTCATCCTTCCATCCTTTTCCTAAGACTTGGCTCTCCCATGTCATTGGATCCCATCCATTCCTCTATCCTAATCATCCTATCTTTCATCCAATAATATCTTATCCAATCCATCCATGCCTCCAATCCAACCATCCCCATTTAATCCTATCCAATGAAGTCAATCCAACCTTGTAATCTAGCACATCATCCTTAATCAATCCATCATCTTAATCCAAATCAAGCTCAAATCCATTGATCCACTTTAATCCAACTATCATCATATGGATTTATCCTTCCCAATCCAATCATCATCATCACCATCACCAATCAACCCATTAATCAATTTTTATCTTGACTTGGAGTATACTCCTTGTTTTCTTTTCATTTCTATTCATGCTTGCTTGTTGCTTGTGTATGTTATCTTTGTTTGCATTTATCATGGTCTATTGCACTCTATTTCCATAGGCGCATCATGGTGTCATAAGGCATATGTTTGCACTTGACCTTTTTGATCATGTACTTGACACATTGTCACTCTGGCTCCTCATACCCTAGTGCATAATGTCAAGTACAATATCTAATCTAGGTTTCTCTTGTTATTGTAGCAGAATTATCACCCATCATCCCTCTCCACCCATGTGTTCATAATCCTTATCTTCTACCATCCATCCTTAGGTAGCTCACCCTTTCATCTTTTTATCCTTCATCCTTGAGTCTTCCCATCCATTCCAAGAGAACAACCGTTTTCTTTGAACCCACATGTCCTCTCGAGGGGGCATACTACCTCCTCATCATCCTTCTTCATCCTTCCTAGTGACTGGGGCATCATGCCACTAGTATTTATCCCTCTCCTAGCCACTATGTTTTATTCTCTTAGTCACAACATCATCTCAAAGAGGGGTAAAATGTAGTCACCCAAAATAATATTGAATTAAATAAATACTTGTTATTTATTTAATTAATTTAACCCATTCCATTATTCTAACAATTAATTAAATAAATATTTTTTATTTACTTAATCTCCCCATTATCTTTATCCACCACCTTTAATAAAATAAATTTATATTTATTTAATTAAAGCTAACCTTTTTCCCACTTTCCTCAAAAACCACCTAATCAAACTTAAGCTAATTAATCCTTGATTAGTTAAAATTATCCCCTTCCTAACATCTATTACCATTTTCCTATTATTTAATTCCATCCTAGCTCATTCTCCAACATTTAAATCCACCCAAGTTAAATTAGATCCTTGAAGACATGTTGCGTATGTATGTTATGGACCAGCAGACACGATGGGAGGACTATCTCTATTTAGTAGATTTTTCTTACAACAATAGTTTCCAGAGTTCCATTATCATGGCACCTTTTCAGAATTTGTATGGGAATCCTTTTCGTACCCCTTTGAGTTGGGATTGACTAGAGGACATAGTATTATTGGGTCCAGAGATTTTGTAGGACATGGAGTAGTAGGTGGATTGGATTAGAGAGCACTTGGTAGTAGCACAGGATAGGCAGAAGAAGTATGCAGATGCGCATAGAGTGGATCAACAGTTTTTGGTCGGTGACAGAGTGTTCTTGTGGGTGCATCCACGAAAGAGTCCAATCTGATATGGAAAGGGTTCTAAGTTGGCACCTTGATGTGTCGAACCTTTCAAGATACTCAAGAAGATTGGTCCAGTTGCTTAGCAACTTGCTTTGTCGCCCAGTCTTGTATGTATTCATGATGTGTTTCATGTTTTAGTTCTTCAGCCATATCATCTAGATGTTTCTCATGTCCTTGATTGGAATTATTTATAGGTAGAGGATGAGTAGCTGGCTTTCGAGCTCATGGCCATAACAGAGCACAGAACGCTCACTCTTCGAGGGAGGATGCAGCTAGGATGAGGGAGTTATATCCCTACTTGTTTTCAAGCCTCTAGGAGTAAGCCTGGTCTTTGGGGGGTGAGAATGTAATACCTCTCTGTTTTGCTTCATGTTCAGACTTCTTTTATGCTTTGTTTTGATTTCATCTACTATGATACTGGGCATACTTTTCTATGTGTGTTTTGATCGCTACTTATATAGTGACGATCTATTATTGTGTGATGTGGTTTATTTGATTATTTGTTTTACATGCTTTAATGATGTAATGATATAGTTGATATAACATGTGACTTTATCTGAGGTTATTGAGTAATATGGAAGTGCTAGTTTTGTTGAGTGTATTGGTGAAGGGGATGGGTTCGCATCACTCGCTTGCGAGTGCCCTACGATTCTGTGATTTCCTCTTCATGGTGTGTATTTTATGTTGTTTATATCATATGATGTTGTTTACCTAGTTTTCAGGTTGTAGGTACATGACATCGACTCCACCTAGTTTCACAAGTTTGAGCGTGTCGATCCAATGGTCAAGTTGAACAGGAGATAGTAGCTAGGTAACTTGTGTCAAGTTTATGCCCTAGCCTTATTGTGTCGTTAGTCATGTTTTTTGAGTCATGGTTTTCCTTGTTTGAATGATATTTGATTCTGAGAGGTGCTTGTACATTAAATTAATATCTAGAATAATTGCATTGTTTAAAAGTCGTTATTTATTAAAATTAAAATTAAAATTATGGATAGAAGTTATATTTAAATTTAATAATAAAATTTAATTTATTTAATTAATTAAATTTAATCCCAAAAGGGTTAAATTTATTTATTAAATAATTAAAATTAATTAATTAATTTTTATGTTGTGTAAATTAAATTAAGGCATATAATGTAATGTATTTTGAATTTAATTTTGGGAAATTTGTTTCAAATTTTGGAGTTAATTTATTATTTAAAATTTTTAAATTAAATACAAAATTAGATTTGGTTGTTGAGGATATTTCCAATTATGCCAACATGTGTAAGTTGAATTAATTAGAAGAGTTTGTTGCAAATTCATTCACAGAGAGAATTTTGGAGAGGAAAAGCTTCTTCAGGTGTGAGGATATTTTTGGAAAAAATTACACAAAGGATTGTTTGAAGAAATTTTTGGCTGTAGATTTACATTGGAGAATTCTGGTGAATTTTGTTGTGGTTGTGGACTATTTTCTTGATTGGAGCCACTGTACTTTGAAAAGAAGTTGTGGAAGCTTTGGAGGAGTCTCTGCATCAAATTCTCATTTCTTGAAGCTTCATCACCAGGTTTTCTTCTGTGTTTTTATTTGTTCTTGGTTTTCTTATTTAAAATGGTAGTGATTAAAGAAGTACTTGTTAAAACTATTTAGAAAAAGAGTTTGATATTTGAGGAAAGAAATTAATTAATTATATTTTGAAGCTTTTGTTATTCCCGTGAAATTTCTTCAAGGAAATTATGGAAACTTCTGTAGAATTTAATTCATTTGAAGAAATTGTTAGTTTCGTTATTAAATCAAACTTATGGGTAAAATAATACATTTAGATTTTTTTAGAAAATTTAATTCTCTCTAGAAAATAAATTTATTTCTAAAACCTCTATAAAAATTTACGATGGAGAAACCTAGAAGATTTGAGAATTTCTGGTTATAAACTAGATTCCTTTTTGATTTTCTCATTCTTATATTGTTTAGTGATTTTAGAAAAATTGATTAAAAGAATCGGTTTTAATCTTTGTGAATTTAGGAAAGTTTTCTAGAAAAATTTATTTTCTCTTCTTGTAGATGGCTATTTTTTTTATAATTTGCCCAAATTTTACTAGTAAATGATATTCTATGTAAATATATATATATATATATATATATATATATCTCCTCTCTCTCTCTCTCCTCATATATATTATATATATATATATATATATATATATATATATATTATGTGTATTATACTTTTGTATATATAAATATAATATATATATATATTCATTATCATTATCGAAGATTTAATTTATTTTTTGGTTTAAAATCGCTGTACAATGGAATTAAATTTTGTCGTTGTACGAATTCGAAGAAATTTAATGACGTTCAAAATTTATTTATTTTTGGTTGTTTGTTACAAAGTGGAGGTGGGAGATTAAGTCACCGTCCACTTTTATATTCATGGGTGGGATGAGCGCTGCTCATATGACAACGTGCCCACCTTATAGGGGGATGCACTATCCCATGGGAAGCGTTGCCCCCATCCCTTGTACATGGGGAGTGGTCGGCCTATACAAGGTACAGTTGGCACACCCACTCTCCTTTGTTGTTTTTTTAAAATATAAATTAAATGAAACTTGAGCGTCCTTTCCTGTGCATGCCCGTCTGGAGTTCGATGGAATTTCGATTTTCATTTTTTGTTTAATTATTATTTATATTTAGATCTCAATTATGATTTGGTATATATATATGTATATATATATATATATGTATATATATATATATATATATAAATATATGTATATATAGTTGGTTTGTAATTTATTAAGTTAATATTTAATTAGTATATATTTTATGAATATATATCAATATATTAAATATTGATGTTTAAAAGTTTAAACAATAATATTCCTAAATAACTTGTTTTATGAAATGTTGATTGAGGAATGGTAGGAAATGAAGATAAAAGGGAAATTTAAATAAATTCTAGAAATTGATGTGTTAGTGGTAAAATTGGAAGAAATTTTCTTGCATGGTTTTATGTTGCTTTTAAAAGTAGTTAGAAGATGTGTTTGGATAAAATTAGAATTTTTCCCTTGCCTGTAATAGTAAAGGTAATTAATTTATTTTATTTAATTATTTGGTTAAGGCAATTGGTTATCTACTGTGAAAAGTATTAGAAGGGGAAATGGATTAATATATCCAAAAATAGTGTATTTCCTTATTGCTTCTTTTTATTATTTTTCCTTATGTTCATGATTAGGGGAAAAAGGGTTATTTGAGTTTTAAATTTGTAAGTCTTCTGGAGGATGTGGGTTGTCAATTGTAATTCAACCATTCGTATTTACCTTGGGTAGTGTTATAGGTGATTTGTTTCCTCCAAGTGTTTGGAGTGAGTTTTCTTAATTGTTACCTCCTAGAATAGGAGAGATTGTGTTGTCTAGTTGTAGGCACTTGAGTTACCCTTGGAGTTTAGTTTTGTATAGTGTTTTATCCATTAGAAGAGTGGATTTTGTCAGGCGTTGAAGCCCAAAGAGGTAAAATGGGTAACCTTCAAAAGTGATTTAATCAAGTGATAATTAAAGTAATGTACTTCGATGATTAGGATGCACTTCACACTAATCAAGATAACTTGGCCTCACTCATAGATGCAAGGGCTCATTTAGACTTGGGATGAGTGGGAAGGCCTAGAATGGAAAGGTCAACTATCTTGTCCTTATGAGAGGTAGTCGATTCTGCATGAGTAAGCATGAGAGCCGGAATTTTTAAGAGGTCACCAAGATTACCAGAGCCTATGAAGAATGTTGAGAGGATATCTCATGATTAACTGTGTGATGACACTCTGTCTAGGAACATTGGGTTTTGTTTTGTGTGTATGGATTCCTTACCATACTTGATTAATTATATGTCTGGAAGCAATGTGACCATCTTAGTGTTAGACTTATATTGTGCACATGTTTGGTTGAGTCAGTATGTGTCAGTATGAGTCTACCTTTGGTTAGAGGTTGTAGATCTTTGTCCATGTTACGTTGTTACTATCTCCTAGCATGGGGGGTGGGCCTTCGGGCACCACTTGGTTGGGTGGAACATGTACCATACACCATTGGGTCCCCCTTTATCTTCAATACTTGGTGGCGATACATCCAGTTGGACAACTCGCGGTTCTTGTTTCTAATTCAAGCATAGTTGTATTTAAAAATGTAATAAGTTATTTTACCCCTCATGTATTTACGAGGTGCAATTATGTAATTGTAACACTTTTGTATTATTGTCTCATTCTAAGAATGAGTGATGTAACCAATTAATTAAGAAATAAATTTATATCATGGTTGTATATTCTCTTCCTTATGTTGTATTAATTCTTACTACATGAGTAATTAAATGCAATGGTTTTAATGATGTATGTTGTATGGGTTTAAGTAATCTCGGTTACGTAGTCTTAGGGGATGTTATCAATTGTAGATGAACATGTATGTTTAATTCACTTTAATATTAAAAAAAATTAGTATGCTTTTATTGTGGATTGTAACTTCCTCTAGGGTTATGTGATGGGGCATTACAACCCCCACTATCTTTTACATAAGCCACCCTATCTCTTACACAAATTTAATGCCTCTCTTCCCAATGTGTGCTCACACACCTCACCTCTTAGACCCTTTCTATCTTGTGACACTTGTCACAATCCTAATATTTAACTCCATTTTGATCCAAACCCCACCTTTTCAATCAATCTCATCCCTTCATTAACCATTCAATCTTGACCCTTTCCCATTCCATTTTCAACACATCTCATATGCTAATTTTATGCTGCAAAAATATCCATTTATCTCATTGTCATGCTACTGGAGTAAGAGAAACATCCCAAGATCCAATACATCCCTATGCTACTCTTACTCTTTGAGGTTTGCATTGCACTTTGTTTTATTTAGCTTACATTTTATGTATATTTCTTTATATCATTTGCATTACATTCAAATGCATTATGTGGGCATTGGTTTTTTCCTTGGGCCATGGTTTTGGGGAACCATTTTTTCTTTTTCCCTTCCCATTTCTCTATATATCAGAAGTGTTGCATGAATATTTTATTATCTATTAAAATTTGAGTATCATTATACTACCAAAATGCTATCAAATTAGAAATTTGGAATATGTTTTACTATTTTAACACTTTAATTATGACTTTTACAAGCTCATTGTCTCTTTGGTAGTGGTGATTTTTCAAAAAAATATTTTTCCATGCATGTTTAGTTTTATGGTTTATACTATTTTTTTCTTTTTTATTATCTATTCCTCTTCATGATATATTTTAAATTTAATGGGTAATCAGATTTTTATCTATTTTTCATAATCAATATTGAGTACTTTATTCATTTAGTTTAACTAACGGCTCTCTAATTTATCAACATTTAGCATTAAAGAATATGGTTTTGATTGAAGAGCCACATTTCCAAAAATATTGTGAAGTTTATTATTTTAGTGGGAGTATTTAATTCAGTATTTTTATAGACCCATGTGTTATTGAAACCATGGATAACACATCTCAATCTAAAATTGAGAAATTCAAAGGTGCTTGGTATGAGTTGTAGAAGTTAAAAATAAAGGATTTTTTATAAGAAAGAGATTAATAGAGACTTCTATATAAAGAGAAAACGTATGTTTAATAAATAATGTAGATTGTACAAATATTAGTAAGCAATAAAAATGGACCATATGTTTTAATCTTTTCAAATTTTATCCTTTTGAATGCATTAAAGGAGACTACTATATAACAATTGTGAAAGAGAATAGATAATATCTATAAAAATAATATTATGTATAATAAGTTGTACATTAAATAAAGGTTATACTTGTGGTACTTTTGTAGAGCTAGAGATGGATACACTTGTGGTTTATATTATTAGCTAAGAGATAAGGGGATAGTACATAGATAATGATTCAAAATATTCCCTATATGTTAGGGGAAGGCCTAATGATAAATGTATATCTAAATGGAAATGGAAAGAATAAAAAGATAGATCTAAATCTATAGGAATATTTAAAACCCCTGGAAAGAGTAGAGTGGGATGAATCATAGGGAGCAAGGACACATATATAAGAAATTCAAAAATGAGACGAAAATTTATGATGATTCTTCCATTGAGAAATCCTCTAATGGTGGTGATAGTGATGCTTTATTTATTTATGATAATGTTTCTAGTGATTATACTTGTCTCATTGATTTAGATTGATTTTACTATATGAGTCCCCACAAGGATTGGTCCCCATCTTAGTGATCTTATGATTAAGGAGAGTTATTCCTTGGTGATAATAGTTTTTATTGAATTTTTGGTTGTAGGGAGGTACACTTTTGCTTCAACTATGGGAAAGTGAAAACTTTCAATAAAATTTTACTTTTTTTAGGATTTGTAATAAATATTATTTTTCTCCAAGTTGAATGATTTTGAATTACATATGATATTTGATAATTCTAGTTTCACATTGGCTAGAGGAAATTTTTTGATTGTGATAGGATCACAATGTGAAGTGTTTTTTAATCTTTAGGCTTCAACATTTTATAACTATACTAGTTAATGTAATTGGAAATTGTACAAATACATGTATGTTGTGGCACCAATTGTAATGCCCCGCCTTGCAACCTTAAAGGAAGTTGTAATTAACATCATAAGCGAACCAATTTTTTTTTTATAAAGTGCATTTAACATACACATTCACTTACTAATTAACAACAACCTCTAAGACTACAAGGTTAGGATTACTTAAACCCACACATACATATTACATATAACCATAGTAGTATGAACTGTATGAAATAAACATCATACATCATAAGAATACCACATAACATAATAAGATAATCAACCGAGATACAATCTCATAAACATTATCTTAAACCAATAGTTACATCACTCATTCCCAGAATGAGGCAATAGTACTCAAGGTTACAATTACAAAATTCCACCTCATAATCATAAGAGGGATAAAATAACTTATACAAGTTAAAATATTACAAATCAAGATAATACAACAAGAACCACGAGCTGTCCATCTAGATATCTCGCCACCAAGTACTGAAGATAGATGGGGACCCAACGGTTTTGGTGCATGTTCCACCCAACCAATGTGGTACCCAAAGGCCCACCCCCCATGCTAGGAGATAGTAACAAAGTAACATGGACAAAGATTCTACTACCTCTAACCAAAAGCAGACTCAAACTGACTCATACTGTTATAACCAACCAAATGAATTAACAAGTACAACCCATTCATCATACAAGTACGAATCAAGTACAACTCATTCACCATACAAGTACGAATCAAATACAATGCATGTACAAATCTAGTACAATACAAGTACAAATCAAATACAATACATGTACAAATCAAGTACAATACAAGTACAAAACAAATACAATACAAGTACAACTCCAACATCACTAACATAGGTCACATTGCTTCCAGACATAAAGTAGATCAAGTATGTTCAAATAACCATACACATAAAATAATTAACAACAGTTGTCCTAGACAGAGTGTCATCGCAAGGTTTGTCATGAGATCTCCTCTGGGAATTCTTCATAGGCTCCGGCACAAGTAATTCTAGTGACCTCAACTGAATCTTGGCACTCATACTCACTCATGCGGAATCAACTACCTCTCGCAAGAGCAAGATAGTTGATCTTGCCATTCCAGGCCTTCTCACTCATCCCAAGTCTAAACAAGCCCTTGTGTCTATGAGTGAGGATTAAATTATCTTGATTAGTGTGAACTGCATCCTAATCATCTAAGTACATTAATTTAATTATCACTTGATTAACTCACTTTTGAAGGTTACCCGGTTTACCACTTTGGGCTCCGGCCCCTAACAAAAGCCACACACCCAAACAATCCACCAAGGGAAACACAAGTGCATACCAACTTGGCATCATAATCCACTCCAACACAAGGAGGATACAAATAATAGAACTCACTCCAACATCTTGGAGGCAACAAACACATAGTCCACTCCTTTCACAGGAGGCAACAAGATGAAACCACATAACAAGGTCACTCCATACAAGGAGACACGGATCCCATAATCCGCTCCTAAACCAAGGAGGTGCAAACATCCCCGTTCGTGAAAACCGGGTACAACTGAAAAGACGCCATGTACTACCCAAGGGAAAACAACTGGATGGCATAAAGATTCAACAACCCTTATCCTCTTAGTTCTTCTCGAAGACTTATAATTTAGGACTAACACTAAATCCCAAAACCAACAATGCAACTTGACAACATAGCAACAAAAGCATTCAAGTCATCAATCAAATCTAATATTTGGATTTTCTAAATCCATATTCATTCAATAGGTAGTGTAGAAAAGTCAAAGTCATGATAACTAGATCATCTAAAATAATCATAACCCCTATTTCCCTTTTCATTATTGAAAATCTAAAACAATTAAACTTACTTCCTTTTACTGAATACAGAGAATTAAATCCTTTAAGATAATCATGAGGAAGATACTGCTTTTGGATATACTAAATCCATATCTCTTTCATAATCCAATCACAATGATTAAATTAATCTAAATAGAAATTAATAAATAACATAATTGATTGCCTCATCAATAAAACAACTTCTTAATTTACTTTTAAATTGACACAAATCCATGCAAGTAAACTATTTCCATTTCCTAACCAACTCTTACTTCTCATTGAATTTTCTATTTAAAACATTCAATCACTTTAATATAATAAAATATTGTTTCTCTATCCAATTTCCATATACACTAATCAATCCATTTTTAAATCTCTATTCAATAATACATTGCATGCATCTCATTAAAATAAAATACGATAATGAATTTTACACTGAATATATATATATATGCTCCATATTATATAGACACCATTAGTATTTCATTCACAATGACTAGATTACTCTATGGAACTAAATAAAACATAATAACTATTTACCTTTTTCAATATAGTTAGTTCCTAAATTTACTTCTAATGCAACCTAACACTATTGCAAACAATCTTTTTTCAATTTTCTATCTAGAGTCTATATTTCTTCAACTATCCATTTAAAAACATGCAATTTCATCAATGTATAAAAATATCTTTTGGCTTGTCTATTTGGCCACGCATTCATATTGTTTCTAATTAAATCTCATTAATTAAAACAAACATTTAAATATAAATATTTCTATAATTCTTCAATATATTTAAATATCTTTCTCTATACATTTTCTACACATACTAATTATTTCTTTTAGAACATTAATAATACCCAATTTGCAAACAACAGAATAAAATAAGATAAAATATTATTTATTCTCTCAAATGGATATATACCTTCACTATATATATACTAAATATAAATTAATATATTTAAATATATTTAATCATTAACATATCTTCTATCCTTTGCAGAATATCAAATTGATTAATTCAAAATAAAATATCATTTATCATCAATATTCCAAAATATAAATATATTTTTCCAATTAAATCAAATTAATAATTGGACCTTTTACATATGAATTTAAATTCCACAATTCAATTTTAAATTATGCATTCTTTAAATCAAATATTTAACTCCTTCAATTAAACTTTAACATGCCATTTTAAAATAAACAATAATTTCCCCATATGTTTATAATTTTAATTCCACTAATCTAATATACAAATTTTATTTAAAATAATATAAATAAATATAATACTTTAGTATTATAAATTATAATATAAAATATTATTAAATAATATTTTAATATTATAATAACAATACATAAAATATTAATATTTATAAATATCAATTTATTATTATTTTATTTTCATAACAGCCATGGAAAAAAATAATTTAACAGCAGTCTCATGTTTCAACATAACTCAAAAACTACGATCTGGGTATTTGAGATTTTTGGACAGGGGTTAGAAAATTGCAAAATGCAAAAACCCTTTAAATTTCCTAAAAACCTAGTTTGTAAAAGTGAAGTTATAGGTGACGCAATCAGACCATTTTACCATGAAAATATAACTATACTGCAGATTTTAAAATCTGTTTTTTGATAATAAACATAAAGTTTCATTTTCTAAAAACATTCTAAATGCATTGTTCAATCTCTATGTTTGATTTCAATAACAATAAAATCAATTTCTCCAAATAATTTAAATTCAACTAAGGTTTTCACAATTTTCACTCAAGAATTTTCACAAGCAAAGGCTGTAAATTTATTTAATTCTTTTCTTCTAATATCAAGTTTGTTTTCTAAAACAGATTTAACAAATAAATCTTTAATCACTACTATTTAAAAAAAACAATCAAGAACAATAAAATACAAAGAGGAAAACCTGGTACAAGAAGCTACAGGAAGAGATGAATTTCTGATGCAAGCCTCCTCCAAAGATTTCTTGAATTTTCTTCAATCCTCCAAAGAATCCAATCCAAAATCCAACAAATGCAAACAATCTTTCCTTCAATCAATTCTACAATCAAACTTTCTTCAAACCCTTGTGCAAATTTTCCAAAATTTCTTCCCTGCTGTAAAAATGTATTTTTCTCTAAAAACTTTTTTGCCCTAAAATTAAAACATATATTCTTATAAATCAAAAATACCTAATTCAACCCTAATTCACATTACATGCAAATTAGATATTTCAATTTCAATTTCAATTTCAATATTTACAACCCTAATTCACATTACATGCAAATTAGATATTTCAATTTCAATTTCAATTTTCAATTTCAATTTCACTTTCAATTTCAATTTCAATTTCAATTTCACTTTTCAAAACCCACTTTCAATTTAAAATGCAATTTCAAATAATAAATTAATTTCCAAAATTGCAACCAATTTCCCAAATAAACATTTAATTACAATTTCTAATTTAATTCCCACACGTTGGAATTAAATTCCAAAATTAATTCTAATTCTTTTATTTCCTTTCATTCTCTTGCATCACGTTTAATTAATTAATTTAATTATTTAATAACTAAATTCAACCCCCTTGGATCAAATTTAATTAATTAAATAAACTAAATATAATTAATTAATTTAAGTATAAACTTTTATCCACATTGCATTATTTAAATTAAATAACCATCAACATGATTTAAATGCAATTATTCTAAATATCTATTTCCAAATCAAGAATGCTTCAGAATTAAATAACATCAAAGCAAGACAGACAATGACTCGACACACACAACTGACGACACACTAAGGCTAGGGTGTAAACTTGACACATGTTACCTAGCTACTATCTCCCGTTCAACTTAACCGTTGGATCGACACGCTCAAACCTGTGAAACCAGGTGGAGTCGATGTCATGTACCTGCAATCCTGCAACCAAGTAAACGACATCATACGATATATCCAGCATATAATACACACCGTGAAGAAGGAATTACGGATTCGCAGGGCGCTCACAAGCGAGTGATGCGAACTCGTCCTCTTCACCAATACACTCATCGAAAATGACACTTCCATCATAATCCAGTAATCTCATGATAACATCTCATGTTAACTCTACAACAACATTAATCTATAATGCATGTGAAACAATAATCAGATAAATACATCCCATAATAATATTTGTCACTCAATAGTAACGATCAAAACATCATAACAAAATGTATCCAGTATCAAAGTAATTGCAACCAAACATAGCATAAAGCAACTTGAACAAAAATCAAAACGGAGGGGTATTACACCAATATTTTCCTTGCATTGGTGAGAGGTTTATAGACCATTATCAATAAAAATATGATTTAATACTTTGAAAAATGTTTTTAGCTCTAAGAGAAGTGCTTGCACATGGTAACAATATTTTTGAAAAAACTAGGCCGATCATAGAAATCTTGAGGGTCCCATGGTTACCCTGGTCGCTATCAGTTTATAAACTTTTCATATGCTTATACATCTAACACTCTCTCATGCCACTAGTCTTTGTATCAATTGGGTAAATAGATTAGTTGGATAAAATAATATTTTTTTGACATTTGTGAGCATGAATCTGACCGCCCAACATAAAGCATCACGCCTATAGTTGGGGATAATCTAACATTTGAAAAAACCAATAAACCTTATGCTCATCATTCTCTTTGGTTTGATTATTTATCAAAGTTGCAATCTCCTACAAGTTTTTCAAATAACATTCCTTTTAATATTGTTTCTAGAGAATATTCCAATCAGCAATGGCACACCCTTCAATCCAAATTCATGGACTTCATCTCACTCTACCATAAAAGGGATTCTTAATTTCAAGGGAAATGGAAGACTCAGAGAAGAATCAAAAACAAGAATAAGTTATCGAAGGATAAAAGTAAAGAGATTTAAAACTTCTTTGTCAAGGAAATATGGTTACCAAAGTGCCAAAACATTCAATAATCTCTTTTAAGCCGATCAACAGATATTTCATTGCCTCACCAAAGGTTAAACAAGGGGGGTTATAAATGTTTCATTCCCAGAAGAGATGCTTCTTCCACAAATTCAGGATCTTTGGGGAGTCACATTAATTTGTAATTTCTAGAATTTTACCCTTGCTTAAATTTTGCATATTGGGAGGGAGCCAGACAAGTGTTTTACCTAAATCAAGGGAAAGGGTTTTTCATTGTTATTTTCTCTTGGAAAGAATGTAGAAATGTAGTATATGAAATTAAATCATGGGTTTTTGAGGGATTTGGGCTCTACATTCAGCCATGGTCCCCAAATTTTAACCCATCAACTTTTGCAATTAAATTCATACCCTTTTGGGTTCATTTGCACTCTCTACCTATGGAGTATAGAGAAACTAAGATTATTGAAATATTGGCTAACCAGATGGATATTTTCCTTAAACATGAACTTGGGTTCTTTACAAATTTGTCTCATCCAATGAGAGTATGCATACTTTTGGATGTAACTAAGGATTTCCCTAGTTTATTTCATGTAAAAACATCAAATGTGGTAGGTTTCAAGAAATAGTTACTGAAACCCATGAAAATGTTTGTACAAAATTCCATCTCATAGGGCATTTTGGAAAGCATTGCAAGTTGGCAGGGGAGCATCTTCAAAGGAAATATGATCAAACTCAAAATCCCCCATACTAGAAAGGTTATCCTTTGATAGTAGTAAGCCCAAATTGCAAACATATAGTTCAAGTGGAAAACCTAAACAAGGATGTTAGGTTAGCTTCTAAATTGTATACAAATGATTGTGGCAGCTCTAAAATTTTGGATCTTCAAATTATATCAAACATGCACAATAAAGGAACCTATAATTTTACTATTTCATTTTTAAAAAGAGGGAATAGGTTCAAATTTTATTTGTATGATAAAATAAATCACTTTTCACTACCTATGGCTCTTGTGTTTCTAGAAATTAATGAATATCAATTGACTAAAATACTTAGGGCATTAATTATAGGTAACAGTGGAAATGTGGAAGATAATTTGAATGAGGTAAATGTCCCCAATCATAGTTTACCTCTTTGGATAGAGGTACTAATGAAAAATTCTATTCAAAATGATTAGAAAACTAAGGCTAATGAGTGTATTGTTTCTTATCAACATACACAAATCTTTGCAGAAGAATTAGAATGGGAGAACTTAGATTATTTTGAACCTAAAAGTGAGCTATTGTTTCCTCAACATAATAATTTTGAGAGCTTATAATTATTAAATTTCAAGATTTTTTAGAATAAGGAAATTTGGAAGGTTTGGTAGACAAGATAATCACTAAGGTGGGTTCTCAGTTAATTGAGGAAATTGCAAAAGAAGTATCTAGGGAAGAGGAGGAATTTGAATTTTCCAAAAATCTTTCTATATCTCAAACTCCATGTTCTCAGCCTTAGAAAAAAAAATGAGGTAGAAGAGGAAGGAAATCACATGCAATGAAACTTCAAGAAGTGACAAAATTAGGATTACAGTTAAATCTAGATAGAAATATAACTATTACTTTGAATAAGCGACTGAGGGCAAGGAGACCTTGCTTCTTTCCTCAACTATAATGAGAATAATTTCATGGAATGTTAGGGGCATTGATTCCCATAGCAAAAGGGCTTAGATCAAACATTAATTGGATGTTTGTGGAGAAACTATAGTGTTACTCCAAGAGATAAAATTTTCTAGAAACATGCATGATACATCAGTTAAAAAATGGTTAACATGGAAATCAACCCATTCACCAACCCAAAAGGCAACAGGAGGATTAAATTCCCTATGGAACAAAAAATCAGTTACTATTGAATCTATCACAAATGAGAAAAATTGACAACTAATGAAAGTCATTCATTTTGAATTAAATTTCTTGTTGTTAAATGTCTTTGGCCCATCTACTATAGTTGGAAAAAAATAAAATTGTGGGGTATTTTGAAGTCAACCTTGGAGCAAGTGGGGGTGGAAAAAGAAATTTTAGTAGGGGACATCAATACAATTACATCCCTACAAGAAAAGAAAGGAGGTTTTTCACCTCCATAGAAAACAATGGAAGATTTTAGCCTATTTATTCAAGATAATGCTCTCTTAGATATACCTCTAGCCAATGGAAAATTCACATGGACAAATAAAAGAAGGAATTTCTTGCAAATTGCAAAACGTTTGTATAGGTTTTTATCATCTCTTAATTGGGATATAGAGGATTTTTCTCTTGCATCAAATTTTCTTCCTCTATCAAGTGTAGATCACTTTGTAATTTCATTAAGTATATTAACAAAAAGTAGCAAGCCAAAAGGGAAACCTTATTTTAAATTTGAGGAAATGTGGTTTCGTCATCCGAATTTTCTACCACTCCTCAATCAATGGTGGATGAATGCACCTTTATTTCCAAGTTCAAGAATGTCTTAGGTTTGTAAGAAACTCAAGTTCATTAAACAAAAAATAAAGATATGGAATGTTTAAGTGTTTGAAAACATTTTTGTGCAAAAAGAAGGGGTTTACAAGTAGTTATCAGATATAAACTACCATTTTATATCCCATGGATTAGATGCAACTTTTTTGATTAGTAGGGAAAATTACAAGAAGAGTGGGCAAAATTTTTGGTAAGAGGAGGTGTACTATAGGCAAAAATCAAGGGATCTTTGGCTTAAAGAGGGTTATAGAAATACAAAAAAAAATCAAATATCAACTCAAGTGAAGAAAGCTAAAAAATCAATCTTCACAATTCAATATAGTTTATTAGGAGCCATATTAAATAAATTATTTGATATACAGAGGGTGTTTCCACAATAGTGTGTCTCACTTTTGGGGCATGTTGATTTTTGCCTGAAATCACTATTTTTAGAAAAACTAATGATTTAAGTCTTGAGAGGCTCCATCTAAAGGTTTTTAATTGAAGAGGGGTAAATAATACCCCCTTAGATCAAACCTCCTTGGATAGAACCCCTCTAGTATTAAATCATACCCACAATGGAGTATCCTTCACACCTCTCAAAATGGAGGGAAAAAACTACTTTTTCATTAACTTTTGAGGGACTAAATAATGTCATTTGAAAATTATATTTTATAGGATTGTAGGGCTCAAAATGAGCTTTCCAACAAGTATAGTTTTTATATATTTTCATTTTATCTGTATTTAATTTTGAATTTTTACTAATAATAGGTTTTTCTCCAAACATCGAGCTCTTTGTTTCATAGAGGTGGAAAAATAGTAAACCATTCTAATTTTTTTTCAAAAAATACCCATTCCCTAGGTATTAACGTCCTTATTTCACACAAAAAAATGGATTTTGATATACACAAAACAAGTTAGGTTGTATGGCACACATGTACGTCCAAATTATAGTTACAACGACTTCAAAAATTAATTTTAAAAAAATATGAAACAAAAAATTATGAAAAAATATATTTTCCCTAGATATTGATGTTGAGAATCTATATTTCAAAAATTAGAATTTAATCCTTTATAGAAAACAAATTATGTTGTACGACACAAACATTACTTTATGAAATTTTATCTTTTTTTAAAAACCAATTATTAAACAAGATGTTAAAAGATTCATGATTTATTTCAGAAAATTTGAAGAAAAAAAAAATAGAATATACACAAATTGCCACAAATCACTAGTTCACATCATCTTCAAATTCTTAATGGTTTAGCTGCCATAGGTCTCAGAAGAAGAAGATTCAGTTAAAAATATTTGTAAATGTCCATATTGGGAAAAAAGTGAGACATAATATTGTGATTGCACCTCAGAATTAAGGTGTCAAGTTCTATTCAAATCGCCTATCAGCCCCCATAATTCAATCCATAAATATAACAAAGGAATAAGAAGACTTGTTAGAAGCCATTCCAAGCTTGGATATCCAAGTGGATAATGAGTGGTTAATGAATCCATTCACTTTGCAGGAAGTTAAATCTATATTTTTTTATATGGCTATGGACAAGGCTCCAAGTTTGGATGGCTTCATAGCCTTATTTTTTCAGAGATGTTGGGATTTTATTGGTGTTGATCTTCTTCAGGCCATGGAATAATCAAGAAAGTCAGTGGTAATATTAAAATAGTTTAATTTAAAATACTTGGCAATAATTTTGAACGTTAAGGATGTTGGAGATTGTTGGATATTTCTGATATGTGGTTTTCATTCATGTGAACACTATTAGAATTAATGTCTTTAAGACTGTATATGTCAATGATATTGAGAAAATTGTAATAAAATAAGTTGCAGGTTGTTGGTGAAGTAGTGAAGATTCATATGTTGGCAAGTTTAGTAAATTGATGATGAGAAGTTGTGGATTAAAGGGTTTTTTTTCAAGTGAATTTAGTTTATCCACCAAAATTTTTAGAGGTTCACATGAAGATTTGATCGAGTTATGAGTATCTGTGTTCCGAATTTTTTTTTTTTTGCTTTAGCTGGTGTTCCTGAAAGAAGATGATGTGATTATAGTAATTTGAGTTTATGCGAATGATTTTGTGGTGATTCATGATGCTTGTGGATGTTTCTAGATCATGCTCTATCTATTTTGTTGGTTCACATCGATCATTGTGCTCATGATTGGTGATTTTCTTCTATGTGTTCATGTTTATCTTGTTCATGGTCGGTAAGATGATTATAGCATGTTGTGGATCTTCGAGGAAATTTTTTTAAGGTATTTTTTGTTCGAGACATGTTTTATTGGGTCCCTATTATGTTTTGGATGACATTGGTTCATTCACATTAATAATTTTTTATTAATCTGGGCCGACATTTTGTACACATTTTATATTTTTGTAGGGAAAAATGTAGTTGATGTTATCCTTAGATGCAGATATATATGATCAATTGTTTATACCATTTGGGATAAGAAAGGTGTGAGAAGTGTGAATTATGTGTGTGAATAAAGTTTAGATATTTTGAAGGAAGAATTAAAGTGTGAAGAAGAGTAAGCAGAAGAAAGTGTGTTCATTTGCTTAACCGGAACTGTAATCAGGCATTAGTAGATGCTATTTTCTCAATTTAAGATCTTTCAAATGGATTTAATCTGAATGTGACTAGAAGATAGTGTGTCTTCCCTTTGGCAATAATCATTTTTGTATTTGAGCAGTGTTCCTGAATGCATGTGCATTCGCCATTTGTAATACTCTTAATAAAGTATAATATTATGGATTAACCTCCACTGTGGTTTTCCCCTAACAAGGTTTCCACGCAAAAAACTTGGTGTTATGTGTGTTTCTGATGTGATGATTGTTTGTGCTTTCATGTTTATTTATCAGATCTAAGAATAAGTTTAATAAGTATAATTCTTGGGATAACTGATTCACCCCCCCTCTTAATTGTCTTCCATTGTGTTTCCAATAATTGGTATCAGAAGTAGGTTCATCTGGAGAAGCTTGATCGCTTGAGGTGATCTGGGATGGTGACTTATAAGAAGGATATTTTGAGATTTGATGGAACAAATTATTCTCTATGGAAGACTTGAATGGAGTGTCATCTGAGATGCATTGGTATTGGAAAATTACAAAGAATAGATATATCATCCCTCAAAATGGACCTTCTATTGTAGGTGAGATTAAGGAATCTGAGTACAATATCAGGGCTAAGGAAGCATTGTTGAGTGCTTTGAATGATTCTAAGATGACAAATGTAATGGAGTTGAAGACTGTTTATGAGATCTGGAAAAAGTTGGAAACATTGTATGAAGGTGATATACATGTGAAGATTGCTAAGATACAGAGCTTGAAAGGGAAATATGAAACATTGAGAATGGGTGAAGATGAGAACATTACTTATTTTATGCAAAGAGTGAATGAATTAGTGTGTAGTATCAAATGTGCTGGTGGAACACTAGAAGAATCAATTATTGTTGCTAAAGTGCTTAGATCCTTGCCTGTTGCATACAAACACAAAGTTGTTTCTGTTGAGGAGATTTGAACTATGACAAATGTAACCAGAGACATGTTGATTGGTAAGCTTGTTGCTTTTGATTTAAGTGAGTTTGGTGAAACTCTTCCTAAGATATAATTTGCATTCAAATTCATTGTATCCAGGAAAGATAAGCAGAGATATGATCAATGAGAAAGTTCTTCTAGGAAAAATTCCAAGTATGAGAAAGAAATGAGAGAGATTGAAGAAGAAGAGAGAAATCTAGATGAGCTTGAAGCACTTCTTGTCAAGAGAGTAGCCAAAGGAGAAGGTAAGTATAAAGGGAAATTTCCTCTTAAATGTTTTTCTTGCAATAAGATAGGTCACTTTGCCTCAAGGTGTCTTGAGAGAGTTCCTAAGATGAGATATAACAAGCCTAGATTCCAAAGAAAGTGTTATTTGGTCGTTGATGAAGGCGTGACAAATGATGAATGTAATAAAGGGAATGTAAGTGAGGATGAGTTTGTATTTATTTCTATCAAGGAAAATAATCCAGTACCTATTGAATCCACTAGTTGCATGAATGTGGAGAAAGCTCTAGCTGCCAAAGTTAAAGAAAAAGATGAATGGGTGATTGACAGTGCATTCTCTCATCACATGATAGGTGATAAAAGTAAATTTATGAGCTTGGAAAAGAATTATGGTGGTGTTGTAAGATTTGGTGACGAAAAAATTGGTGTAATCCATGACAGAGGATCCATTTCTTTCGATGGTAAGCATAATATTGATGATGTCCTATATGTGGAAGGTTTGAAGTATAATATTTTAAGTGTTGGACATATGGTTTCCAAGGGATATAATATTCAATTCAAGGATGGAAAGTGTAGAATATAGGCAGTTCTAGAAATGTGATTGCATCTGGCACCAAAAAAAAGGTAATATCTTTCACCTAAGTACTGCTAGTAAATGTTGTTTGATTGCTCAAGTTGATGAAAGTTGGTTGTGGCATAGAAGGTTGTGTCATGTAAACTTTGAAAATATTATCAAGATAAGTTCTACCCAAGCATTGAAATATATTCCTAAGTTCATAAAACCTTCTAATACTATATGCAAGGAATGTAAGTTAGGGAAGCAAACTAGAGTTTCATTCAAAAGAAAATAGTATTGCTCAAATGAAATATTGGAGTTTGTGCATACTAACTTGTGTGGTCCTTCTAGAATCAGAATTTTACAAGGTGACATGTATTTCATGTTACTTATTGATGATTATTCTAGATTGATGTTGGTTACTTTCTTAAAGGAAAAATCTAAAGCTCTAGAGAAATTCGAGATTTTCAAGGCTTTGGTTGAGACAAAGATAGTTCTATAGATTAAATGTGTAAGATCAGATAGAGGTGGTGAATTCACTTCCAATGAGTTTAATTCTTTATGTGAAGAGCATGGGATAAAGAGACAATTATCTGCCCCATGGAACCCTCAACAAAATGGGGTTGTGGAAAGGAAGAACAAGACAATTGAAGAAGTTGTTAGGACTATGATTCTAGAAGTAAATTTTCCTCATATCTACTGGAGAGGGGCTATGAGTACTTTTGTTTGCACTCTCAATTAGGTAAATGTCAAAGGTGATACTAGTAAGACCCCTTTTGAGCTATGGTTTTGTCAGAAGACTACTATTAGATACTTCAAAATCTTTGGGAGTAAACTCTATATCAAAAGAGATGAAGATAAAGGAAAGTTTGATGCTAGAAGCGATGAAGGAATCTTTCTTGGTTATTCTACTAAAAGTAAAGCCTGTCGGTGCTACAATAAGAGATTGAGGAAAGTAATTGAAAGTGAAAATGTAAGGGTTGTTGAAGACACATTTAGACCATCCAGAACATTTGGATATGATTTAGAAGATCAGAATAACAACACAGATAAAGGAAAGAAAGATCATACTCTAAATTAGGAAAATCAAGAAGAAGAAACTAGTGGAAGTGCAGAAGAAAGATCGCAAGAGCCCGAAGTTCAAGAATATCCTAAGACTCCAAGGTATGTAAGACTAAATCATTTTAAAGATCAAATCATAGGTGATAAGAACAAAGGTGTTCAAAATAGGAGAAGAATTTTAGAAGAGTACTATTTGATTTCAAAGATTGAGCCTAATAATGTCAATGAAGCATGCAAAGATGAACATTCGATGGAAGCAATAAAAGAAGAACTGTTGCAAATTGAAAAGAATGATACATGGATTCTTGTTCCTATACCTAAGGAGAAAAATGTAATTGGAACTAAATGGGTCTTTTAAAACAAACTAAATGAGCAAGGTGAATTTTTTAGAAACAAAGCAAGACTAGTGTGTAAAGGATATTCTTAGATGGAAACAATTGACTTTGAAGAAATTTTTTCTCTTGTTGCTAGAATTGAAGCTATGAGATTATTTCTTGCTTATGCTGCTTATAAATACTTCAAGGTTTATTAGATGGATGTCAAGTTAGCATTTATAAATGGTGAACTCGATGAAGAAGTGTATATTGAGCAACCTGATGGATTTCAATTGACTGATCAAGGAGATATGGTTTGTCGATTGAAGAAAGTATTGTATGGACTTAAGCAAGCCCCTAGAGCATGGTATGGCACATTGGACAAGTATTTCTTGAAGGTTAGATTTAATAAAGGTACTACTGATAGTAATTTGTATTTCAAGATTGATCATGATAAAGATTTTATTGTTGAATTCTTTGTTGATGATATCATTTTTAGAGGAGATGGTAGTTTGTGCATGAAGTTTTCTGATGAGATGTAGAGTGAGTTTGAGATGTTTATGATTGGAGAAATGAAATTATTTTTGGGATTGAAAATTACTCAACTAGATAAAGGGATCTTTATATCTCAGTATAATTATGTGAAAGAACTATTCAATAAGTTTGGTATGGAAGATTTAAAGCCAATTAGTACACCTATGGTGACCGAATGTAAGTTGACACAAGATGATGATTCTCCTAAATCAAATCAAACTAGATACAAATCCATGATTGGTGGATTGTTGTATTTGACTCAAACTATACTTGACATCATGAATGGCATATACATTGTTGCAAGATTTCAAGTTGATCCTAAGGAATATCATGTGATAACTGTGAAGAGGATATTTAGGTACTTGAAGGGAAAAGTTGATTTTGGCCTATGGTATCCTAAAGAAGATGACCCTACTTTAAGTGTTTTTACTAATTTTGATTGGGTAGGAGATGTGGATGATGGAAAGATTACTAGTGGTGGTGCATTTTTCTTGGGAAAGAAGCTAATTTCATGGTTAAGTATGAAGAAGAATGACATTTCTTTATCTACTGTAGAAGAAAAATACATTGTTGCTGCTAACAATTGTACTCAAGTATTAGGGATGAATCAAATGTTGAAAGATATCGAAGTTGTTTATGATGAGCCTATTGCTATATTCTGTGATAATTCAAGTGCAATTAACATTCCTAAGAATTCAGTGTTGCATTAAAAAACAAAGCATATATCCATCAAGTTTCACTTTTTAAGAGAGAAGATGAGTGAAAAGGAAGTCAAACTGGAGTATGTGCCTACTAAGGAAAAAATTCTAGATATATTTACCAAGCCCTTGCCTAGGGATAATTTTGAGTATCTCAAATGGAAGCTAAGGGTGATTACCCTTCTTAATCAGAATTAAGATGCAATGACTTGCATCAGTTTGTGTATTTCATAGCCATATCTGTGATCCAGATTGATGTTGTGGTGGTTGCTACTCAGGGGGAGTAGTCAAATGTTCAAAAATGTGGTTCAGAGCTTGTGTGGAGAAATATAATATGTACCTTTGTCATTGATGTCAAAGGGGGAGAAGAGTCATGTGAAAATCTGTGGAAGAGTTAAGAAGAAAAGAGCTAAAATCTAAGGGGGAGAAAGTGCTAAGAAAAATTTTCATTGATGATGTTTTTCACATCATGTGTTGCCATCAATTCCAAAGGGGGAGATTGCTGGATATTTCTGATATGTGGTTTTCATTGATGTCAAAACTATTAGCATTAATGTCTTTAAGATTGTAAATGTCGAGGATATTGATAAAATTGTAATAAAATAAGTTGCAAGTTATCGGTGAAGTAGTGAAGATCAGTATGTTGGCAAGTTCAGTAAATTGATGATGAGAAGTTATAGATTAAAGGGTTTGTTATTAAGTGTATCTAGTTTATCCACCAAAAATTTTAGAGGTTTGCATGAATATTTGATTGAGTTATGAGTATCTTTGTTTTGACAGTTGTTTTGTTGCTTTATCTGGTGTTCCTGAAAGAAGATGATGTGATTCTAGTAATCTGAGTTGATGTGAATGCTTTTATAGTGATTCATGATTCTTGTGGATGTTTCTAGATCGTTCTCTATCTATGTTGTTGGTTCATATCGATCGTTGTACTCATGATTGGTTATTTTCTTCTATGTGTTCATGTTTTTCTTGTTCATGGCCGACAGGGTGATTATAGCTTGTTGTGGATCTTTAAGGAAAATTGTTTTAAGGTGTTTTGTGTTCGAGACATGTTTTTTTGGGTCCCTATTGTGTTTTGGATGAAATTGGTTGATTTGCATCAATTATTATTTATTAATCTAGGCCAATAGTTTGTAAACATTTTATATTTTATTGGGCCAACATGTAGTTGATTTTATCCTTAGATGTGGATATATATGATCAATTTTTTATACCATTTGGAATAAGAAAGGTGTGTGAAGTGAAAATTCTATGTGTGAATAAAGTTCAGATCTTTCAAAGGAAGAAGTAAAGTGTGAAGAAGAATGAGTAGAAGAAAGTGTGTTCATGTTCTTAATTGAAACTGTAATCAGGCATTAGTAGATGCTATTTTCTCAATTCAAGATCTTTCAGATGGATTTAATCTGGATGTGACTATAAGACAGACACTCTTCACTTGGGTAGTAATTATTTTTGTATTTGAGCAATAATCTCTAGGCAGTGTGCCTAAATGCATGTGCATTCCCCATTTGTAATAATTTTAACAGAGTATAATCTTGTGGATTAACCTCCACCATGGTTTTTACCCTAACAGGGTTTCCATGCAAAAATCTAGGTGTTATGTGTGTTTCCAATGTGATGATTGTTTGTGTTTTCATATTTATTTATCAGATATGAGAATAATTTTAATAAGTATAATTTCTGGGACAACTAATTCACCCCCCCTCTTAGTTTTCTTCCATTGTGTTTCCAACAAAGGATCCCAAATTATTTGTTGCTTTCAAACTAGATATCACTATGTAATATAGTATACAAGATATTCACAAAGATAATTTGTTTGAGACTTCATTCCCTCATTCCAAAAATTATATTAGAGGAATAAATAAGGTAGTTTTATTCCAGGGAGGGAATTAGTAGAAGGTGCATTGGTTTCTCACAAGATATTACATTCCATAAACACTAATAAGTTGTTATCGTTTATTACCAAATTGGATATGATGAGGGCTTGTGATAGGGTATACTAGAATTTATGTATTCAAGTCTTAAAGAAGTTTGGGTTTGGTCATAAGTGGTGTAAATGGATCCTTTCTTTTTTGTCAACTACTAGTTTTTTTGTGATTATTAATGGATCTCCTATTGGTTATTTTAGTTCAACTCAGGGGATTCATCAAGGGGATCCATTGTCCCCATTTTTATTTATAATATTTTTGAAATATTTGAGTAGATTCATTCATAAAGTTCACTCATAGGGTTTATGGAAATGAATTTAAATTCCACTCACAAACATAAAGGTAACTCATTTACTTTTTGGTGATGACATAGTTTTGTGTGGTAAATAATCTCTCCTTAAAGCTAAGAAAATAAAACATGTCCTAGATAATTATACAGCTACATCAAGTGAGAAAGTGAATGCAAATAAATCAAATCTATATGTATTTAACACAAAGGCAAAAATCAAAAGTCAAATAGTCAAACTGCTAGGCTTTCAATAAACTGAGTTTATTGAACACCCAAAATACTAAGAGGAGGGTTGAATCAGTATTATTTTAAACTAATTAAGAATATAAGAATTTGATTCTCATAGCATATTTAATTTGTATTAATGAATGAAATAATGAAAAAAACCAACAATATTACATAACACATGAGCACCATATTTTTATGTGGAAAACCCAAAATGGGAAAAACCATGGCGAGGATTAGCTCACAATATATTATAATTGGTTATAGTATATTACAGAAGTGATCACTATAGGTGGAATCACTACCCATTAAAGGAAGAAAAAATAGAAGAGATTGTAGCACATAGACAAGATTTTAACCGTCACAATTACATCTAATATATACATGAATTACAGTTCCTTTGAAGCTCAAAATACAAACTTCACACACTTCTTACTAATTTGAATTAACTCTCTACCCTGCTCTACATTCTCTTTACTCTCACACAAATCAAATCCACATTCTCTTATCACATCTTGCTACACCGAAAACATTGAAAAAAATATTACATATATATTCGCTTCATTCATAAACACCTACACCATCAATTAGGTCGGCATAATTAGATGCATTATAAACAATAAAACCTATCAACTCAATAACCATAAATACATGCTTCTTGCAAAGATTCAAAAATAATAATAATTCAAAATAGGTCAGCATGGACCCAAAATAGCTCCAACACAATAGATCAATACATATTCAAACTCCACAATACACAAAACTCATTAGGTCGACAACGATAATGGCCTAATAGAAAAAAAAATGAACTATACAACTACATTCAAACACACAAACCTCCAAAATCTATTCCATTTGGAATACACACTCTACTAATACTTTTCAACATCTCCAAAAAACCACAGAGCAAGGTTCCAATCTGCAAAGAAGTGTGAACTCACCAAAACATATGCCCTAAATTCGAAAACACTTGTTACTAATAAACTGATATAATGTTACTCATAACTTCAACACCAAGATTCAACATAGTATGGAATTCTAGATTTAGGTTCATCTATCATGCAGAAAAATTATAGAAAAAGTGCAAAAAAATGTTGGAAATTGAGAGGTTGTCATTGATGTCAACAGATAATGGAATTTTGATGTTTTCCAATATTCAACTACTCTGGTAATGAAAATTTGTTGATTTGGTATTTTGATATGGATTATCCTATTTTGTAAGATCTACTCAGAATTTGATAACACGTTCTATCTTGATATCAGTTGCATCCACTAGCATGGTTTCAGCTGACTATTTTGTATGATTGGAGAGGTACATTAACCAGTAGGCTAGAAAATAATGTTATACTTATACATTGGATCTATATGTCCATTTTTTGGTTTGGATTCTATCTTAGAAAAAATATCACTACAAGACTTTGTACATAGGTTTGAGCCTTTAAGATGCATTTTACATTGGAGTTTCATAATGATATGTGAAGGCATTTGGAAGATATGAATGACAATATTCTGATCTGTAGACCACAAAGAGTTTTCATATAGTACACTAATGTGGGAGATTCTGCATTTTCTCATATTTTATTATCATACCATGCAATGTTGAGGATAAGTAATTTGATGTCGTCTAAGGGAGAATTCAAAATAACAAGTTTTTATGTTGCACATTTGATGGATTGCACATATTTTTGGATTTTTTGGTCTAACTATGGTTGACTTAATTATATATTAATATTGAGATGTGCTACAAATGATAAAGGGGTCTATCTTAGGTCCTCACCGACTATTTATATGTGAAGATGAATTAATCTTGAGGACAATGCCGATAGAGTTATTTTTTTATTTAAGGTTTCTCTAATTAGGCTAACATAATTAGTAGTCATGGATATATATATGTATATATGCCAGACATTTTGGAGAGAGAGAAGTGTGTGTAAGTGTGTGTGATATTCATGAAGATAGAGAAGAGAGTGTGTGAAATTGTATAAGATGAGAATATAAGCGTGTTACTTATGTATTGTTCTTCACCAAAACTGAACTCCAACACAAGGAAGGTGCATTCTTTATCAATTCAGAATCTTGGCAGTGAGCCATACCAATTTGTATCTTGGTAGTAAGCCATATATTTTTGTACTCTAGCTATTATCCCTTTAAGGATAGCGAGTCCTACCAGTGAGCCATTGTAATATTCTATATCCAGATATATTATATTGTGAACTAATCCTCACCATTTTTTCCCCTTTTTAGGTTTTCCACATTAAAATATTGGTGCTCATGTGTGTTGATGCTTTCTCTTGATTCCATGTTTTCTCTTGTTGATTCAATCATATTTTTGATAATGTTTATATGGATTTTATGTGAATGGTTTTATGGAATATTGATTCATCCCCACCCCCCCCCCCCTCTTAGTATTTTGGATGTTCAACAATCGGTATCAGAGCTCAGATCCTCTAAATAAATCTAATATCTTGGGGAAGGTCCTAAAATTCAAATCTATGGAAGACAAAAAAAGTCTTATTCCTCAGGAAGTGATCTTAGTTGAACACATAGAAGAAAATGAAGATTTGAAGGATAGGTTGAAGGAAGAAAACGAGTGTATTAAGAGCTTGAGGGAAATATATGAAGAAGTTAGTAATCAGTTAAAGAAAGCAGATGAGGACATCATCAAACTGGAAGAACAATTGGATGAAAGAGAAAGATTGAATATTGTCAAAAAGATAAAATACAAAGGAGAATGGATGAATGTGGAAAGCTTGAGAAAGAAGTGGTAATCCTGAAATCAGATCTAGAAAAGGAAAAAGGATACAAGGATAAATTTGTGACAAGCTCTAGAATATTGGACAAATTGATTATTGGGTAGAATTTCTCTATGAATAAAAGTGGCTTGGGATTTGAGAAAGGTCAAACTTCCAAGGAGAACCAATATTTTGACATGAAGACTCAAAGCAATGGTGGACATACCAGAAGTATTCCTATCAGAAAACCTAATGCTTAAAGGTATGTATCTTTTAATGGTGTTTTTTATTCTTGCAATAAGTTTGGACATAGGGAAAAATATTGTGAAAATAAAATGAAGCAGAATGATGGAATGAATAAAAATACCTTATCTTTCTCTGGTCAATTTCTTGAATGCAAGAGAATTAAACACAAATCTAAATATTACAGAAATCATAATTTAATTAAGATGATTTATTCATTCAAGCATCACTGTTATCACTATAATTCATTTGGACATAAGGCTAATGAGTGCAAATATAGATTGAATAAAAGAAAAATTAGATGGAAGAATGTTGTTTGTTATAATTGTAGCAATCTAAAACATTTTTCCAGAGAATATGTAACAACCCTCCATTTTGCTTTATGGACTAGCCAGTGTGTCCTTGTTTTGCATTGTTTTATACTTCTGGATATTTAGATACTTTATCTTGTGTGTGTATTGGATCACCATTTATTGAGCGATAAACGATTTTATGTGATGTGATTTAGTTTATCTGATGATTTGTGTTACATATTTTAATGATGTAATGATGTTAGTGATATAACATGTTAGTGCTTATGAGAATATTTGATGTATTGTGGAAGTGTTAGTTTTGTTGAGTGTATTAGTGAAGGGGACAAATTTTCATCACTCGCTTGCGAGTGCCCTACGATTTCTTCTTCACGGTGTGTATTATATGTTGTTATATTTTATGATGTTGGTTATTATGTTTCAGGATTGCAGGTACATGACATCGACTCCACCTGGTTTCACAGGTTTGAGCATGTCGATCCAATGGTTAAGTTGAAGGGAGATAGTAGCTAGGTAACATGTGTCAAGTCTACACCCTAGCCATAGTGTCTCATCAGTCGTTTGTGTCATGTCATTGTTTTCCTTTAATGTTATTTAATTTTGAAGGATTCTTGATTTGGAAATAGATGTTAGAATAATTGCATTATATCATGTTGATGATTATTTAATTTAAATTATGCAATGTGGATAAAATTTTATATTTAAATTAATAAATTATATTTAATCCAAGGGTTGAATTTAGTTATTAAATTAATTAATTCAATGTGTTGCAAGAAAATTAAAAGATTTAAAAGAATTAAAATTAACTTGGAATTTTATTTCAATTAAGAATAAATTTAATTAGAAATTGAAATTGGATTTTAAAAGCAAAGTTGGTTTTCAATTTTTTGAGATAATTGATATTTAGATATTTTAAGTTTTAGATTTGCATGCAAAATCAAATTTGGTTGTGCAAGATATTTTCAATTAGGCATGCATGTGTGAGGGGAATTGAGAAATGAAGATGGGTTGCAAAATTGATGCATAGAGAGAATTTTGAGAGGGAAAAACTTCTTTTGGTGTGAGAGGATAATTTTGGAAAAATTACACAGAGGAGGGTTTGAGAAAAAATTTTGGCTGTAGATTTATTTGGAATTATTTTGGAAATCTTTGTGGTGTTTGTGGATTATTTTCTTGGTTGGAATTGTTGGATTGTTGGATAGAACTGGAGAAGCTTTGGAGGAAACTCTACATCAAAATTTTCATTACCTGTAGCTTCTAGAATCAGGTTTTCTTCTGTGTTTATGTTTTGTTCTTTGAATGCTTTCAAAATTGTAGTGATTAATCAATTTGTTGTTAAATCTATTGAGAAAACGAATTTGTGAGTAGAAGAAAGAAAATTAATTAAATAAATTTAAACCTTTTGTTGTTTTTTGTGGAAACTTCTTCAGGAAAATTGTGTAATCCTCTGTAGAATTTAATGTAGTTGAGGAAATGGATTGTTTTGTTATTTGATTCAAACCTAGAGGTTTAACAATACATTTAGATTGTTTTTAGAAAATTTAAACTTCTGTGGAAAAACAAATCTATTTTGAAAAACTTATGAAATATAATTTAGATCCGATTAGGCTTTATTGTTATTTTATTGTTTAGGAAATTCAGGAAAAAGGATTAAAAGAATTAATTTGTAAAATCTCTATGAAACTTAGTTTTTTTTAAAAAGTTTTAGAATATCTCTTACTGGTGAATATTTTCACATAATTTCCTCAATTTGCTTGTTGTTAATTTGTTTATATATATATATATATGTGTGTGTGTGTGTGTGTGTGTGTGTGTGTGTTTATATATATATAATATATATATATATACAGTATACATATATTAAAAATACTGGTTTACTCTGTACAACATCCATGGTTAAAGGTTTTTTTTTAAAAAACCCGAACTGTTTTTGTGAATTTATTATTATATTTCGCTGGATTTAGTTCCTACAGGTTTGTGTGATGGTGTTGGGGGAGGCTTGGGAGGCGCTGCCTCCACAGTCGCCCCCATGAGGGGACGACTATGGAGGAAGGGCCTCCGCAGCCTCCTCCACACCCTTTTTATTGTAGCTGCAGCCCTTTGTTTGGGGTTCGGCTGTGCTAAGCACAACCACCCCCAAACATTGGGACTGTGAGTTCATTTAATCAGCGAATAAATAATTTCTCTTTCATTGTAATTTCTTTTGGACAATGACTGTATCTCATTTGAATTTCAAATATGGGTGGAATCCGTCTGCCAAACTTAGTTTCGTTTCTGGTTTTGATGATTTTATTTTGTAATATTAAATATATATATTTATATATGATATATTTGTATATATATTATAATTAATATATATATATATATATACTTATATTATATTTAATATATATTGGTATATATACATATGAATATATATTCATATGTTTGGGAAAATTAATTAATTGCATAATAATATTTTAATAATTTAATGTAATATTTTTGTACTGTATAATTGGATATACTTAATGTATATATCAAGACATATTTATAAGTAAATATATAAGAATAATTGTGTTAAGTATTGATGGCATATTAAATTTATTTAATGAATATATGCAATATTTATGTTGTTTTATTTAGACGCATGTAGCTGAGTTTTGCATGGAGATTTTAAAAGATAAGGTTGAATGCATGGTTAAATTGTTAATAAAAAGGATATTTTAAGATATTTTATAAATTGCATGTTTTAAATGGATAGTTGAAGAGACATAGATTTTGGATATAAAATTGAAAAGATTATTGGCAATAATTTTATGTTGTATTAAAGTTTAATTAAGAAGTTGTTTATAATGAAGAGACAATTAATTACCTTAATTTATTTATTTTCTATTTTGGACAATTATATTAGTATTTCTTATAAATGTAGATTGAAGACACTTATTTAATATTTCAATTATTTTGAAAGAGGAAAAGTTTTATATTATTGTGAATAAAGATTTTAAAAGAGCTATGGATTTAGAATATCCAAAAAAAATAGCAATATCCTTGTGATTGTCTTTTATAATTATTTTCCTCATTTTTCGGAAAGGGTTGTGAGTTTAAAATTGTTTAAATTCTCTATTATGAAAATGGAAAATGGGTATATGGTTATTTGAGTAAACCTTGTTATTGTGCCTTTTCCTTTGTAAACGTTACCTATTGCTTGAGTATGGATTTAGGAAATCCAAATATTAGATTTGATTAATGACTTGATTGTTTTTGTAGCTATGTCGTCATTTGGGATAGGGGATTATGTGTTAGTCCAATTTATAAGTCTTCCAGAGAACCTTAGAGGATCTAAGAGAGTTGTCATTTTCCTTATGTCAACTAGTTGCTTGTCCCTTGGGTAGTGCATGATGTCTTATCAGTAGTTACCCTGTTTCCTCGAACGGGGTTGTTTTGTACCTCCTATGAAAGGAGTGGACTATGTGTTTGTTGCCTCAAAGATATTTGGAGTGTGTTCTATCATTTGTTCCTCCTTGTGATGGAGTGGTTTTGATACCTTGGTTGTATGTACTTATGAGTCCCTTGGTGATAGTTTGTTTGTGTTGTCAAATAGAAGAGTGGCTTCCATTAGGGCCAGAGCCCGGAAGAGGTAGGATTTGGGTAACCTATGGAAGTGAGTTTAATCAAGTGATAACTAAAATTGAAATGAATATTGGGGAGTACTACACATTAAAAAGATAAGTTCTAGCTTCATTCATAGTCAAGTGCTAGCTAAGGCTTGGAATGAGTGGAAAGGCCTGGAATGGCATAGTCATATATCTTATCTGCACGAGAGGTATTTGATTCCGCACTAGTAATTATGAGGGCCGAGGGTTGGTAGAGGCCACCAAGATCACCGAAGCCTACTTAGATCCATCGAGGGTAACTTATTATGAGTTGTGCGATGACACTCTATCTAGGACAACTATCTGTTTGGTATTTTATGTTATGTGTATGGTTCTCTAAACATACTTGATCTATTTTATGTTTGGAAGCAATGTGACTTATGTCAGTGATGTGATATTTGTTCTTGTGTTGTACTTATGTTGTACCTATGTTGTACTTTTGTTTGGTTGAGTCAATATGAGTCTTTCTTTGGTTAGAGGTTGTAGATCTTTGTCCATGTTACGTTGTTACTATCTCCTATCATGGGGGGTGGTCCTTCGAGTACCACTTGGTTGGGTGGAACATGCACCAAAACCGTTGGGTCCCCATTTATCTTCAGTACTTGGTGGCGAGACATCCATTTGGACAGCTTGGGGTTCTTGTGTTATATTCTTGCATTGTAATATTTCAGATTGTATCAGTATTTTATCCCTCTTATGTTTACGAGGTGGAGTTCTGTAATTGTAATCTTATGTTCTATGGTCTCATTCTAGGAATGAGTGATGTAACTATTGGATTATGTAAATGAATATGAAATTGTATATTGGATGTATATCTTATTATGTTATGTTGTATGGTGCTTATATCTTAAAGTATATTAAATGCTATGGTCAAAAGTAAGATGTTTGTGTGGGTTTTAGTAATCCCAACCTTGTAGCCTTAGAGGTTGTTGTTAATTAATAAGTTAATGTGTATGTTAATTGCACTTAAAAAAAATAAATGGTTCACTTATGTCGCTAATTACAACCTCCTTTAGGGTTACTTGGTGGGGTATTACAGAATATAAAAGGAGAAATATGAGAAGTAAAAATCTAGTCATTAGGTTTGATCCGACAAAATTTAAGGAGATGGAAAGGATCTGGAGAAAGGAAGGAGAATCTGGAAAACAAGCAAAAATAGAAGCATTTGTTTCTATGTTGTTCTCTGGTACAGATATGCCAATCAAAAATTAATTCAGACATTGGCTAAGGGGGGAAATAATAAAAAACTTTATTAACCCCTCTTTTGATATATGATGTCATATCACGATAGAAGTGCATTTATTAAGGTTATGAATTCAATAATTCATGCAAAAGGAATTTGCAAATGCACATGTGTGAAGAATGAATTTCACAAAGTTTGAAAGGATGAAAGTTTATGCAAATTTTGAGGTGATCTACTTGCGCGTATGAAGAATTTATTAAAAATCAATTGGAATGAAATAAATAAATTTAGATATGTTAAGGAAAACACATTTGATGAAAAGAAATTGTGCAAGAAGAAGTGTGGAGAGAAAGCTTGAAGAAGCCAGAGCAATTTCATACTACATAAATTCTAAATTTGGCTTTGGTGGGAAAGAAAAGGGTAAGTTACTATCGCTATACACTATTTCATCTGAATTAATTTTCAAATTTTGTTGAATGCAATGGATATACCTCGAATCATAAACAATTCAGAGATACCAGAATCAGAGTTCAAAATGTACCCTGTTAAAACTTTAGATGATCTTTTGGGTGCTTTTTCGGATATCCCTCTTGGTGTTATACCGATTGAAGATGTTGAGGTATACATTCATAGAAAATTGGAATAATCTACTACAAAAAATATTGCATGTTATGGGTTGAATAATTAATTGGAAATGATCTTACTCTAAAACCATAATACAATGTACTTTTGAAAATGAAATTGGATGTATGGAACCATTTTTTGAACTTTAGTAATGAAGAAAGATTTATCAGAATGGCTCTTAGCAGATTTCACGGTGATTATGTGTGGCTTGATGAATCATATACAATATCCAAAGAAGTATTCAAGAAATTTATTGGCTTATCATCCTTCAGACTAACTCCTAAATATAATTTTGATAGGGAAAAATATTTAATAAGGAACACACGTGCTAGAATTTCTAACCTGAAATTTTAGTATGCAAGTATAGTTATTTCATAGCTAATTCTTAGTGACAATTATGTCGCTACTACCCCAATTGATCTTTCATTAGATATGGTTGAGAACAGAAAAAAATATTACCTCTATGAGCTTCACTAACAACAACTGTTGGAGAATCTGAGAGATATCAAGAAGAAGAAAGGTACATTCAGATATGGTACATTGGTTTACATATGATTTTCTATTTTAGGAAGGAGATTCATGTATTAGGTGAATTTAGTTGGGAGAATACCAAACCGGTATCTCATCAGATTGAGGAACTTATCAAAAACATTGGGGACTTGGATGCACAAGGAGATACCCTTGGTGCATTCTTTGGAAGTTTCAAAGAGAAATGAATATAAGAAAGAGAGTTCCAAGAGAATTGGTTACAAAATATAAGAATGATATAACCTTTTTGGTAAACATTGATAGTTGCATTATTCAGGTAGTTGAACCAAGGAATGCATGGATACTTGAGTTTAGATATGACATTAAGAAGGATTATGTTGCTGGTTGCATTGAATTATTGATTAATAGCCCCGAGACCCCAACAAACCTAGGTTTGGAATCTATACAGAATTAGCTAAATCTCTTGAAGAGTCTAAGTTAGTCTCCAATAAATCAATTTCTGTCACTAGAGAAAAGAGGAAAGTCACAAAGGTTCATGCCCTAGTTTCTTAGGTAGACCCTGCTCCAAGAAGACTTAAGCAACTAGCCAAAAGGACACATTTTTAGGTAGCTCCTAGTATGGTCTCTATTTATTCATGGTCTACTAAAGAAAGCAAAAATATATTAACTAATAGATTCAATGAATTAAAGAGAAAAGTAGTAAGTGACATGGTCTCTTGGGTTGAAAATAAAATATTGTTGGAAATTGTAGAGAAATGTAAGTCTACTCATAGCATGGTACATGTAAAACTCAAGGTTGTTCAAAAGTGTGAGGAAGAGGTCAAGAGTTTATTCACATTTTTTTGGGCTTGGCTTGATGCAATTAAAAGACTCAAGGGTGTTGAGAGAACAATTGAAACCCAAATTAAGTTTACAACTAGTGCATTTGATCCTGCTCTTGATTTGGATGATCAAACTTGGTACGGTTTGAAAAAAATTAATGAGGAATACCTTTCATTCCATAAAAAAATAGGAGAGATGACTGAGTTGTATGGGAAGCTCAAAGATTTAATCAAGATTAAGTGTACACCTATCTATTATGTTATTTCAGTAGCTGAAAGGAATTTGAAATCCAATGTTACTACTGAAACTTTGATTAAAGGAAAAGATATCTTAATTGATCTCAACTATATATGCAATACATTATCAAAGGTAGAAAGGCTTTGGGATGAAGGGAGATCGTCATGGATATGAATACTTAGCAAGATTCAAACAACAACCACCTCTAGTTGATCGATTATCATCACTATTTTGGAATGTACTCCTTAGGGGGAGTATTCAGGTATGCAAAGGAATTGTTAAAGCTTTAAAATTATTTTTACTTTGCCATTGATGTCAAAGGGGGAGAGAGAGGTATCATGTGAAAGTAGAGAGAAAATTGAAATATTTTGTGTATAAGTTGCGAAGAGGTATTTTGATGGTTTTCACATTGTGTGTTTCCATCAATGAGAAAGGCGGAGATTGTTACAAATTGAGAGGTTTTCATTAATGTCAATGGATAATGGAATTTTGATGTTTGTCAGTATTTAGCTACTTCGGTAATGAAATTTTGTTGATCTAGTATTTTGGTTTGGATTATCCTACTTTGTAAGATCTTATTAGAATTTGATACCATTTTCTATCTTGACATCAGTTGCATCCACTAACATGGCTTCATATGAGTAGGTTGTATGGTTAGAGAGGTACATTAACAAGTAGGCTGGAAAACAATGTTATACTTATACACTGGCTCTATACATCATTTTTTTGGTCCAGATTCTATCTTAGAAAACAGATATGATTATAGGTTTGAGCCTATAAGATGCATTTTAAATTAGAGTTTCATAATAATATGTGAAGGCATTTGGAAGATATTAATGACAATATTTTGATCTATAGACCACAGTGAGTTTTCATACAATACATTGATATGGCAGATTCCGCATTTTCTCATATTTTATCATCATACCATGTGGTGTTGAAGATAAGTAGTTTGATGTTGTCTAAAGGAGAATTCAATGTGTTAACAAGTTTTTGTGTTGCACGTTTGATAGATTGCACATATTTTTGGAGTTTTTGGTTTAACTTTGGCCAACCTAATTACATATTAATATTAAGATGTGCTACAAATGATAAAGGGATCTATCTTAGGTCCTCATTGACTATTAATATGTGAAGATGAATGAATCTTGAGGATAGTTTTGATAGATTTAGCTATTTATTTAAGGTTTTTGTAATTAGGCTGACCTAATTAGTAAACATGGATATATACATGTATATATGTAACATTTTGGAGAGAGAGAAGTGTATGAAAAATATGGAAGTAAGTGTGAGATTCATGAAGACAGAGAAGAGATTGTGTGAAATTGTATAACATAAGAAGATAAGTGTGTTACTTATGTATTGTGCTTCACTAGAACTAGACTCTATCACAAGGAAGGTGCATTCCTTATTAGTTCACAATCTTTGCAATGAGCCATACCATTTTTTATCTTGGAAATAAGCCATATCTTTTTGTACTCGTTCTATGAGTCCTTTAAGGACAATGAGTCCTAGTGGTGAGCCATTGTAATATTCTATATCTGGATATATTATATTTTGAGCTAATCCTCATCATGGTTTTTCCCTTTTTGGGTTTTCCACGTAAAAATAATGGTGTTCATGTGTGTTGATGCTTTGTCTTGATTCCATGTTTTCTCCTATTGATTCAGTCATATTTGTGATCATGTTTAGATGGATTTTGTGTGAATGGTCTTATGGAATACTAGTTCACCCTCCCTCTCAAAATTTTGGATGTTCAACAAGAAATATCTTATACAACAGACCAATGCATACCCAAAAATTGGATGTCCTATTCACTAAAATTACTTGTATTGACACAACCAATTTTCATATCAAATACCTTCATCAGATCAAACATTATTGTAAAATTGTACTTCATAATCATCCTCAAACATGCTCAAGTTATACAAACTAATTTTCACAATGGTCTTCATACCATAATATCATGTTGACATCAATGACAATAGTAAACTACATGTTGTGCAAATTATACTTATCCTACATGATCATGTTGCCAAAAAATGCATAGATGACAAACTCCTTGTTCTTGCAAAAATCTCCCACTTTCTAATTGATGGAAAAATGCCTCAACTATCTCTCAAAAATATTCTCCCCCTTTGACATCAAGGTAAAAGGGTGCATACATATCTTTCTTTGCATAACTTCTCTCTCTATATATGATTTTGTATTCTCCCCTTAACTGATGTATGCATCTATACAAATTGAGAACTTAACTAACTCCCCCTAATTGGGTACTTTCTATCACAATCAGATAAAAAGATTGTACTAGAGAATACCTTATACCATCTATATATGTGTACAAAGAAGTCTGAACAATAAACTGAATGTATAAAAAAGAAAAGAAATGTATTATCAAACAAAAGAAGAGGTTGACCCTTGCATCTTCTCAAGGTGAGATTTCCATTCTTGTTTCCCTTCTTCCCAAATCCTCTTGAAAATTCCTAACATTTTTCTATATGTTTCCAGCTCCATTGAAGAGTTCTTCACCTTCATCTAGAATACTACCGGGTTGATCTTTAAAGTTCTTTTAGCACTCAACAAGGAATTGGAAGTAGATATGGACTTTTTGTTCACTAGATCCTTGAGATTACCACAGTACATTTTGATCTTTTCCTTATGAGCTTACAGTTCCAAGAAAATATTGCTCATGAAAGTTTTTCAATTACTGACCTTGCGCTTCCATCCAAGTCATGTGCTAGATCATAGGCACTAGAATATTTTTCAATATCTAACTCAATTGATTCTATCTCATCTCCTATGATCTAATAAAACTTTTAAATTTGTCATAAATTTTGGTTGGTTCTATGGCCTGTCTTGTTTTTACCCTTATGCTTAGGGGGGAAAATGTTAGGGTTTAGGGTTCTATTGCCCTTGTTTAAAATGTTCCCACCAAATAAAACCTTGCATTATATTTTTGTGTTGACCTATTACTTTGCGTTGCCAGTTTCCTAAGTCATCAGCTAAGCCTTTTTGGTCATGCATTTACCGGCCCCTTTACTTGGCCCGTCGATATTTTTCGGTGTTAGGACTCAATATAATTTTTGCCTATTGTCAAGTTTGGACATTTCCAAATTTTAGACTTAGGTCTAAAATTTATACCTTAAGGATCACCCCTTGTATTCCTAGTTGATCCCTTTGTTATGAATAACATTGTTGCATGTACATGATTGTGGACCATCAGATCGATGATCTTAATCTCACCCATTCCTCACTAACCTCATAGGGTTTTTTGATGACATCACCAAAGTGTTGCGAGGTGTTGCCACTTGCCATGTACGGTGATGGGGCCCAATTTGAATTCACCATCAATATGCATAAAGGCTATCAAATTGATGACTATCGTATGATAATGAGGGTTGATGAGGATTAATTATGGCCATTCCTCACCAACCATGCATGATTAAAATAATGGTTTTAAAACTATTGCAAGGTGTGCAGACTAGTGACATGCATTTTTTCTTGGTGGTACAGGGTGGTTGGTTTGGGCCTGCAAGCGATGAGTGTGTCTTCCGATTCGGAAGTGTGTTATTGGCCGATGGGCCTTCCATGTGGTGACATGAAATTTTCAACGATGCTTGACTAAATCTGAGTCATTCAACATGTCGACTCCCTGTTGCATCAATGACCCAAATTCAAAACATGGAATTAGCCATGTGATGGCTGCTTGAGCTCTGCAAATTACACATATTAATGGTGCAAGCTTTTCGATGGATATCATCTTGATTTCCATGTGTGGGAGTGGTTTTCTCCTAGAAATCATGATGGATTGTATGCCATTTCCCATAAACTTGGAAACTAACAATGGTGAAATTGATGACAGCTAATAATTGCTCACTTGCTCGTAATCCAATTAGAGCATTAATGGCTACCGCACTAGTTTTCTCGATAAATTCTTGCTAATTGTTCATTTTCATCATTACAATTTTGAGACTGAATTCATCTGTGCTACTGCATTGAGTTGTTGCTATTCTTGCAAAGCTTTGGGTTTGTCTGTAAAATGAGAAAATCAATTACTTCTGGTTCACCATTGCGTAGGAGTGCAAGAAACTCTCAACAGGAGGTGAAGCCAAGCAAACAAAGTGCCATTCTTGGTGCTCTTGGAGCCAATGAAGAAGGTATAGGGTCCCTCCTGACTCTTGTTAGGAGTAGTCCTCAACTCAAAGGTCAGGTTATACAGGCAGAAGTAATGGGATGTGGAGAAGATAAGAGGTATGTCGAGTGTGGTGAGGAATCAATGGTCGAGCCAAAGTTTAGGTAGTATGAGTCACCCATTGAGATCAATAGTGTCTCTCGTAGTGAAAGTTCAGACACTGACTCGAATTATCACAGCTACCTCGTGACCTTAATTGAATTGGTCAGCGTGGATGAAGAGGTCCTCATGGTGTCTCTTGTTGTTGTGGTGGCACCGTGTGTTATTTTTGGCTCTAGTGTTGGTACTAATAAGGATAAGGTAGTGCTCCCACTTCTCAGTAAGGTGAGGAAATGGAGTAGTCACCTATATCGTGGGCATAAGGTTGTTTCGGGTTCTAGTTAATGGTGCGGTCTTCTGGGTCCTGTGATTTTTTTTCGGTGCTAGTGTTGTCTCTTTTTGGTCTGACATGGACAAATATGAAAAAGCCTTGGTGGTGTTTTCCTTCGATCGACTGGTTACTAGGGTCATAATTTTTTTTTATTCCCTGTTTACTGAATGATGATATCCATCAGTATGGGAATTGTGAAATGAAATAACATTTTTTTTTTAAAACGAAATTATCATAAAATGTGATGGATTGAGTCCAAAGCTTGTTGTTATCCTATTCTATAAAGGATATTTCAAGGCTCATTTCAAAGGTCAAATTTTTGAGTCCTAAAAGTATAGGTGGGATATACTAAAAGTGCATAATGTAGGGTTTGGGATAAGGTAGCTAGCTAGTCATCTTGGGTAAGAATTGTATATGGGACAGTCTTAATATGTTATATGTAATTATTGATATTGAAACAAATCTAAAAAAAATAAGGATATTTCTCTCTTGTGTGTGTTATGGTATATTATGAATGAAATTATCAAGGGTTCTTTCATTTTCTTCAATAATTTTATTGAATGTATGATTCTCTTTCTTGCTTTAACTTAATGAGTTAATCAGATTCTTGAGAAAGGATTATAGGTCTATGATAATGTGTTAATGATCTAGTGAGGAGTGATTTATCAAATATTATGATGTTCCATGATGTAATACATTGTGAGAATTTTCCACTAAGTGTCAGGGTTGAATTTATGTATGACTGAATATTTTATGCATGACTCCTGCCCAATTTAATGAGGCACTGGCTAGTTCTTTTTTCAAATTCGTTCATGTAGTTAAAATCAAGAAGCACCTACATGTGGATTCAAGGTCAAAAAATTAAATAATTCAAATAAAATCAGTTTTGATATGCAAATCTCACTTAACACATGTATTCCTAGAAAATATATGGTCATTTGTGTAAAGTTCAGCCAAAGCTTTGATAGATCCTACATTTTTGCAAAGTAATAGGAATGTATCTATGTATTTAAGTTTTCTTGAGGAAGTAAATATCATATGAACACAAATAGAAACACCCTCCTTGGTCTCATAGAGCCTAAAGAGTAGAGGTAAAGCCCTTAGAATATTTTCCTGTTAGTTGGCCACTAACTTTGATAATTCTTGAACATAGAGGTTGGATACCTCTTAGAGAATTATGAAGCTTAGCCGGGAAAATCAAACAATCAACAAAATGGTGACTCTTTTGGAGATGAACTTAGAAGTTCTAGTTGCAAACGGTGTTGTTATAGAGTCATTAAAATATTGAAGTATTATGTGTAACCAGAGGTTGAAAATTATTGAATTATTTTTCCCATCTGAGTCACCAACAAATCGGTGACTCTGCTGGGAAGAAATTCTGAGAAATTTAAATGAAAAGGAATCCCAAGCACAGATGGTAGTATCAAAGAGTCAAGTATTTTGAGGATCTAAACTTTAAGTTTAGATGTTGGAAGGTATTTGACCTAGAAAGGGTTGGTAGTAGCATGATCTCAAAACATTTGAATGTGACTTTGTTGCGGAAGAAGACCCAAAATGAGATCTAATCTTGAAATAAGTTCATACTCCTTTGAAATTTAGTCCTTTGTTAAGGAGGTGTTGACTCTATCTAAAGAACTAGTTGAATTGAAAGGAAGATTTCTAGATCTGCAAGATTTATAGTCAAGAAGAAAGGTTAGAAAATTCTCATAATTTTCCAGATATTCTCATAAAGCTAAAGATAGCATTATTTTGTTTATGAGAAGTATTCATGACTTGAAATAATAAATGGTTCCCTATTAGTTGAATTTTCATTAAGGGAAAAATGGTATTTCTTTTCATAGTTCTAATATGTAACATGTAATATCTATAATGATTTGGGAAGTATGTTTCATTTTGAATTATGCCTCTAAGAAAACTTTAAGGCATAAATATTTGATCTATGCTAAATTGGTAAATATAATTGGAAACCATATATGAAGATTGATAATGATTGAATATGAATACAAGACTCGGGTTTCCTTGTGAAAAATCAAGTAAAAGTATGCAGGGAAAACGGATTATGCCAAGCCCTTAGAGGGATTTTGTTATTGAAAGGTATATGCCATTGGTTTTCAGCTGTATTAAGGGTTTCCCTAATTTGATTCCTAAGAATGTTAGGAAGTATTTTCCCAAATTCACAAGGCAAAATTCAAAATCAACCTCTAAACATTTGCAAACCTTCATAGATGTGATGGGGGATTATGAATTGAATCATGAGGACATTTTCATGAAGCTCTTTGTTCAATCCTTTAAAGATGATGCCAAGGATTGGTTCTCATATTTACCAGCATGTTCTATTACTTCATGGAATCAATTTATAATAGCCTTTGTTGAGAGATTTGGTGAAAGGGTAAATCCAAGTGTGGTGAGGAGAAATTTTATGGAAATCCACATAAGAGGAGATGAATTGGTCCTTATTTTTAATCTTCGATTTGCAAAGGAAATCAGGGAAATTCTAGAAGATATAAGACAAAATGAGGCTGAGTGTTTGGTTGTTTTTCTTGGTGCATTAAATAAGAAGTTGAGTTTCTTATTAAGAGAGAAAGAGCCCACAACCCTATACTAATAATATCATATTTCTATGGACATTGAGAACAATTTGAGATATTCAATGATGAAAGGACACAAGGTTGTGAGTTTTGATTATTCTACAACATCTCATGCAAATAGAATTCAAGGATTGGATCATGGAGTTGATTGTCAAGATGAAAATGCTCTAGCTATTGTGGTCTCTCCATAATTATAGTATGAAGATCATAGTGAATTCCAAGTTGAACATTAGCAAGATTCGAGTAATGTTGATCAAAATTATTTTATGCAAGAATTGTATAAAATGAAAAGGTAGGAAGGAGAATCACCATTTAAATTGTTTTTGAGATTTTTGGATGCTTTGATAGAAGTCCCCAATGATTTCAGACCCAAAGATTCAGTATGCATTAATCTGTTTTGTGAGATTTATGAGTTTGGGATGAGTAATTTACCGAAGGGGTTGAAGCCTCAAAGTTTGGATCAAGTACTTGATTGGATAAAGGTTATTGAAGGAGCCTGACTTACTTATGCACAAAATGTGGTGTCTCAAAATGAAGGTAGTAGTTGTATTATTCAAGAAAATCATAACATGATACACAAGGATGAAAATAATATATTAGAAAATGAAGATTTGTGTTGTATGAATGAGGGTATTAATTATAATCTGGTCACAATTAGCACATATGCAAATTCTTACAGTGATGAGGAAGGTGAAGACAAAAAAAATATGCAAGAGTGCTTCCCTAGTGATGCCTTAGATGATGAAGAAGTGAATGAGATACAAATTGATATTCCATGTCATGATGTGATCAATGACTACAATGCATGTGTTGTTGATGTTTCATTGAAAAATACTGGTTATGATCCTGGAAGTGCAGCCTCAAGTATTCATGTTGAAGATTTTAAACATGATTTATATGGTGAGAAATTGTCTTGTGATGAGAATCATGATGGGGCTAATACTTTTGATTGCTCCTCTGAAAATTGTGATTGCCCGTCTAAGGATGATATCGAAAAATTTGTGATACATGAAGAGGATGATTTTGTGTATGATGATGAAAGAGGGGGTTTATTTTGGTTTGATCGGGTAGTACATTGTGGAAAATATATGGATCTTGAGTTTACATTATTACCCATTAATAACATTGAAGAGCTTGTTAATTCACATAGTAATAATGTTACAAATTGTATTGATATTGCAGAAATTTTTTATTCATGTATAGACCAACCAAGGAATTAAGATAATGACAAATCTCATGCTAAGAAAGGAAATTTCCAGTTTTATTGTTGGTGAAAAGTTTTCAGCTTGCACTGAATTTTTCACTTTTGGGTTAACACATATGTCAGTTGATATTGCACATGAGATGACTAGTGCATTGGAGTGTTACTCCTCTATTATTGTTAATGTTAACTTGTGTCAACCTACATTTGAGGAATTTCCCATGGAGTTGGATAATGATGTGAGAAATGAGTCAGGATACTGTAACGTGAGCCCAAGATAAATACATTTTCTCACTTCTTGGATGTAGATGTGGCATATGATTCCCATCTCTATGATATCCAAGAGTGTTCTAATATACTTGAACACAAATCTCAACAACTATGCCTGTATTGCAACAATCAATATGAAGATGTTCCAAAATATGCATCTTTTTTTTTTGACATTTTTGAGGGTGGTTTGCATGACACACACCAAGTTTTTTATGAGAAATTTCAGTTTGATGTGCAAATTGATAAAATTTGTGATGTCAAAGATCAAATCGACTATGAAGGTTTCTATCTCTCAGCTCAAGTCAGTGAGAAACTAGCCAAGGAAAAATGTCATAATGATTATGAGTTTTAGTTGGTACCTAATTACAGATTGCAAATTGACAAAGTTGGTGGTGACACTGGGAAACACACTGATATTGTGGGACATATTGGTAACCTGATTGGTTTATGGGCACTTAAGGGAAGTATTTACAAACTTGGTTTACTTCAGACAATGGAGAACTTTGTTTTTGAAAGAGGTAAATTCTGGTTTTTCTTTGTTTGGGGGCCTGGGTCCACCAAGCGGGGTTCAAAGATGAGTATAATACAACATCTTGGAGAAATTTTTTAGGACACCCTAATTGACTCAGTGTCTAGTCTACTCCCTAGAGATCTGGATTCTTGATATGCCCATAGGGGGCACACATCCCTAGTTGGAGGCAATGATAGAACCTTTAAATTTCTCATAAATTTTGGTTGGTTCTATGGCCTATTTGGTTTTTACCCTTATGCTTAGGGGGTCAAATGTTAGGGTTTAGGGTTCTATTTCCCTTGTTTAAAATGTTCGAACCAAATAAACCCTTGCATTATATTTTTGTGTTGACCTGTTACTTTGGGTTGTTGGTCACCTAAGTCATCAGTTGAGCCCTTTTGGTCATGCATTTACCGGCCCCTTTACTTGGCCCGTCAGCTTTTTTTAGTGTTAAGGCTCAATATAATTTTTTCCTATTGTCGGGTTGGGACATTCCCAATTTTTAGACTTAGGTCTAAAATTTATACCTTAAGGGTCACCCCCTATATTCCTAGTCAGTCCCTTTGTTATGAATAATATTGTTGCATGTGTAAGATTGTGGACCATCAAATCGATGATCTTAATATCAACCGTTCCTTGCTAACCTCGCAGGATTTTCTGATGATGTCACCAAAGTGTTGTGAGATGTGCGAGGTGTTGCCACTTGTCATGTATGGTACTAAGGCCTACTCTAAATTTACCAATAGTATGCATTAAGGATATCAAATCGATGGTTGTTGTATGATAATGAGGGTCAATGAGGATTAATTGTGGTCATTCATTGCCAACCACACATGATTAAAATAATCATTTTAAAACTGCTATGAGGTGTACGGGCTGGTGGCAAGTGTTTTTTCTTGGTGGCACAGGGTGGTTGGTTTGGGTCCACAAGCGATGAGCATGTCTATTGACTAGGAAATGTGTTATTGGCCAACGATCCTTCCATGTGGTGACATGGGTTTTTCAATGATGCTTGAATCAATCTAAGTCATTCAACATGCCAACTCCCTATTGCATCAACGACCCAAATTCAAAACATGGAATTAGCCATGTGATGGTTGCTTGAGCTTTACAAATTACACATATTAATGGCACAAGCTTTTCAATGGATATCATCCTTATTTCCATGCGTGTGAGCGGTCTTCTCCTATAAATCATGATGGATTGTACCCTATTTTCCATAAACTTGGAAACTAATAGTGGTAAAATTGACGTCAACCACTAATTGCTCACTTGCTCATACTGCAGTTGGAGCATTAATTGTTACTGCACCAGTTTTCTTGATAAATTCTTGCTAATTGTTCATTTGTATCATTGAAATTTTGAGTCTAAATTCATCCGTGCTACTAAATTGAGTGGTTGTTGTTCTTCCAAAGCTTTGGGTATGTGTCTAAAATGAGAAAATCAATTACTTCTGGTTCACCATTGCGCAGGAATGCGAGGGTGAGTGCGAGAAACTCTTGACAGGAGGTGAAGCCAAGTGAACAAAGAGACATTTTTGGTGCTCTTGGAGCCAATGAAGAAGGTAGAGGGTCCCTCCCAACTCTTGTTAGAAGCAGTCCTCAGCTCAAAGGTCAGGTTACATAAGCGGAGGTAATGGGATGTGGAGAAGAAAAGAGGTATGTCAAGCGTGGTGAGGAATCAATGGCTAAGCCAAAGTTTAGGCAGTATGAGTTTCCCATTAAGATCACTGGTGGCTCTCATAGTGAAAGTTTTAACAATAACTCAGATTATCGTAGCTACTTAGTGACCTTAACTGAACTGGTCAATGTGGATGAAGAGGTCCTCATGGTGTCTCCTATTGCTACAGTGGCACTGTGTGCTATTTTTGCTTCTGGTGTTGGTACTGATACTTGGATAAGGTAGCACTCCTGCTTCTCACTAAGGTGAGGACACAGAGCAGTCACCTGTATCATGGCCATAAGGTTTTGCTAGGTTTTGGTTAATGGTGCGGTCTTTTGGGTCCTATAATTTTGTTTTGGTGTTGGTTTTGTCTCTTTTTGGTCTAATGTGGATGAATACGGCAAATCCTTTTTGGTGTTTTACTTCGATCGAATGGTTATAAGGGTCATAACTATTTTTGATTCCCTATTTACCAAATGATGATATCCATCAGTATGGGAATTGTGAAATGAAATGACATTTTGTTTTTGAAATGAAATTCTGCTAAAATGTAATGGAATAAGCCTGAAGCTTGTTTCTCTCCTATTCCATAAAGGATATTTCAAGGCTCATTTCAGAGGTCAGATTTTTGAGTTCTAAAAGTATAGGTGGGATATATTGAAAGTGCATAATGCAGGGTTTGGGATAAGCTAGCTAGTTAGTTGTCTTGGGTAAGAATTGTATATGGGATAGTCTTAATATGTTATATGTAATTACTGATATTAAAAAAAATCCAAAAATTTTAAGGCAATTGCTCTCATGTGTGTGCTATGGTAGATTATGAATGAAATTATCAAGGTTTCTTTCATTTGTCTTCAATAATTTTGTGGAATGTATTATTCTCTTTCTTTCTTTAACTTAATGAGTTAATCAAATGCTTGAGAAAGGATTATAGGTCTATGGTAATGTGCGAAGGATCTAGTAAGGAGTGATGTTTTAAATACTATGAATTTCCATGATGTAATGCATTATGAGAATTTTCCACTGAGTGTCAGGGTTGAATTTATGTATGATTGAATGTTTTATGCATGACTCCTACCGAATTTGATGATGCATTAGCTAGTTCTTTTTTCAAATTATTTCATGTAGTTAAAATTAGGAAGCACCTACAAGTGGATTCAAGGTCGAAACATTAAATAATTCAAATACAATCAATTTTGAGATGCAAATCTCACTTAGCACTTGTATTCCTAGAAAATATATGGTCATTTGTGTAAAGGTCGACCAAACCTTTGATAAATCATGCATGTTTGAAAATTAATAAGAATGTATCGGTGTATTGAAGTGTTATTGAGGAAGGAAATATCATATGAACACAAATAGGAACACCCTCCTTGGTCTCACAGAGCCTAGAGAGTAGAGGTAAATCCCTAAGAAGCTTTTCCTATCAGTTAGCCACTAAATTTTATAATTATTAAACATAGAGGTTGGCTTCCTATTAGAGAATTATGAAGCTTAGCTGGGAAAATAAAACAACCAACATGATATTTTTGGATATTGGACACTTCATACAAAATTGAAATAATCCTTTACTTCCACTACAAAAGCTTGCACACCCTTAAGGTTTTCTTGAAATTTATTGTGTGCACTAGCACACCTCTCCCTGACATCCATCAATTTCCTATCATTTATATTTTTCTCTAATTATTTCTCTAGCTTCCCCTTTAACCTAATAGCATACTCCTTACAATAACCAAATATTTTTTTAAAATTCTCCATACTTAATAGAGAATTGTTAATGCTTGCATCAGGTATGGCTTCTTGTAGTGCCTTCACAACCACATCAATTATTTCTCCACTCTTCTTATGTGTCTCTATTATCTCTTTCTGGGAAGATGCATGGAAAAAATCTCCCAACTAAATTTTGTGAAGAGGTGAGATCTTTCTCATGTCCACATATCCTTGTTGTGTTGGAAGTTGTAACAACTAAGTGGAAACTACAAGTTGGACCTATACTTTCACTCTCAATAGATTCTTTAAGGAATTTTTGAAGGAACTGGAAGATTCACCAGTGGCCTTCACTTCTTCCTCTATAGTTTTCTCCTTCAAATCATTTTACTCATCACTAGTGTTAACTGGTGTCTTTGCTTCCTTCTTCTCCTCTGCATCATCACTCTTCTTTTCAATATTCTTCTCAGGCACATCTTCATTAGTAGACTGATCCATGTTATCATGAGGAGTGATTGTCTTTGATTGGCCTTGAGAGTCTTCATATTTTGTCTCAGATACTAAGGATTTATTTGATGATCTATGTAATTATCCTCCTTTGCAATGTATTCTTTGGTATATTCTCCTTCTTCAAAATTCTCCTCAACTTCAACATTCACTTCACTAATAATATTTTCTACAACAATTTCTTCCACTTCTAGAAGAACATTATTTTCCACATTCCCTTCTTTAGTTTCATGCTAATGTTAGGAATCATAATTTTGTGCACCTTTTGTCACATCTAGAGCAGGCATATCTACATACATCTCTTTTGTTTTCTCTAGATTTATTCCTAATCTTTGAGCTAAGTCTGCAACCTTATGTACATACTCTTTCCTAAGCCTCTCAAGGTCACTTTGATCTCTGCTCATGAGGGTGGTTACCCTTTGCTTCATTATGAACTCCTTACTGTAAAATATAGCCAATGTGGATTTATTCTCTTTAGAGAGAGGAGCACTAATATTTTATAAAGAATAATTTTTCAACTTAGCTTATTCCTCTATATTTTACTCTCTTCTTTCAATCAATACATTCCATAGTTCTACAAGCAATTATTTTTCAATATTTCTCATATCTACTTCAAAAAAAAAAATAGTTTACAATAGCTTCTATAATGGTGGCCTTATCCACATCATCAAATTCATTATATAGTGAAACAATCTCTTCTAGCATTTCATTATGCACAATCCCATTAAATAAAGCATCTAACTTCATAGGACTATGTGCCCCCACTGAAGGTTTCTTCTTTTTCTTTTTCTTCTCTTCTGATATCTTCTTCACTTTTCTAGACTCATCCTTCTTTTCTCTCATTTCCATTATAAATCCCTCATTTTCCTTTTCTACCTCAACCTCACTGTCTGTATCAACAATATCAAACTTCACTTTCTTTGCATTGGATTCACCTTGTGAAGCTTCAACTTTCCTCTTGTGGACCAACTATGGCCCTTTGTCTTCTTCTTCATCCTTGAAATTTACTCCCAAGTACTACTCCTTGGTGGCCTTTGTCTTCACTCTTCTTCTAACTAGAACTTTTTTTATGTGTTGTTGTAGCAACCTTTTACTTTTCAAGCCTCTTTTGGTGTTTGATTAGAGAGGTATTTTCCTTTAGAGGAGCACTTGTAGGTTCTTTTCTCTTTTCTCCTAAGGAAGGCATAGTCTTGGAGGAATAAAGGGTAATTAGAGGAGAAATAGTAGTCCTAATACACCTTCTTCTACTGGATGATCCTCATGGAGCATCTGACATAGCCTTTTCCTTTTCAACATATTATTTAGTGAGGCCCATAGCCTCCACAACTGTTGCAATCATTTTCTATAGTATCTTGTTGATTTTATTTTTCCTTTGGTCCAAGTAGACTTGCATGGAATTATCCTCAAAATTTCCATACCTCTCTTCAAAGTTTTCCTTTTGTTTTCTTAGCATGTAGTCTGCAAAAACTACAATATCTTTCTCAATGTCTTCATACTCTTCTAGGCTATATAGCCTATACAACACATTAATATTTTTCCACTAAGAATTTTATTTTATTTTTGTACTTATTCACCATATTTGGAGGAATCCTTTCCCTTTCTTGCATTATTTTTTTAAAAACTATGAAAAATTCCACAAGAGCATCATCATATTCCTTAGCATCTCCAAGTCCTCTCAAAAAGTCTATAATCTAGTGTGCTACAGGTCTGCCTTGTAGCCACACAATACTCTTTGTTCCAAGTAGTTCTTTCAAAAAGTAAAACAACATATCCCAAATGTTCCATATTTGAATGGATATCTCGAATCTTTTGTATTTTGCAAGTTTTCCATCAATTGTTGTCTCAATAGTTCACATAAGTCAAAATATGCTCCTTTTTGAACCATCTCATAAGTTGTGTTGATGGTAGTTATAGATATAGAATTATCTTTGTTAGATAAGTATAGCTTGTGCCCGATCATCATTTATGCATATTTAATAGATGGATTTCTTATGTACTTGATCGTCAAGGCTCTCTTGTCATACATTGAACCTTTTCTCTCCATTACAAATTTATTCTTTATAGACTTAAGTATAGGAACTTGTCTAGTTGAGCATAAAATAGTCACAACCCTAATTTCCTCCTTTGTTTAATAAATTCAAGTATATCCATCCATACAAAATTGTCATGAATATAGATTAATCTAATACTTAACCAAACATCATCGAGGAAAAAGTTGGGAAACCCTTGCCACACATCAATATTTTTTGTTACCAAATTTTTATATTCAACATTAAGTGTGAAATTATCACTAGTGAACTCATTTTACCACACATCACCAAGCTTTGAGTGATCATACTCTTTCAATTTCCCATGAATTTATATCCTTATATCCTCAGAGTGTGGGACACCATAGAGAACCCTTGAGAATGCATCATCAAGGTCAACTTCCATAGATTTTTTAGGATGTTTCTTGAATTTAGTTAAAGGTCTTTCAAAAAATTCAACAACCCTTGGAGTAGCCATCTAAATTTGTTCTCAAAATTCTTTCTAAAAAACTAGGGCAAGTGAAAGGCTATAAATACCTTTTAATTTGATTTTTGGCTAGGGTTTTTCTCACACTAGATCTCAATCGCTTCAAACACGTTGCTTTTCTCTTCATTTTTTGTTCTCCTCTTGAATAATTGTTTGCAAATTAATTTTTCTTAAGTGAGATCACTTATAAAAAAATTCCACTAACCTAGTTTTGCATTCAATAATCAAACTGAAAAGCTAGTAAAAACCCTATATATCTGCACAATCAACTTCAAATGCTTTGCAAACTTCCACATCATGATATTTTCTATCAGGATCTTCTCTAATAGATCAATAAAATTTATTTGTACCTCATATCCACATGCTAAAACATCAACACCATTTCTTTGGTGGGGGAAGAAATATTTTCCATCAAAGATCTATTGAACCAAAGCTCTCAATTTAGTTTTTGAAGGAAATATCTACACTAGATGATAGTACAAACTCAAGCTTAGTCTCTATCTCTTCCTTATTTTTCCAAAATATTATCCATCTCTTTCTTCATCTCTGTTGGATCAACCTTTTGTCTTGGATCATTCTTCTTTACCATATTATCCTTCTTTATATTTCTGATATTGCAAAAAATAGAAATGTGTCCAAGTCTCCTACAATTGTAACATATGACATTCTTTTGAACAATTTTTCCTCCATTCATTCCAGATCTTAATTGATTAGCTTTATGCCCAAATCCATTCAATGTATAATAGTATCCATTGAAAGTTTGAACCATTCTACCATTGTTATAGCCATTCATAATTTGACTTTTATATTAATTAACCTTATGACCAAATCTCTTGCATGTAAAACACTGATTGGGAAAAGATGGAACATTCTGATTCATTCTTCTTATGCATTCCATAGCCTTATGTCCAAATTAATTGAAAGAATAAAAAGAACCATTAAAATATGGCTACCTTTGTGCATTTAGTTGTTTGGTTGATGTTCTTCTAGCACCATTCCTTTGATTATAGATCTGCTTGTCATTGTTCTTTTTTCTTTAGTCTTCTTTTTAGGTTGGTTTGTAGTTTTATCTATCTTTGAGATGTATCCTATCTTAAACCCTAATCCACCTTTATCTTTAGATCCTTTCAAATTTGAAATCATTTCATCAAGCTTTGTAGCTCATCTTGAATTTATCTTCATGAATCATTTCTTTTTCAACATCTGATCTCATACTCACAACTTATTGTTATAGCTTTTTGCATCCTTTAGATTTAGTTTTTCATCATTTCATTTAGAAATTATTCAATTCTTTTTCTTTCTTCAACTTTCACCTTCAAACCAATGATTGTTTCCTTTTTTTGCTTCAATTATTCATTGACCTCCTTATGTATTTCTCTAAACTTGCTCATTTTCTCTCTCAAATTTTTGATACAGTCATCTACTTCTTTGAAATTTTCTTTCATATCTTTGTTTTCACCTTCCGTTCTTTCTAAATATTCAAGAGCAATTTTGAGTTCTCCATTTATGTCAAATATGAAATCACTACCCATTGAAAGAAGAAAATATAAAAGAGAATATGGCAGACAACCAAGATTTGAATTGTCACAATTGCACCCAACATATGCATAATTTACAATTTCTTTGAAGCTCATAATATAGACTTCACACACTTCATACTGATCTGAATTAACTCTCCACTCTACTTTGCATTCTCTTTACTCTCACACAAAGCACATCCACACACTCTTATCACATCTTTCTATACCCAAAACACTTCAAAATATCTTACATATATATTTGCTTCATTCATAAGCACCTACAACATCAATTAGGTTGAACTAATTAGATGTTGTGAGATGAGAATTTTAGTATGGGCCGATTATGCTTGATCCATGAAGAATTGAAGCATATTCAGGCCACTAATACTTGAATCTCAACAAGATCATTCAAATGAAAGTTAAACTAAACATTTATCAAAGAAAAGCATTCTAAACAATAGAAGAATTTAAATGTCTACTCTAATCCATCTGAAACTTATCCCGTCATGGAATTGGTGTCATGTTGATGTGGAACAATGAACCTTTCCCAATCCCATGATTAGTGAGCTTGTTCTAATTGATCCTATTGAAGAGAATCGATGAAACAGTTGTGATGTATAAATTTATGCTAAAATGAACATGATGCAAGAGTTAATCTAACATGATTTTATCCTAAAAGATGTAGATATGGAATTGCTAGGCCACTCCAAATGATATTTAAGATAAAAAGATACAAACCCTAATTAAAAACAAGATAAGATGGATGCATGGAAGCTTAAAGCTATTATGAAACTAAAAATGGACTAAAATATGCTAAATGTGAGTAAAGTATGAATGTGAGATGGATGATATTCAATAGTATAAGTTTTCTCTAAAAAATATGGATATGTTTGTCTCCAAATAGTGACCTATTTATAGGAGAGCAAATGAGAAATGGAGGGTTGAGATCGAAAAGATTAATCAATGGTCAAGGATGAATGGAAGAGGAGGCATTGATCATGTATTCTCATCAATGGTGAGAATGCATGATGGGATTTAATCAAGGGTTCACATTTGCTTCAAACAAACACACTTTTGACCTACACACATAGGTCAAAGGTGACTTGTTCAGAAGGTTAAAAGATAATTTGTAATTCAAGTTACAAGGTAACTTTCATTTCAAGCCAAGTGAAAATATCCCTTTTTCAAATGATGGAGTAATAAGAATATTCTTTTGTAATATTCCTATGGGTGAGGAAAAAGGCATTTCACAAATTAAAACAAAGTTTTAATTGTGCAAAAAGGGTATAAGGAATATTCCCTTTTGATTAGAGGAAAATGAGATTAATTTTTAATTAAACAAGATTTAATCACACAATTAGGGGATTTTGGAGGAATAAAGTGATTTTCATTAAATTGAATGATTTAATGAAAGGAGAAAGGTGAAATGACATTTAATTAAACAACATAGGGTTATTTAATTAAATTATAGGACATAGGGAATTAAATAAAATATGTTGATTTATTTCATTTAATTAGATGAAATGTTAGCATGAAAGGAGGTGAATTAACCCAATTTAATAAATTAGATTAATAGAAAAAAGTGACATAATTAATTAAATAGCTAGAATAATTTAATCAATTAAGCAAAAAGAGGATGGGTTTCAGAGGAAATGATGTTAGTTAGCCAATGTGATCCATCAAGACATTTTTAAGTGTCTCCAAATGTATTATACAAAATATGAACTATCGGCTCAATAACCATACATACACACTTCTCACCAAGATTTAAAACTCATAACAATTCAAAATAGGCCAGCATGGACCCAAAATAGCTCCAACATAATGGATCAATACATATTCAAACTCCACAATACACAAAACTCATTAGGTCGACACCGGTAATGACCTAATAACAAAATTTGCTAACTATACAGCCACATTCAAACACGTTGACCTCCAAAATATATTCCATTTGGAATACACACTCTATTGACACTTTTCAACATCTTCACAAAACCACAAAGCAAGATTCCAATCCATAGAGAAGTGCAAATTCACCAAAACATATGTGTTGAACTAGAAAGCACCTATTACTATCAAACTAATATACTATTACTCATAACTTCAACACCAAGAGCCAAAATAGTATGAAATTATAGACTTAGGTTCCTCTATCATCCAATAAAATTATATAAAAATCATAGAGAAAGATCTTAAATAGTAGACCAATGCGGACCCAAAAATCATAAATCGTATACACCAGAATTACCTATATTGACACTTAGTCAATTTTCATACCAACTACCTTCACCGGATCAAACCTTATTAGAAAATTGTACTTCAAAAATATCCTCAAACATTCTCAAGTTATACAAACTAATCTACACAACAGTCTGGGTGAAATCACAAAACTGTGTCTCATTTTTGGTAGGAGAAATTTTTTTGGGCTTGAATTTGGGTTTTAAAAATGCACCTTCAATCAAACAAAAACCTTTGATCGAAGGTATTTTGGTTTGTACCTTTCATAGAAGGTCAACCTTTGATTGAAGGTCAAGGAGTAAATAAATTCACATTTATGCAATGACCTTTGATTGAAGGTGCCAAAAATGATTTTTTTTGCATCTACATCAAAATCTCCTCAAAAACATCAATTTCAAACCTTGGGTTAGACCTACAAATGAGCTTAACTTGAAAAAATATTTTGCAATATCGTAGCCCTCAAAATGAGCTTTCAAACAAGTATAATTTTGATATGTTTTCATTTTATCATGTATTTAATTTTTAATTTTTACTGAACATAGGTTTTTCTCTGAACATCAAGCTCTTTGGTTTGCAGAGGTTGAAAAATAGTAAAACGTAAAAAAAATTCAAAAAAATCCTTTCCCTCTATATTGATGTTCTTATTTCACCAAAAAAAATTGGATTTTGATATATACACAATAAGTTATGTTGGATGAAAACAAAGGTATGCCCAAATTATAGTTTTTTTTTCAACAAAAGTGGCAAGCCACTATAATATATTAATTTATATATATATATATATACAAAATCTTGGTTCAGAAGGCATACCGGAAGGAAAGAACTAGGAAGAAAACCTCTGGCTATAGCCCAAACAATGCAAAAATTTGATTTGATTCATTACAATAGATTACAAAATTTTCCCACATTTGGGGATCAATAATCATATTTTCAAAAAGACTAGCTACAGTACCACCACCTTATAATAACCCAACTAAAAACCTAATACATGATTGATGAAAAATGAGGCATGATTTTCAAACATGTGCATGCCAAGCCTCTACCAAAAATAGCTATATAAAAACATTTTCATTGTCAAGGCTTTTATCTACTCTTCCATTCACTCTACACATGTTGAATTTTGGTCCTGTACCACAACTTGCTCATCCTACAACTCAGCTTGAATGGGAAGAGGTGTCTCTCTTGCAAAAAAATCATAGCCAATGAAAGAAACCACTTTGTCTTCTGATTGAGTCACAATTTATACTCAGTCACTTTCCTTTAAACCCTGGTGTAGAGATTTGGAGCTCCCCACACATGGTTAGTCATGAGATTCTCTAAACATTTGGGCCTCTGGCTCAATACACAATTTTTATTTTTTACCAAAAAAAATATTTAAGGGCAACTGTTGGACATAATCCTGAAGAAATGAAATGGCATAAAAAAATTCTTTGATTTCATACTCCAGAGACACACAAATTCTTTTTCCATGTTTCTTTAGAGCAGATAACAAGACAAAATCATTTCTAAATTGAAGACCCAACCTGATAACTTCAAATATTTATTCAATTCCAGATATTTCCTTAACATACTCATGAGGGAATAAACCTCCAATGTACCACTCCCTAGTGAACACATTATATTTTTGCACAATAAAGAGAAAATCATTCTTATCAATGAACTGAGGGTTCACAAATTTTACTACAATTAACTCTATTTCCCTCAATGATTGAAGTAAATCCATAGCATTTGATAAGAATACCGATAGCACCTGAGAAGGGAATATTAAACATTGACCTCTCGGACTGGTGATTTACATTCCTAACACTAACCGTACAACATCCTCCACACACAAGAAATCCATCTTAAAAATGAGGCTTAAATCCTCCTGAGAAAGGTTGCATTCAAACGGCCTTTCCCAAGATTGAATGGATAAATTTATTCTTATATTCTAGGGGCAGAGAGCCATGTCGCCACTATATCTTCACTAGATACTCAATTCAGACTTAGCTACTCAATGGAACTATCAGATGCTACTTGAAACAAAATCATGAAAATGCATGAAAGAATGTAGTTTTTAAAGCCTAAAAAAACCCTTCACACGATTTTTGGAGATTATAATGGCAACTGAATCTTATGGAGAAAGATTAATAATGCAAAATCCAATAAGATATACCAAATCATGCAAAGAGGATTAAATTTTATGCAAGAGATTAATGTGAGGTACTACCACACACAAAATTTACCTTAAAAATATTGTCATGAGGATCTCCAACATTCACCAAAGAGGTGGCGAATTCAAGTGTGGGAAAAGTTTGCAAATAAATATACGGTCAATCTTGTCACCTCTTAATATAAACCGCTTAATGAATATTAGAGCACATGACAATATCCTTAAGGTACCAATGAGGGCAGCACACCTGCTTTTAATTGAAAATAAAAATCATCACCCTATGTAAGAATATAAAGTTGAAATTCAAGGCATAATCATGACAATTAATGCCAACTTTAACATTGAATCATCAAAATATTTAGCTTTCCCTACCAAATTCAGCATAAATTATATTTTCCAATATAGATATCATTCTCTTTGGATGCAAAAATGTGTCTAGTTGAAATTCAAGGCATAATCATAACAATTAATGCCAACTTTAGCATCAAAACATCAAAATATTTAGCTTTCCTTGCCAAAGTCACCAGAACTTATATTTGCCAATATAGATATAATTCTCTTTGGATAAGAAAAATGTGTCCCTTACTTAAGATGGTGAATATCCTAATCAATCATTTCAACTAAATGAGGAAAATTATCAAGCAAAGATAGATCGGATGAAGTACATGTTTCCTTCTTTGAACTACCCATGTTAGCTAGAAGATCTACTAAATTATTTCCTTCTCTATAAGTATTGGTTATCATATAATTTTTAAATTTATCAAGAAGATCCCATGCTCTCTAAAGGATATATTTAAGACTCCAATTTTGATTTTTCTTTTCTTTACTCGCATTAATTATTAGTAAGGAGTCACCTTCAATATGGAGGTTTTTGATACCCATCTCTAGGGCCATTTCCAACCCTAATATTAAAGCTTTAAATTCTGCTAAATTATTAGACCCTCTGTGAAGATACGTGGAACATAAAGCTAAAACATTTCCTTGAGGATCGTGCAAGAAAATCCTTACACCTGATTCCCTCGGATTTCCTTTTGATGCACCATCAAAATTCAACTTTATAAAATCATCCCGGGGAGTCTTCCATTTTACCTACTTTTTGTTACACTTCTCTAGTTTTGATTGTAATAAGCTACCTGGAAAAGGGATTTTTATATGCTTCCATTTCTGTAAGATGGTATTATCCCAGCTATTAAAAGACGAAATTGTATCTTTAGTTTCTTGAGTATTCGCATTTACTACCTCAGAAATTGCATTTTCAATTTTTGCATCAACAACATTAATGGAAGAGGATACTTTCTTGAAGATTCACAAGTTTCTTTCCCACCAAAGATTCCATATTACAAGAGGTGGCACAAATCTCCATATGTAAGCAAAGAATGATGATTTTTAGAGGATTGGCCAAGTTTGGAACAAGTCCCATAAGGATTTTGAAAAGGGCATGCACAAATTGAGCTTATTAAGAATAAAATCCCAGTTTTGTTGAGAAAATATGCAATTAACAAATAAATGATCAACATTTTCTAACTCCTGAGAGCACAAAGGAAACATAAAGGGATCCTCTATTCTTAGATTAGCTATCCGATCACTAGTTAAGATATGTTTCTTTAGTGCTAGCCATGCAAAACTTCCTACCTTGCGGAGAATTTTATTATTCCAGTAGAATGAGTAAGCCCTTTGGGTAAGAAGATGGCCTGATTCCTAATTTAATGCCTTATATCCTTGACTTACCATGTAGTTTCCATCCTTTGAGGTATCCCATATCAATTTATCTGGTGTGGGAGAAAGATACACCAACCTTGTTTCCAATATGTTTTGTAGGACACTGCATTGACAAGAAGACAAAGAGGGGTGTGATATTCTCTTCCAGGTTACCTTGCCCAAGTTGGGATCCAAAAAATGAACATAATTCAACAAGTTATCTCCCCAAGCACCCTTAGAGTTTCCATAATTGGGAGGAGATCTGGAATATTCTATAGTGGAAGATTACCATTCCAAGAATCCATCCAAAATTTAACACTTTGACATGTTATTTACCTCCCAAGAAATGTATGAACTTACTAATTTTCTGCAAGAAATTAGAAAATTCCAAATAGTTGATCCTTTTGGAGGACTAGTAACCATGAAGATCCTTGTGGGGTCATTTCTATCTAAATACTTTCCCTACATTATCTAACACCACTTAGCTTGTGGATTCACATACATTTTCCAGGCTAATTTTGCACCAAAATCTTTGTTTCATTTTGAGAGGTTCAAAATACCCGCTTTGCCTTGAGCTTTTTCTCGAGACATGGCTTCAAGGGATATTATAGGTACCTTCTTGTTGTCATCCATATTCCCTTTCCATATGAAGTTTCTAATCACTCACTCAATTTCCACAATTACAGATTTTGGTGCCTTTAAGAGTGCAAGAAGGTAATTAGGTATTGAGGAAAGCACAATTTTAATTAGTAGGATTCTACCAGCTAAAGACAACCATCTAGCTTTCCATACTAATATCCTTGATTTGAGCCTTTCAATTAATTTTTCCCATTAAGTAGCTTTATTTGGACTTGCAAAGAAGGGTATCCCTAGATATGAACCCAATAGAGCTACTTTTTGAAAACCTAGCATATTGAGAATATTTTTTCTCATTAGCCTCACTTGTATTAAAAATGTGAATTTTGGACTTTGAGGCATTAATCTGATGACCTGAGGCTAAAGATTATTTTTTTAGAACTTCATTAATTTCATTGGCTTTTGCTAAATTTGCTATCCCAAATAAATTTGTGTCATCTATAAATAGGGAATGAGTACAGATAGATCTATATTTTCAATTTGGATTCGTTTCCATAAGCCAAGATAATGTTTCGTGATAATATATATGCTTAAAGCCTCTGACATAATGATAAACAAGAAAGGGGATAGAGGGTCACCTTGCCTTACACCTTGAGAAGCACTAAAAAATCCTATAGTTGAACCATTGAGAATCACTAAGAATTTGGCTCCTGATAGGTATGCAATAATCCATCTACACCATCTCGCTGAAAAACTAAATTTAATCATTAATTTTTTCAAAAAGGTCCAATTAACCTTATCATATGCCTTCATTATATCAAGCTTGATGATGATAGAAGGGAATTTATTAGCTATTATTGAGTGCAAAGTCTTATAGACCCTTCATATGTTTCTTTTCACAGAACAAAACCCCCCTCTTCTTCTGAAATTATCCTTAAGATAATAGGTTATAACCTCGAGTATATTTCCTTGGAGAAGATCTTAGAGATTGTGTTGCACAAAGAAATGGGCTTGTATTCTACAAATGAGGAAGGGTCACTTACTTTAGGAATGATGACAATATTGGTTACATTAAATTGTTTGAGAAAAGATTCGGTTCTTCATGATTATTCTAATGCCCATAAGAGATCATAGCACACAATTTCCCAACATTTTTGGAAGAAAAAATCAGTAAAGCCATTAGGCCCAGGTGCTTTATCTGAAGGAAAAGAAAAAACTACCTTTTTGAGCTCCTCAATTATGAATGGCTTCAATAATTCTCCATTTTCCTTTACAGATATCAGTGTTAGAATTGATTGCAATAATTCTTCCTCATCCTTCTCATTTTCCTAATTTCTATCATTTGGGGTAGTTAAAAGATCCAAAAAAAATCTGACACATTCTCTTCTTATATCTTCTTCTTTTGTGAGCCAATTACCCATGGGAATCTCTTTGACAACTTGGACAACCTTAACTTCTCTTTTAATCTGGGTAGAAGCTTGAAAATACTTAGTGTTTTTGTCACCTTTTCTTACCCATAGTTCCCATGATTTCTGCCTCTAGCAGGCTTCCTCTCTAGCACTTTTCTCCTCCCAATCTGCGTGTAACTTCTTATGTTTCTCATACAGTAAATCATCAAGTCCCTGTTGAATATTTTTGTATGAATGTCTTCTAGTTATTTTCGGATCATCTCCTTATATTGAAATATATTCTAAATGTCTCCTTGTTCCATTTTGTGAGTTGTTTAATATATATTAGTTTTTTGCACAACTGTAACATCATTGTTCTGAGCTCAAAAGGAGTAGAAATCCACCATTGGTGAATAATCTCCACAAAGCTAGGGTGTCTGAACCACATGCTTTCAAATTCGAATGATGATTTAAAAGAAGGGGAAGATATATTTTCTATCATAAGGGACATTGCATAATGGTCAGAATTAGTAAAAGGAAATATCTAAGATGTAAATTGATAGAGAAAATTGAACAAATTTGAAGATAGTAGGTATCTATCCAATCTTACTATAATTTGAAGGAATCATTTTCTTCGGTTCGTCTAGGTGAACTTACCCTTAACTGGTAAAATATCCCACAAAGCATTCATATTAATGAAAGAACTAAAGTCATTCATTACTTTAGATGGTGGGCTTATACACCCAACCTTGTCTTGGAGAGATGGAATGGCATTGAAATCTCCTACCAGAATAATGTTTGCATCCCTTGGATTCCTTATAACTTGTGATAGATGATCCCAAAGACATTTCTTATTCATTGTACGTGTTGGACCATAGATGTTGAATAACTAAAATTTGGTATCAAATTTCGTTGCTTCCAATAGTTGCCAATTGTTTTCATTTTTATGCAAAACCATAGAATTTTTTTTTAGATTCCATAATGTTGCTAAGCCCCCTGAAGCCCCTTGTGTAGGTGAGTGTTCAAACTTCCACATATGCCACTTTTGAATTGACAATTTGTAAATATCATCTGAAATTTTGGTTTCCTGAAGGACTATATCAGCTCCGCATCCATAGATTTGATGTTTGATGCGAGATTAATGCCCCTGAAATTCCATGAAAGGATCTTCATTGTACCTAAGGAGAGCAACATTCTCTCCTCAGACGCTTATTTGGTAGAGATGTCAAAGAGTCATGCAATGTAGCTTGTTGCCCTGCTTCTATTTCCTCTTCCATTTTTGCACGCTTTGACTTACGACCTCTTTTACCCGGAAACTTATTTATAGGAGTTTGATAAGGAGTCTAAGAGATGGAGAGAGATTGTGAATAATCAAATTCTAAAGAAGTTTTTAATTATTCTCCATCAACTTCTCTCTCCTCTTTTAAATTTGGTTCCTTAATTACCTTTTCCTTCTGTGGCTGCAACTGATTTTGTGGCACCTCAAGAGGCTCCTGATTATTCTTGACATTTTTATTGTGAAAAATAATTTCCCCTTCAATAGTATTTCTATCCCAATCCCAAAATGAGCCTTCCTCAAAGACTTCATTTGATATTTCATCAATAATTTTTGAACCCACTATGACCAAAATATTTTTTGCTAATAGCTCTAGATCTGCTTCTTCAAATTTTCTTTCCTTTGAATACTATAATAATCCCTGTGCTTCACCCCATGCTACAACTATAGAATCAATTAAAGGATAAATGTGTGTACCCTACTTGAGAAAATGACCAGATCGAGTGAAAGTATTTGATTCTTGAAATATTAGTTTTCTGACTATTTCTTCTAGTTGAAATTCATTGATTTGAAAAGATGGAGAGTATAGACTTATACTTAGGCTAGTGTGCCTTTTCCATAACCACTCATAAAGAAAAGAGATATTAATAGGTTTTGAATATTTCCAGCAACCTCGAGAAAGTTTTTTTCTATTTAAACCTTGTTTTGCAAGAGGGTTGACAATCTAATTACTATGCTCTTGCATGACCCCATTAGCCATAGTATTATTGAAGCTCATGTCTGAGTGTAACTGAACATCATCATTGGGAGTATCCTACTTATCCCCCACTTCTTCTGGTTGAATTTTTCTTTGTGAGAACTGGGAGTGTAATGGATCCTTTCCCTTGCTTATCTTGGAGGGAATGTGATTTAGGTTGATAGGTTGCGGTGAACATTCTGATTGAGCACATGCATCATGTAGGGTTTCCCATGTTATTTCTTGGAACCAAGTACCAAACTTGGTTTTTAGCTCAATATGTGTTGGTTTCTCTTTAGTTGCATCATGTAATGCTAACATCCTAGTTGGTTTTGCAAGATTGTTAAAAAATAGAAAATAATGCTTTTGAAAAACTCCTATCTGATTAGCCTTGATTTCTAGTAAGTGTAGCTCCCTACATTCCAAAGGAAGGCCATGAAGTTAAAACCAAAATGGATCAAAATGAATCACAAAATCTTAAAGTTTGAAATTAGGAATCCATTTTTGCATGTATTAGCTAGATCCTTGGTGATCCAAGATTTAACTTTGAATACCTCATCTTTAGATGACATGTTTGAGAATAAAACAACAAAAATACCTTTATTTTCATATAAATAGAAAACCTTAATGGTTGCTTCGCATTCTTGGAAAATAATATTTTTTAAAGATTCCAGATCCAAAGTGAGATTCTAGAACTTACAAATGAATGCTTTTTCCCCAAGGTCAATGATTTATGGTTGGACCATATGATCTAGAAAAGTTACCTTAATGACCTCATGATGATCTGTAGGTTGAAGGACATTCGCATCTTGTTGGGTTTCTTTCCACCTCCATTCTTTGTTTTGCTGAGGATTTTGATTTATTTTTTTCCTCCTATTCCCCTGAAAACCCTTGCCGCCTTCATACCTTTTCGTCTTTTGATGCTTCTTACGCTGGGCTTTCAGATGACTTTCCTTCATCACTTCCACACTCTGTTGGCTTTTGATTGCATCATTTTCAATATTTTGGGATTTTTCTATCTGAAAGCTTTGATCGGAACCCTTCTCTAGAGCCTTTTCATCATTTTATTTCTGCAAGCCTTGATCATAACCCTTCTTTGGAGCCTTTTCTTTGTTAGGTTTCTCATTTTTCATCCCGGTGGCTGAAGGGAGCAATAGACAACCACTATTGAGATTGTTTGGATTGAAGGGATCTCTTGAGGGTTGAGAACCCCTTTGCAAATGGGCAGCCCTCAAATATTTTTTGCTATCTTCATATCTACGTTGTAGATGGTTTTTTTCTTTTGCTAGTAATTCCTTATCCTCGTAGATATCAAAAATTGGTTTCTTTGATCTATTAAGCTTTCTTCAATATCTACGCCTTGGATACCTATATGGTTTATGAAAGGGTCTTTCATACCTATTCTCAGTTGTAGGATGCCTTGTTCCTCCCGGAAGCCCTTGATGTTGATGTTGGTTAAATTGATGAAGATGATAACGGGGATGATGTTGACGAGATTTCTTTCCAATTATTGCATCCTGAGCCCTCCATTGTTGATGACCTATGACAGTGTTACGCATAGGGCCATGTTGAGAGGTAGGTCCACTAAAAGGACTTCAGTTTGTCTTTCTTCCTAGAGACTTGTCATATTGTGTGAGTCCTCTTGCAGTACTGTGATACCTCTACCTACCCTAAAATCTATCATTTTTCGGTAATTCCTCTGGCAGGACTTTGATACGTCTGCCTTCCTTGATATTTTTCATTTTTTGTAGGTCCTTTGATAGGACTTCGATACCTTTGCCTTCCCCGAGATCCATCATTTTCTATAGGTCGTTTGATAGGACTTTGATACCTTTGTTGTCCCAGAGATCTGTCATTTTCTACATATTGACTATTGGGAGGCCATTGTCCTCACAACTGTTGCAAAGCTATTTTTTAGGGTTGTTTAAATTATAGTTACAATGACTTCAGAAATTAATTAAAAATACTAATGAAACCAAAAATTATGAAAAAATATATTTTCCCTCTGTATTGATGTTGAGAATCTATTTTTCAAAAATTAGAATTTTATCATTTATAGATAAAAGGTTATGTTTGATGACACAAATGTTACTTTTTGAAAATGTTGTTTTCTATTCACAACTAGTTATTAAAGGAGATGTTGAAAGATTCATGATTTATTTCATAAAAAAAAATTAAAAAAATGTTTAGAATCTACACAAAAATTGCCACAAATCACTAGTTCGCATCATCTTCAAATTCTTAATAGTTTAGCTACTAAAGGTCTCACAAGATGAAGATTTAGTTAGAATTATTGATGTAAATGTCCATCTTGAGAAAAAAGTGAGACACAACATTGTGGGATAACTTGTCTTCATATCAGAATACAATGTTGACATCAATGACAATAGTGAACTCCATACTATGCAACTTATACTTATCCCACATTCTCATGTTGTCAACAAATGCATCAATGACAAAATCTTTGAGAAAAGTCACCATGTCCATACTTATGGATTCCTTTTTATTGGCTCCAATAACCATTTTATTGGGAAAAAATCATCTATAGCATTGAACAATCCAAAATTTAAGTCTAGAAAGGAAGGTGGCTATCTCTTTCAAAGCGAATTTTAATGATAAAGTCTATCTTGTCTGCCATTCCAAATTACTATATGGTAGTTCTAAAGGCACCCAAGTCTATTATATCTAAAATAGAAAAAATGATAAGAAATCTCTTATGAAAGGGTAAATGGATAATAGAAAGAAAATCATGTTAATATCAATGGATATCTATACTGAAAAACTCAAAGGGGTGGAGGGGTGCATAATTTATCTACAAGAAATATGTCCCTAGGAGCAAAGCTAGTATGGACTGTTTACTCTAAGCCCAACTCCAAATGGTGTAAAATCATGCAGGATAAATACTTGGATATTTCATCTCCATCAATAATTTTTACCCTCTCAAATCCACCAGCAGGATCAACAATGTGGAACTTCCTTATAGCATTTAGAGAAGTAATATACCTTACATTACTTGGGAAATCTATAATGGGTATGATTATTTGTTTTGGATGGATTCACAGAACGGTCATCCACCTTTAAATACCATTCAAGAACATGAAACAAAAAAATATTTTATATCAATGAATCGGGGCATAAGAGTGAAAAATTATTACGCCGAGAGGTGGCCTACAATGGCAGCCTCCAATCTGTGTACACAAAAACAAATCACCCTAAAATTGATGTGCAACTAGCAGTCATCCAAGATGAGGAGGCACGAAGGTAATTGTTTGTGAATGCATGGAAGTCGGATGATCTTCACTAAATGGTAGTGGAAGAGTGTAACGGTTGCAAGTGATGCCTATTAAAGTTTTCATCAGAATGAATTTTTTTTTACTACTATAGTATTTGATGAATGCTTCAGAGGATACTGTGCATTTGGTTACACATTTTGATCTCAGTGGAGTTGGATTTGGTCGCATGGAAACTGCATAAAAATCTCCACACTTCTGAATTCATGAGATCTCCCAGTTCCTTGCTAACGGTATTGTAAATATAGATAAAACCCTCTATCATATGTTGGATGTAATGTAATGTTAATATTTGTTGCAGGACATTGATTAATATCTATATATATATAGGGGTCTACAATATGGCATACTGATCATTTTATAGGATTTGTTGAAAAAAGTAGTTTTTTTGGAATAACATGTATGGCATACTGATCATTTTTCATACTCAGTATAACATGAAAAATATATTTGATATGGGTCACTTTGTCTATTTGTGTTCACTCTGATTCTTTCCACTTTCAGGTTTTTGTTAGAGATATTTTCCCAAGCGCTTTGACATTCTTGATGAATGGTGAGCCTGAAAGGTGAGTCTAAAATAGTCAAGAACTTCCTTTTGAAGACTCCATCTGCAAGCATGGGAGAAAAACATATATTATTTTACTCTAGGAGGAGTTATGCCTACCACTTTTAAAGTACTTAATGATCCTATTCGTAAAATAATATAATATGAGAAGCTTCCAATAGAAATGTTTGTTTTCTAAGTCTCATCATCAGAGAAATATCATATTGAGTTATATTTTAGCATAGACTAAAGACATATTTAGAACCATCTTCTCCATCCAAATCCATAGCAGATTGAACAACCTCTACAACACAAGTGAATGTTCATGGTCTCAAATATGAGAGGACATAGCCTTGATGAACCCTCCACTTCCATCTTCTTTTATAGAAAGCGTCCCCTGTGAAATATAGGCCAATATTGTTCCCTATTGCATACCTAACAAGGCTATACTGATTGCATTACCCACCTGTATGAATTTTGTAGATGTCTATCTCCATCAATATGAAAATCTAATTCAAGATGAAATCAGATCGGTTGGTCTAAATGAGTCAAGAAAGCTTTTGATTTTTTATGTATTTAATAAACAATATTCTCTTATATGAAGCATAAATATGATATTTTATACACAAAATTAAGGACAACAAAGTCTTGGAGAAATAGATATGATGAAAATAACTCCTTTTTGAATGGAGACATTGATATTCAAACAAATAGATTCATTTTCATACTATTATCAACTCATTGAAAAAAATTAAATATTCAAATTATAACTATATAATGCAATTAAGTATGAAATAGAAAATAAAAATAAAGTATGAAATGAAAAATTTTAAAAATAAAATATAAAATAGAAAATAAAATTTGATTTTTTTTTTTTTTAAAAATTAAGTTTAAAATAGAAAATTAATTATAAAAAAATATTTTAAATTCACTATTTCATATAAAATTAAGTTTCTAAATTAATATACCTTAAAAAATAAAATATGGAAGATGCTTTTAAAATATACATCCATTAGACATAAAAATAAGTTTCTAAAATTTAAAAACTTATGTATGAAAGAACTTTTCTCAAAAAGAACTTTCTAGAATTTATAAAATTGAGTATGAAAGAAATTTTGTTAATTTACTATTGCATATTAAAATAAGTTTCCGAATTTTAGAAACTTATTTTTGAGAAAATTTCTTTCATACTTAAGTTTTTAAATTTTAGAAACTTATTTTTCAAAATTATAAATTAATGTATTTAAAACTAAAAAATAGAAACCAAAATAAAAAGGAAATATCCTAAATTTATTGTTACACATAAAAAAAAAATATTCAATATATTTTAAAAAATTAACAACATTTCAAAAAGAAAATATCATCCATATTCTATTTAAAAAAATTTAATGTATATATCTAGAGAAATATTTTAAATTTAAGACTTTATTAAAGAGATTATTTTTAAAAATATATCAACTTACATATATAATCTAATATAAAAGCTAAAAAATAGAAACCGAAATAAAAACAAAATATCCTAAATTTATTGTTACACATAAAAAAAAATATTCAATATATTTTAAAAAATTGACAACATTTCAAAAAGAAAATATCATCCATATTCTATTTAAAAAAATTTAATGTATATATCTAGAGAAATATTTTAAATTTAAGACTTTATTAAAGAAATTATTTTTAAAAATATATCAACTTAGATATATAATCTAATATAAAAGCTTTCCATAATAAGTGCACATCTAAAATAAATTTCAAATTATAAAATTAAATACAAAGAAAATATAATAAATTTATTATTACACATAAACATTAGTTTTTAAATTCAAAATCTAGAAAAATTATCGCTTCTCTCTCCTCTATCTGTGTTTGAATAGCCTGCACACATGGTGAATTCTACTTTGGGGGTACCCCATGGTCCCCCTCTATCCCCTCCTAACCTGAGCCTTGCCCTATCACTTGTAGACTCGTGTCCCTCAGGAGCTAATCCTGGCTTGTCCGAGTCCAAGATCCTTGTATCCCAGGGTCAACCCAAGTCTCCCATGATTCTGGTCCTATCTGGGGTGGAAGTTTTAGGTTTCTCATTTCTTCTGAAGACTCATAGTTGGAAGGATGTACTGACTAATAGTAGTCAGGGTACTAAGGTCACTACTCCTTGTTTAGAAGAGGGGATCATTGTCAAGGGCATGAATTTTTCTATCTCTAACTCAATTAGTGATAGGATTCTTTCCTTAATGGGAAATATTATGGTGGGTCAGTTTCTCTCTTTTTGGCCTTTCATGGATATGGTCAGGAGATGGGTTATTGCTAAATGGTGCCTCAAGGGAGGTGTGGACATTTGTGCTATGACAGGAGGGATGTTTTTGTTCAAGTTCAAGGCTCTTGATGAATTTATCATGGTCCTCTCTTCTGGGCCTTGGGTGTATGGGAAACATAGTCTGGCCTTATGCTGTTGGAAGTTGGGGTTCAACCTTGTCGTGGATCATAATAAGATGGTGTTGATATGTGTTCGCCTTCTTGGTTTGTCTCTTGATTATTGGGATGAATCCATCTTCAAAAGCATTAGAGATTCTTTGAGACAGTTTATTATGTCAGACTGCATTACCCATTCCAAATTTAGGTTAGTTTTTGCTCGGTTTTGTGTCAATATTGTTGTACACAAGATGCTTCCTACCTCTATGAAGCTTTGTTCTAAGTTTGGTACTTGGGTCCAACCAGTTTGTTATGAAAATGTTGTGGTCTACTATTAGAAGTGTGCTAAACCTGGAAACCTTATTATTGATTGCAAATCCTCATTTAATAGTGTGTCCAATCCTACTATTTTTGCTATTGTTGATGAGCACTATCCTTTTGAAAATGACATCTTGAAAATAGTGGACTCTCTGGTTAAGTCTATCTCTCATGCCTTAGATAAAACCCCGACCCTTAAGGGTCATTTCATCATAGAGGATGTGTCATGTTCTAGTCTAGCTCTAGTCCTTGTTGGCCCTGCTTCGACTACGGGTGTGGTTGTCGGTGTAGACCTAGTGGTTGATACTACCACTACAATGTTGGCTACGAGTTTTTATGTTAAGGAGAACTAAGTGGTTGGTTTGGTCTCCCCTAACCAGACTTCTTGGGGAGCCATGGATCTTAGTGGCCCTTTGAAGATTTGTGGGTTAGACCTGGCTATAGGTCCTAGTTTGACCAAAGGTGAAGATGAAATTTTTTTGGAGGAGGTGGCTACCGAAGTAAAAATCAAGAAAGGTGTTCTAGGTATAGTGGATTTAAAATAGGAGAACTTAGTAGAAGAGGATTCATAGACAAGTCAAAAGAAAAAAGGGAAAAAGAAGAAGGTAGATGTGGGTGGCGATTCTAAACTAGGAAGACCTAGTCAACAACATACTAGACAGATGGAGACATAAAATGAGATTACAACTGGTAAACATAAGGCATTGGAGGTGTCCTTAGAGAAGATTAAAAAATGAAGGTTTTGTCCTAGAATGTGAGAGGACTGAATATTCCTCATAAACAACTTGTGTTGAAAAACTATGTTTTAGAACATAGAATAGAAGTTTTACTACTACAGGAAACTAAAATGGAAAAAAAAAGTTTTGATAGTATTGTTAAGTATGTATGGTTGGGTTCTCTCTACTTTTTTAGTGATGTTGAAGGGGCGTCTGGTGGGCTTGAAGTGTTATGCAACCCTTCCAGATTCAATGAAACTAAACTATTCCACTGTCAGAGTAGCGTGGGAGTCTTTTTTTCTTACCCAGGTGGTTCTTGGTCGTTGATCAATGTTTATGCTCCTAACGAGAGGAATGCTAGAAATTCCCTTTGGCATGATCTATCTAGAAGATTAAAAAATATTAGGGGGTCTCACTGGTTGGTGACTAGGGATTTCAACTCGCCATTGTTTCCCTCTAAGAAAAGTGGTGGTCTTGTAGATTATTCTGACAACATGGATGATCTAGAAAATTTCCTAAGTTCTTCTGGCCTAATTGACATTGACCTCTCAGGTCAATGCTATACTTGGACTAATAGGCATCTTGGGGATGGTTTAATACAAGTTATATCAGATAGGTTTCATTTCTCTTGCAATTGGTCGGTGGTGCTAAGTGCTAACCTATATACTCTGCCTAGGATTGTTTCGGACCACAACCCTCTCTTGCTAGTCATCAATTATCTTCCTATTGTAGGACCCTTCCCCTTTAGGTTTGAGATAATGTGGAACTCTCATCGTAACTTCAAGGATAAAATTGTTGAATGGTGGAATATTCATGTTCATGGTTCACCCATGTTCAATATCTTTTATAAACTTAAACATATCAAATGCATGGTGAAAGGTTGGAACACGAGATTTTTTGGAGATGTTTTTCAGAAGAAAAATTTTTTAGGGGAAAATTTGAAGACTATCCAAAAAATGATGGAAGATGGGGATGTCAGGTTACCATCGTGCAATTAGGAAAGAGAGAGTCGAAAAGGAGTGAGAGGAAATTTTAAGGAAAGAGGAAATTTTTAGGAAACAAAAATCCAGAGCTGAATGGCTACAAGAAGGGGATAAAAATACCTCCTTATTTCATGTGTCTTCCGTGAAACACAAGATAATTAATCAAATATCTAAATTACATGATGATCAGGGGGTTAAGTTCAAGATGCCCTCCAAGATTGGACTACTGGCAGCGAACTATTTTCAGAATACCTATTAGGCCTCTGCTGAAACTTACTATTGGATCCTCTTCTGACCACCATTACTCCTAATGATAACCTCTGCATCCTTAGTGTTTTCTCTCTTGAGGAAGTCAAGTTGGCCACTTTCAGCATGGGGGCTTACAAGGCTCTTGGCCTAAATGGTTTCCCTCCAGATTTTTTTTAGATTTTTTGGGAGATGCGACTAGGGACCTTGTTTTGGCTGCTAAATACTTCTTCAAATATGATAAGATCCCCAAAAAACTGAACCATACTTTTATTTCCTTGATTCACAAAATATTTGATCCCCATTATATGACTGACTTTAGGCCTATCATTCTATTTAATACTTTTTATAAAATCCTCTCTAAAATATTGGTGAATCATCTTAAACCCTTTCTAGACAAAATTATAAGCCCCACTCAGAAAGGCTTTGTTCCTATTGAGAATATTCTAGATGCTACAATAACTACGCATGAATTGCTCCACTTAATGGATAGGAGCAACAATGCAACCATGACCCTCAAACTAGATATCTCAAAAGCTTATGGCAAGGTACTGTGGGACTTCATTCCTAAATTCCTAGCTAAGTTTGGTTTTGATCAACATGTGATCAACATTATAATATAATGCATATCCACAGTTAAATAATCTTTGCTAGTAAATCGGAATCTGTGGGGTTTCTTTAATGCTGGGAGTGGTATAACGCAGGGGGATCCCCTTTCACCATATTTTTTTTTATCATGGTTGTGTATGTCCTAAACAAGAAAATTTCAAGTCTACTATTAGAGGGGGGTATTAAAGGGATTAAGGTTGCCTCTTCTTTAGAGCATATTGTTATTCAACAATTTGTGGATGACAACTTTCTTTTTTAGAAAGCCTCTATGATTGAAGCTAGGAAATGGAAAAATTGTCTCAACAATTATGTTGCCTTCTCTAGGCAATGTATTAGTTATAATAAAAGCATGATCTATTTCTTCAATAACACTTTTTCTCTACAAACCTAGGTGACTATTGTTATTAGTTGTTTGTGTGGTTCTCTCCCTTTGGTTGATTTGGGTCTACCTCTTACTGTCAAGAAAGTCACCCTAGACTTCTGGAATTATGTTCTTGAAAGGATACAAAGGAAGTTAGCTAGTTGGAAAGGTTCCATCCTTAGTCATGCTAGAAAACTACAAATTTTGTCTATGGATCTTCAAGGGATCCCTATGTACTCCCTCTCCATATTCAAGATCCTTAGATATATAGCTGATAATTTTGAGAAAATCCAGAGGAATTTCCTTTGGTCGGGGACTGAGGAAAAGAAAAAGTTTTATCTGGTCAAATGGGATAATGTATGTAAACCTAAACATTGTGGTGGGCTAGGGATAAGGAATGTCCCGTGCATCAACAAAGCTTCGATTGCTAAGGTGGGGTGGAATCAACTAAGAAAAAAAATATATTGGTACAAAATTATGAATGCTAAGTATCTCCAAAATAGACCTTTGATTAATTGCCTCTCTAAAGATCACCCTTCGGGGTCTTTGGCTTGGAAGAAAATTTGTAATTTATAGGGGCTGCTAAGGTTTGGGATGAAATGGAAAATTGGAAATGGTTGTAAGATCATTCTGGGAAGATCCTTGGTTTCTTGAAACCCCTTTGGCCCATTCTAGATTTAAAAACTTGACGTGACCTGCACAAGTCTTATTTGGCTACTACATTAGGGATTATCTCCTTGGCCTGAAAGTGGCCTGAAGATGGAATGATTTGGCCCTTTGGTGCCCCCTATCTCCTGGTTTATGTACCTTGGCCAAGGCTTTGTAGGACCTACCTTCCCTAGCTAGATTATCTTTGAACAACATGGAGGATGAATTTTTTTGGACTTGTGATAAGTAGGGGGAGCTCTCAATTAAAATAGCTTACAATCTATTGTCTAACCAGAGTGGCACTCTTGGACATTGGAATCAGGTTTGGAATAGACACATGATCCCAAAGATAAAAAATTTCTAGTCGACTGCTTGCCATAACAGGATTCTTACCCAGGATAATTTGAGGAAAAAGGGATTTCAGATTCACAACAGATTTTATGCAAGTGTAATGAAGAATCTATGGACAACTTGCTTCTACAATGTCCATTTTTTCTTAGTGTGTTGGAGATGGATGTAGAAAGGTTGGGTATTTAGTGGGCTATGAAAAAATACATTATTTCCTTAATTTTGGATTGGTATGGACCCTCCATTCACCTTGTTCCTTGTTAGCTATGGAATCAGGTCCCTCCCATTATATGTTGGTGTTCATGGAAGGAAAGAAGCAACGAGATCTTCAAGAGCATGGAGATGAGCCCAAAGGAGGTTTTTGTTATAACGGCAAGGCTTATTGCAGAAAATATTTCTCTCTTCAAAGGAAAAATCTTGGATAAGGCACCGACTGATTGGGAAATAAAAATGGCTAAAGATTGGCATCAAAATTTGGAGGCCAATTCATATGAAAACTCTAGATCTCAATCTCGGAAAGGTAATATTTGGAAAACTTCTGACCATGGTTAGAATAAACTCAATTTTGATGGAGCTACCAAAGGAAACCTAGGAAGGGAAAGTATTGGAGGAATAATAAGGGATTGCAATGGAATTTTTGTGGCTGGTTACTTGAGGGGATTGGGATTCAATCCTCTATGATTTTTGAAGCTAAAGTGTTGCTAAAGGGCATCTAGTTGGTTGTCTTTATGGGGATTGGGAATCTACACATTGAAGGATATTCTAAGACTTTAATTTATGCGGTCAACTTGGGAAGATTACTGGGATGGATTACTAAATAAATCTTAATTGACATAAAATGTCTAATGCCTAAGTTAAATTTGATAGTGGCCACCCATATATATCAGGAAGGGAACTAAGTAGTGGATGTTATGGCTAATATTGGCACCCATTGGAAAATTTCTAAGTGGTGGCATGACTTGGGGAACCTCCCACCTAGCATTCAATATTTAATCCTAAAGGAGAAAGACTAATGTATTATCCATGATGTTGAATAATTATGCAAAGTCATTGGCATTATGGGGGGTTCACATTCTTGTCTCCTTGGCTATGTGGATCGGTTTAAATGTTCAGGTTTCCTACAAGTGGAAAATTTGGTACAATGAGGTGGAGATCATGTTTTAAAATAATTTTATGTAAAGTGATGGGGAGTAATTCATGATTATGGCCAAGTTGGATCTGGCCTTACATAATATTTATTGATATTTGATATTCGCACCTGTTTAACAATGCAAATGAAATAATATTTGATGTGACTTGTGTGCATGGGATAAAGCTATTAATTGGTCCTTCATATCCTAATAATTTGAAGCTTCTATTAGTGGGGAGGAGTTTGGGGTTAGCTAAATTTGGTTGTGTAGCCAAATTTTGTTGAGAATTGTGCAAAATTAACATGGATGGAAAACCTTCCCATTCCATCATTTCCTACCTATCTGGCAACAAGTGTTCGAAGATTCATATTAATGAGATTACAACGGTTGTATTTTGGGATGGTAGTCTTCAAGTGTGTATTCTATATATATGGATTTGATTTCTCAAAGCCGCATTGTTTGGCTTAACATTTTATGTAGGTGGAAGACTGCTCAAAGTATAGAAATATCAAACATCTTACTCTCATGGGCGTTCTGGTTTTTTTTTGTGTAGATAAATAACATGGGGGGCGATAGAGTGTCAAAAAATCCTAATAATTGCGGTGAGTTTCATAAAGACCCTCTGGTCTGGCACATATGGGTGGAGGGTAGGTTTGCACCTTTAATGGAGAATTTATTGGGTCATGACCCTAAGTTATCCACTCAGTTTGTGAGTTCCTGGAAGGATCATAGGGTGACTTTGGGTGGTATCTCCTTTGAAGTTAATGAGGATGTGATAGCCCAAGCTACGAGACTATAGTGCTCCTGAAAGAAATACCCTAAACATACAAAGTTGCAGGACAACAAAAGCTTGAAGGACTTCTTTGTTGGAAATGAAAAACCTGTGTGCAACCTGCCGGGATTCAAAAGAGAGGATTTGTTGCAGCCTTGGGACCAAGTCTACCTTTCCCTGATGAAGTATGTCACCCTAGAAGGTAGATACAAAACCTATTATTTCTATCATTTTCCGCTTTTAAATCACATCTGCCATAAATTTATGTTAAGCTTTTTGTTTTTCTTGCTTACAGACTTGGAAAACTCTGTTGAGAAATGTTTGGATTCTTCTTCTCAAAACCTAGGGTATTCTCCTCCTTGTTCACTTTATCAAGGCCTCATTCTGAGGCTCTACCACTTTCATCTTTCTCTCTACTCACCTAAACCTATCTCGGCCATTAGAATTGAGGAAATCGAACCCCTAGTGCAAACTATTTCCCTGGCCGAATTAAGGGGCCCAAAAGGAAAACCCCTCTAGAAACCACTAAACCTAAACCAGCCCCAAAGAAGATTAAAGGAATTTTTGGGTTAGCCTAGTTGAGTGCTTCGACTGGACTTTGTGAATTGAAGGTTTTCTCTGATAAGATGGTCAGCAAACCTACCACCAAAAAAAAAGCAAAAGATGAGGGGAATGGTTTTATGAAGCTATTGGCCATAGACAATGGAGGCAAGAATATGGTGGGGAAGGATTCTAAGGGAAAAACTATGGTGGCTATGATGGTGGAGACTGGGATTGAGATGACCAAGATCAGAAGGTCAGGTAGATTGGCTAAAAACAACAATAAAATGCAGTTAAATGAGTTGGATATCGATGAGGAGCGCACTGACAACAAAGGTGATGTGAATGAGGAGGATTTAGTGGGCATTGAGGAGGACTATGCTGAAAGGCCTCACACCATCTCGGATCTCAAAAATGTGCATGGTGAGAACTCAGCATCCCATTCCTCTGACCTAGATGTGGAGTGTATCAATACTATTAAGACTGGGGATAAAGGGGAGGAGCTCTGCATGCTGCATGAGAGGATGGAGAAGATAGAAAAGAACTTCAGAGGCTTGAACAGGTTCACCATCAAGTTGGCTCATTATGTTACCAACACCCTCTCTACTATTATGAAGGATGAGGTGGACATGAAGACTGATGAAGATGACCTTGAATGGGTCGGTGATGATGTTATTAAAGCTCTCTCCCATAATTGGGAGAATGCTAGATTTTATGCTATTGTTGTGGATGCTCTTTGGTTGCTAGTCTATTGTTTTTGTTTTTTGGCTATGTTATTTTATGTTTTATGGACTTGATATTTTTTTCCCCTAGTGGATCGTTGTGTTAAGGGTACATCACCTTGTAAATGTTGTTTATCTTATAAAAAAAATAGGTTTTAAATTAATATATTAAAACTACGATACTTATATTTAAAAAATTAATACACACTAAATTTTATCATAGAAGTAGGGTTATGGGTCACTTAGAATTCTAAGATAAAGCTTGTAGTTAGGCTTAGGGTGATTAGAGTTAGATCAGGGTTACAATTAGGGGTTAACTTCAATAAATGATAGGGTTAGGGATAGGGTTAGGAATCAATTAGGATTAAGATTAAATTAGGGATAGGGTTAGGGTTAGGGATTAGTTATAATAAGGGTTCAATTAGGGTTAAGGTTATGTTAGGGTTAGGGTTCTTGATTAGGGTTTAATTATGGTTAGGGTTAGGAACAAACAAAGTTTGGTTTTGGGAGGAAAGTTAGGAGGTAGAATAAATAAACTAGCATACATATATTAAATATTAATATATATAAAATATGTTGAGATTTATCCTTCTTGAGGCACCTATTTGCATCATTTTTTCTTAGTCCAATAGGCACCTAGATAATAATAACTACCGGTATATTTTGTATATATTAATATTTAATATATGTATGCTAGTTTCCATAGTATAAATGTTGCCACATGCAGAATAATTTGTAAACATCTATCTAATATTCCTATTCCTAAAGTTCAAAAACAAGGTTGGAGTCTATTTTAAATGATAGGATTGTTTTTAAGTTAAATGCTCCTGATAAGTTACTTTGGGTGCTATCTAAGGCAGGGAACTATTTAGTTCACCAAGGTTATAAATCAATCATCACCAGTGGTGAACATGCAGAAACCCAAAGAGAATTATCTTTTTGCTGGAATGTTATGGTTCTTCCAAAATTACGTTGTTTTCATTGGATGGCATTAAAGAAGAAGATGTTAACTTGTGAAAGGCTCTCACATTTGAAATTTTTAAATCCTTTCAAATGTGTCATCTGTGATGAAGTTCTTGATGGCATAGATCACCAATTAGTTCAATGTTCTTTTTCCCAATCTTGTTGGTCTTCCATTCAACTTAAATTGAATTTTAATTCTCCTCTACATAAAACCATGTGGGAATTATTCACAATATGGCATGTTCTATATAAACATCTCTTTTTGCATGAATTTGGATAGTGGTTCCTGTAATTGTCATCTAGAGAATGTATGGTTGGAAAGGAATACAAGAATATTTAGGAAGGAGTCAACAACCAAAGAGAAAATCCTTAATAAGGTTGAGAAATAAATTTCTAAGGTTACAAATGCATATGTTCAAAAATCCAAACATATAGGATTGGTCTTCATAGATTGGGATTCACACCTAATGAATAAAAGGGGCTAGTTGGTTTTACCATTCAAAGGTAGTCTTGATCAACTAAAAGAAAAGGTAGATAGGTCAAATATATCTTGGATACCTCCTCCATGAGGTTTCTAAAAATTAAATTTTAATGGTGCATCAAAGGGAAATTCAAGTCAATTATGGGTAGGAATTGCTATCTAGGATAGCATGGGTGATCTTATGGGTGTGAAGTCAGTACGTCTTGCTTTTGGGACAATCAATATAGCAGAATCACAATCCCTTCTTTTTTGGCTTGAATATGGCTATAACTTAAAATTTTTAAAAATCAAATCGAAGGGGACTCACTTCTGATAATAAACGCTTCTAAACAAAGAAAAATTTAATATTGGAAATTGGCATATATCATGCAACACGTCTAGAGAATAATGAAAAATTTAGAAAAAATCATAATCACCCATAGTTTTAGGGAGGGTAATCAATTAGCTGATTTTTTGGAAAACATAGGTTGTGATTAGAAGGTTGAAGAAGCTATATATGACAAAAAATCTATCAACTTGCATCAAAATTTGGCAAACATTTTTCCTAGGGAAAGCCTTCAAAGGGAATATTAAGATGGTAAGGAGTCATCCACATTGGCCAAAGTGGTCAAGAAAATTTGGCTAAATATTTTTTTCTCACATGTTTTCTTGTTTTGTAGGGTCTTGCATGTTTTAAAGTTTATTATGCTACCTCATCATCGCCTTCATATGCCAAAGCTCCAGATTTAATGCATAATCATTATAGAGATCATATGAAAGATGTATTTAATCTAAACCTCATGCCAAAGTAGATCGTACACACTTCATTTGACAAGGATTTTAAGGTGTGTAGAGGAGGGGGACCAACTACTCAAGACCCCAAGTCATGGGAGGGTTTAGAACAATAGGCTTCCCTAATCTACCTCAAGCTAACAAAATTGTTTCGAGAGAATTTAGAGTTTAGAGGTTGAAAGGAAGAACAACCAAGTTACTATTATCCTTTAACAAGCCTGAATGTTTCAAGAAATTAGGTGAACCAGATTCTAAAGTCTGGACTATGACTTAGGCAGCTCACTGCAGGAGTACTATAGTGTAGGACATAGATGACAAAATAGCATGTTGGCATCTTAGTGGGTGCATTGGCATCTATACAGATAGAAAGTGTAAAGTATAGTCAAAGACTAAGGGAGACTTACTAACAACCTAACAGGTATGGTTTGATGTAATAATAGAAACAAAGAGTAACTAAATAAACAAATAACAAGAAGAATACTTTAACTTGATCTAATCTATGAATTGACAAAGGAGGGTACAGAAAGTGAACCTTCCTACCCACGATTTGATATCTTCGAGGTTTTCACTTGAAAAATAGCCTACACACACAAGAACAAGAAAATTTTGGGGCTATGTTTAGAGGACTACCATAGTCAATCCCTCACTTTGGTGTTTCTACGTCCATGAACAACCAATATAGAAATGATTGGAGAAATGTGATAAAGAAAGATATTGAAATAGCAATACCAAGAAATACATTGAACCAAAATATGCTACTATATTAAAATGATGATGCAAGTGAAAAGGAAGATGGATTAATATCACCTTCAACCATGTGCACTCAAATAAAATGGGAGAAGGAGAAATCTCACAAGCTTTCAAAGACCAACATTTATGCAACAACAAAGAGAGTGAACCAATGAAATACCAACTTGTAGCTTTAATCGAGGTGACAAAACTTGAAAATTTTGAAAATGAGTGTGTAGAAGTGAGAATGTTCAAGTGGAATACTAAGAAGATGAGTTGAATGAATGAGGTAGCAATTTGAAGGCAACAATGGAGGCAAAGGAGTTGCTCAAATTTGGTTTGAAGGGTAGGATACATTACACTTCTCATCCAATGGAGGAGTGTAATGCCTCTATAGATTCCAGAGGTGGGAATCATGTCAAGATGGAAACACGTTGTGTAGACATTCACATTTTGTGCTAGTGTCCCAAATAGAATATCCCCCACCGACATGAAAATAGGTCATCAAGTGGATGGAACATGGATGAAGAGCATGGAATTTCATTATTGGACTTAATTTTCTAAGGTAGGAGGTGTGTGAATGTGGAATTTGCAAGGGGTGAAAATTCATGCCATTACATTTTTCCCCCACTTTAGTGAGCATAAGTGTTAGAAAATGCATGGTAAATTACAGAGAAAGTTGAGGAATGTCTACCTGAACCATTGAGGAAGCATACTACAATCTGACATAATCGAATGCATAGGAAGAGGAGATGGCTCCACGGGTACCCAATCCTGAGGAGAGTTGAAAAAATGTGTCACAAGCCCTCGAACATATGAAAGATGAAAAAAAGGCTTTAAAGGTACTCGGTCCTATAGACGAGGTGCCACAGGTGCTCTGTCTTGAGGGAGGCTAGATGTGAAAGGCTCCGCAGAGCTTGATAGGCCCTTATAGGTGCTCGATCCTCCAAGCTTGATTGAAAAAGAAGCTTCACAAGTGCTCAGTCTTGCAAAGACACATGTTAGATAGAAAACATCCATGCAAGTAGATACGAAGTAATGTAGAAAGTCAAAAGTTAAAGGAGAAGCTCTCAAAGGGGTCCACTCAAGGGATGTTCTATTTGAAAGATGATGATATCTTTTGCAAATGATTCTAGTATCAAGGAATCCCTCTGAAAGATTTATTTCATCAAGGAATTCAAAAGGAAGAATACTCCATCGCAAGGGAAATTTTTCGAAATTATTCAATAAAGAAAATACTCCCTTCTCAAAGGAAATTTTATATATTTTTTCTCTACAAATTTGTTTTGAAAAAAAAATTTGTGAGGGGTTCTTGTTAAAGAATATTATTATTTTTTTAAATAAGGGACTTTCAATAAAGGATTCATTGACCATTGAATACACCCTTTTGAAAATCAAAGCAATATTATAGTCCCCCCTTATGATGGTGTGTGTTGAACACAAAGGTATGTGACATCCTAAGGAGAGAGAAGAAAGTGATGTCATGACCCATGATACATGGAGAGTTGTAATTGTGGAAATTTTGTTACACATGCAAGGGACAACACATAGGCACCACAAAATCACAAAACAATAAAAGAAGAGAGAAAGATGAAAAGAAAACATAAGTAAAGACAAAGAAAACAAGAGATAGGGGGATATGATATTTCGAGGTCATAACTGCTCATAGATATAGGTAGATAGATATAATATAATAATATATGTGAATTTTCATCAATCCCCTAATATATTAGATCATGAAGAAGGGTGTGTGAAAGAAAATTAAAAATTAAAAAAATTGGGTCAACATGACAGAGAGGCCTGAATGCCCCCAACACTTTTCATCGTCCCCAATTGCAAAAACCAAGGAACAAAAAATAGAAGAATGATGTAAGAAATAGAATAATTTTATGACACAAAACAATTCTATATCCAAGAACCTATAAGGGTGGAAAGGTTCTTCTAGGAACACATAAAACAAGCATGGGGGAAACACAACACACACACAAATCTAATCTATAGATAAAGAAGAGGTTCCCTCCTAGTCCTCATCAACCAAGAGGTCATCATTCTCCCAATCTATATCATTATAGGTAGATGGAAGACAAGCCTGCAAGGGTAGGATAACAAGGGGATCAGCCTTTCACTCTCCTACAAAAATAGTCAAGGAAGAGGGCCCCTTGAGGTCTTCTTCACTCAACTCCTATGAGGTAAATGTCATTTATTTTGCAAAAATCACCAACAGAGTCGGGACATCATCCATTGAGTTAAACATGCACTTGATGGGAGTCCATTTGTCAACTAGGCAGGCAATGAGTGAGGCACTTGAGATCCACTAATGACCTCATCAAAATACTTGAGAGTAGTGACGAACTCGAGAGATGTCAGGGAAGCCTTCGTCACTAGTACGATGCATTCCAAAGTAGAATCAACTTCTGAAGAAGGCGATCCCTTATTTTGACCCCCATTAGAAGTAGGTTCATCCTCCAACTTTCACTTCATTGAAGGGTGTGGAACCCCCCACAAAGGAAGAAAAAGGCAAGAAAGAAGAGGAGAGAAACACAATAGATACCACCAATGTGTTTGACATATCTACAAGCTTAGGAAAAGGTGGGATGTCTAGAAGGGGCATTAGGAGAGGAGGCTCAACTGAGGAAATGATGAAAAATTGTACCCTTTTAGGGTGAGGGTCACACATGCTTGTGGGGGGAGCCGAAAGAAATATTAAGGTGATGAGAACTGAAGAAAAAAGGGTAGAAGAGGAGGGCACGATAGGACACACCGAAATAGGAGATATCGGCTCCCCTTATAGATTTTATAGAGCAACCGACTCTATAGATTGAGGAGGAACAAAAGGCTCATGTTCTACCATGACAATGTCCATCATAGCCATTTCTAGTAGAGGGAGTGACTCTTGGATAGAAATAGGAGGAAGATATGTAGGAACAAAGGAAATAATTGGAAGAGAAGCGGACTCAAGTTCCACGGTGGTGGACCTCTTCCCATTCGCCACCCTAGGGGTAGGAGAAATAGGAGGCCGTAGAGGTCAATATGTAGAGGTGATTCTATCAGGACCCTTCCCCTTACCATATATGATGGGAAGTTCGAACACCAGATGCTTATCATTCTACTAAATAGGCACCATTGGACTTCCCATGCGACACATGGGGGCGAAAGCCAAAGGCGGCGTAGCAATACAAGAGAAAAAATCATGTGGAACTATAGAGGAAGAGGAAGGCTCTTGAGTGTGAGAAAAATTTCCCTTCCCCTTTTGGGAGGAAGAGGTAGCCTTTTGTTGCACTATCCTAGAAGTATTAATTGAAATAGAATAAGGAGAAGGAGGATAGGTCACTTTCATCACTATGCCCCCATTCTTGTATTTTATGTAAGTGTTATTAATAGGTCCATCCTTGGAGGAAGCAGATCAATAGGGGCAGGCTAGACATGATCTAATTAATAAGCCCCATGAAACAAAAGGGGTTTATACCAGTGTTGTGTACAATGTGCACTAAGCCCTCATGAGAGAATTTCAAACATTTATGGATCACCGAAGGGACTACATTCATGAAAACTATCCATGGAATGCCCATCTTCACTCGGAACAAGTTGGACTCTGAGATAATATCGAAAAGGGAATTCACAGTCCTAGGTCCTATCAAGACTGAAAGGGTAATGGAACTGATGGGAGGGACAAAAATCCCATCATGCATATGTATCATGCTCTTAGATTCATCATACCCATCCTTATGTAAAAATTTCATTAGCATAACATCCTCAGTAATAATATTAACTCAACGTATAGGATCAACAAGAATGCTAGTCATGGTATTCCTGTTGATACGAGTGGGAATTTAAAGAGGAGAGGGTTCTCTATTAGCATTCATAGGAAATTCTTGTGATGTAAAGGTTATAGTAGGAGACCCATTTGTAGGCTACACAAACAGGATGGGAAGATCCATGAAAGAAGCTATCTTCTATGTACATTGAAAAGGAATTTCTCAGAAGACCATAAATGTTTAACAATCAGGCAATAACCTATTCTAGATTTTTCTCCACAATGTTTAGGGAATCTTCTAACAACTACTAGGGGTCATAGGTTGGGTTGCAAGGCTAGGCACCCTGCAACGTAGACACCTAGAACACAAGAGCAGATTCATTCAACACTACAAAATGGAACCAAAATAGTTCACATCGGGCTCACCAAAATGTAGAGGAGGGGAGTCGACTGCTCAGGACCCTAGGTCATGGAGGGTCTAGAACAATAGTTTTCCCTAATCTACCTCAATCTAACAAAATTATTTTGAGAGAGTTTAGAGTTTAGAGGCTGAAAGGAAGAATAACTAGGTTGTTTTTGTCCTTTAACAAGCCTGAATATTTCTAAAAGTCAGGTGAGCAAGATTCTAGAGTCTAGACTGTGACTTAGACAACTCACCGCAAAAGGACTATAGTGTGGGACACAGGCAATAGCACGATGTGTTGGTGTCTCAGTGGGGACGTTGGCGTTCGTACAGACAAAAAGTGTAAAGTACATTCAAAGATTGAAGGATAATTACTAACAACCTAATAATTATGGTTTGATATAATAAAAAAAATAGAATGTAACTAAATCATAGAATAGAAAGAAAAATAATTTAACCTGATCTAATCTATGAATTGACAAAGGAGGGTGAGGAAAGCACACCTTCCTACCCACGATTTGATATCTTTAAGGTCTTCACTCAATAAACAACCTACACACAAAAAAATGAGAAAGTCTTGGGGCTTTGTTTAGAGGAATGTCGTAGTTAGTCCCTCACTTTGGTGTTTCCACCTCCATGGATAGCCAATATAGCAGCAATTGGAGAAATGTGATAAAGAAATATATTGAAATAAAAATACCAAGCAATAAATTGAACAAAAATATTCTATGATATTAAAATGATAATGCAAGAGAAAAGGGATATGGATTAATATCACCTTCAACCTTGTGCACTCAAGGAAAATGGGATAATGAGTGAGCTCACAAGATTTCAAAGACTAACATTGCTACAAAAATGAAGTGAGTGAGCTAATGAAGTACCATCTTGTAGCTTCAATGGAGGTGATAGAATTTGAAAATATTAAAAGTGAGTGTGTAGAAATGAGAATAGTCAAGTGGAATGCCAAGAATATGAGTTGAATGAATGAGGTATAAATTTGAAGGAAACAATAGAGGAAAAGGAGCCATTTAAAGTTGGTTTGAAGGGCAAGAGAGGTTACACTTCACATCCAATGGAGGAATGTAGTTCCTCTATAGATTACAGAGGCAACAATTTCATCAAGATGGTAGTGTTCCACTCAAACGTCTGCATGCCGCTCTAGCATCCTAGACAAAATATCCCCCACTGACATGAAAGCAGGCCACCACATGGATGGAAGATGGATGAAGAGCATGGAATTGCATTATCTGACTTAATTTTCTAATATAGGAGGTGTGTGAATGTGGATTTGCAAGGGGTGGAAATTCATGTCATTACAAGATGATGACAAGCTGTTTGTGCTTATTTGTTGTCTAGATTGACAAGTTAATAATAAAAAGGGCGCATATAAACCCTTTATGCATATGGATGTGGTAATAATTTTTAAGATGAGATCTAGTAATTTCTCTCAACACGTCATGGGTAGCTGAGGTTTTCATTGCAAGCTTCAAAACGTGGTATTTATTATTAGAGTAAAAGGTTTATTCCACTTAATTAGTTTAATTAAGCCACATTTTATTTATTTCTTAAGATTCACTTAGTTATGCATTGTAGGTATTTAATAGTTATTTTCATTATTAAATAGATTTTCACTTTAGGTTTTCTTTAGGGTTGCACAATCTCCTTTTATAAGGATTGATCATTGTATTTTATTTTACTCTCTGAATAATAATATCTTTTATATTACAGAGCTTCAAACCCTCTCTTTCTTTTTTTTCCATTCTCTTCCTTGTGATAGGTATCTCTTTGCATGTAGGTATTCTTGGACTCTAAAATTGGTTTTGACAACTTCTACATGGTATCAAAGCATGGACCTGCTACAACCTATTCTTGTTTTGAAGAATTTGGAGCTACGAGGGTTTGATCTGGCTTTCACAAGTTTTTAGTTTTTTTTTGGTGGATCTGGCATACTTCATTCTTTGGGCTCATTTTGGGCCCAAACGGACCTCTCTATTGAGTCTGTAGCACCCAAAAACCCCAAAATCAATTGTTCATTCATCCATTTTGGACACAGTCGATCGAAGAGGCAAATTTATTTTTCCCCAAGGTCGTACGGCCCCAGGGCATGCAGATCGAGACAAAAAATTTCAAAAAAATTAAATTAAATTAAAAAAAAAAGCTTTTTTGTTATTTATTTCATGCCTCCAGTGCAAAAGGAGGCCGCCACCCTCCCACCACCCGATGGCCACTAGCCACCGCAACGCCGCTGCTGGTAACCACCTCTGCTGTCACTCCCAAGCATAAGCCCTATCGCCCCCAAGCCATGGTCACGTGAGGATCGGGAGCCAGTCCCAGCCCCACCAACCACCTAAGCCCTAGCCAATGGTCATATAGAAGACCAAGGGCTCCACCGCCAATCTCTAGCTACTAGCCCTGTATTCGCTAAGATCACAAGGGGCCGAAAAATATTTTAGCCCCTAGGGCTTGAAGGAGGACTATTTGAGCATTTTGGAGGTATTTTGACTAAATCGGGCATAAAATGGGCATATGGTCTTTGTTTTTTGAATGACAATAGGCATTGGAAAGCTAGCTCCGAGCCCGTCATGATAGTGCATGATTTTTTCCAAAATTGTATATTTTGGTTGCCATTTTTTCCAGTCAAAGTCAGAACTTGTGTTTTGCACTTCGAGGGGCATATCTTTTGCATCAAAACTTCATTTTTCACAAAAAAATAGGTGTTGGAAAGGTGTTTCAGTACTCTTTCCAGATCTGCATCTAGTTTGATCAGAAAATTTAATAGGTATACTTTATTTAGATTTGTGTGTTTTTACACTTTACATAATTACTTGGACATTTTGGCACCTACATGGGATCTGTTTGCGTTGGATGGGTTATGTTAATTTGATTTATCATTGATGAGAGTTTCAGTATCTTATTTTTTATTTTGAGTGAGTATCGTGAGTTTTTCTACTCACCCTTCAGTTGTAACTCTAGGACGGGGTAAGTATGAGTCATGGGCAAAGGGAATACTTACACATTGTAGGTGGCTTAATATTTTTACTTATTTGTATGATCTTATACCTAAACTAGCCACTTCAGAGGGAAAATTAGCTTGGGATATCATTAGAGATCACATAGTAGGACTTATATTGTCTAGTGTTGATAATGACATTGTGTGGACTATATCGAACATTGATTGTCCCCACCCACTTTGGACACGTCTTTTGGAGATCTATGGAGATCCCAATCTCTCTCCATTCCTATAGGATCCTGCTTTAGATTCTCTCTTACCCATTTCTTGGAGAGAGAATACACCCTTTGATCATGATACTTTAGAAGAGCTTGAGTATTTAGACACTCTTACATGTTCTAATGGATCAGAAGCTTGTCTCATAGTTCCTAATCTTTAGATTGAGACTTCATCAACATCACTTGTTGTTCCTGATTTAGTGTAGCAGGGCATCATTCATCTTCTAGACATAGCTAATTTGGACTCTTATTTTGTAGACATATCTTTCTTGTTTGTGGAGTCCTATATTATAGATTTGGAGGATTATTTTGAGGACATTCATCTTCTCTACCTTGACAGTCAAGTTATCATTGTACACCCACCATTATCAGTGCATTCAGAGGTTGAATTTCAAAAGTCTTCACGTCAGTTTGGATTTGGCCTCATGTGTTTCAGTTCAGACAAAGAGATTCTTCTGTTAGAGTAATTGGACATTTACTTTATTAATTAAACAATATTTTTTTAATTACGTAAAGTTCCCTTTTCCCTCTTTTTCACTTAAGCTAACATTAGGTACATAATAATTAATTACTTTATTAATTATTATTGTGCAAGCCTAGGGTTTTCCTTTTTAGGGTTTTCATCTATATATGGTTGAAAACTATCTTTTGTATCTTTATTCATTTTACATTTTCAGGTGAATACATTACTCCACATTCTTGAGCATTTCCTTTGTTGCTTCTCTTTGCTTCTCCTTGTAATAGGTTATTTGCTTGCGGAGATCTTTGGGCTCCTATGAAGTTGTATCTTCTCAACTCCAACATGGTATCAGAGCTTCAGATTTGCAGCTGCTTGTTCTTGTTTTGAGATTTTGCATTGGAAGCAAATCTAGGGTTCTAAGGTTTCTTCTTGTGGATTCAGCATACTCAAAATTTAAGGTTCACTTTGGGCCCAAACGGACAATGCCATTGGATTGGTAGCACCCAAAAACCCTTAAATTGACTATCAAATCGTTGATTTTGGTTACAGTCAACCAGGGATGCAAAAAAAAATTTAGGGTTTGGCCGTACGACCCCCTCAGCAAAAAAAATAAAAACCTAAGGTTTTTATTTTAATTTTTTTGCTGCCCGTTAAAAATTTCGTCAGCCGCCCATCTGCTGCCAAGCAGCCACCTCCACTCCACTCTGAGGCCACCTATGCTCCACTCAGCCGCCGAGCTCCCGCCGCCCCACCAGGCTCCGCCTGCTCTCACCGCTGTTGCTAGAGAGCTCGCTATCAAGCTCCTCATCGGGCTTCGCCTACTCCCGTTGAGCTCGCCACTACTGAGCTCGCCGACCCGTGTTGGCCCCTCTAGCCCCCGTGGGCTTCACACCCTTGCCGCCCAGTCACATGGGTGATCGCGAGTCTACCGCCCCAGCCCCCTGGTCCACCCAAGCGACTAGGGGCCATTTTTTTTAGCCCCCAGGTGCTAAAGGGGTCTAATAGGGCATTTTATGCTCTCTCACAAAATCGGACATAACTCGGGCGGTTTAGCTCTATTTTTCAAACAGAAAGAAGCATTGGAAAGCTAGTTTTAGCACCGATCTGATGAGTAGGTATTTTTATAAAAAATTTACTAGTCTGAATTTTTTTACCATTCAAAGTGAGGTCTTCTTTCTTCACTTCCAGGGTCATAGAAGGGTCAAATGGACTCCATTTTTCAAACTTGAATCGTCATTGGAAAGCTCTGAACATGCTCTATTCAGTGATGCAATTTATTTTATCAAATTTTTCACCAGGTACATGAGAATTTGTTTTGAAGTATTTTTTGCTTATGCAATGCTTCCTTCTTCTCAATTTGTACTAGGGTTTGGGTTTATCTTTTGTGGGGGGTGTTTTTCTCTTGCTTTCTGTCATTTATATCAGAAAACCAGAACATAAAAACTCTCAAAAATACAAACCCTTCTGCATCTTCTGTCTATTCTGAAAGATCACATAATAATAATAAAAAACACAAGTAGGTATAGGTGCAGGGTTTCATGGTAGACTCTTCAGTTGAGCTACTCACATCACATAACTATCACACTTGGAAGTCCCACATGATGAGGCTACTCAGGTCACGACGGTTATGGTCTTGTTTAGATGAGGTTCAGCCTCAATTGCAACGTCCTTTTGAGATTATGCAGCACAGGAACAAGATGGATGAGGCTATGGGTTTGTTATGCATGCATGTTTCAAACGGTCTTTTGTTTCACCTTGATGCTTTGCTTACTCCTCGAGCCATGTGGCTGAAGTTTGAGACACGTTTTTGGGCCATTAATGAGTTGTGTGCATTACAGATTGAGGCAAAGCTGACTTCATTGTTACCTGATTCATTTCCCACTATTGAGGTTTTTTTGAACAAGTTCAAAACTATTCGCACTATTTTACAAGGTTGTGGCAAGAACAAGATAGACACATAGTGCATTTACTTGATTCTTTCGAAGCTTCGTGGTCCATTTCAATATTTGCTTCCTCCTTCTACTCCACCATGGATGGTTTGGGTGCAAGTTTTACCATGCATACCTTTGATTTGTTTTGTGAGCGTTTGTCTCAGGAACAGTCTCACCTTTCTCAAATGGATATGCTCTTAGGTTCAAAGTGCAAAGCATTGGTTGCTCAGTCACTAAAGGGGAAACAAAAGCAGAAACCGAGGCCCAAGAAATATTTTGCAGGCAGTGATCATTCCTCCAAATTGCCTCTTAAGTCTAATTCTAATCCACCATTTAATCCAAAACATGGGAAATCTTCGATGTCTGGTGAGTCTTCCTCCAAGACTAAGGAGAAATTAGGAGACACTTGCAGTTTCTGTGGCAAGCAAGGTCATCCAGTTTCCAAGTGTTGGAAATGATTAGAGGCTTTAGAGGATGCCATGTAGTGGCAACATATCTCCTCACCTCAGTCTTCTTCTTCCTCCACCATAGGGAAAGGTCATGCTCTCACTGCTAGAGCATTGACCAATGGGTCCACTTGGATTTTAGACTCTGGTGCTTCTCACCATATGACTCACACTCAGCAGTTGGTCACTTCTCTTTCCTCTTGTGGTACTTCACAGATTGCAGTGGGTGACTCTTCACAGCTTTTCATCTTGGGTTCAGGTTCTGTCTCTTTGGATGGGGGCACTCTATAGGATGTTTTGGTTGTTCCTGACATCTCGACGAACCTCTTGTCCATTTATTAGATTTTCCACACTGGCTCTAGTAAGACAGTTGAGTTCTCACCACATGATGTGGTTATTCAGGACCTCCATGACTCTGATTTGGTTGTGGCTACTGGTAGTGTTGATACTGCATCTCGTCTTTACAGAGTTGATGGATTTGCGCCTTCTGAGGGTAAAGGTTCATCTCTTATAGCACATGCAGATTCAATGAGTAAGTTTTGGCATGAGCATTTGGGCCATGTTAATTATAGATATCTTTAGTAGATGAGTACACAGTCACTTGTTCTTGGTCTTCCACAGATTTCCTACACTAATGGTGTTTGTCATGGTTGTGTGCTTGGCAAACATTATAGGGATCCCTTTCTGAAGGGAAGTACCACTCGTGCTTTGGCACCCTTGGATTTGATTCATAGTGACCTCATGTCATTTCCCACTCCTTTTTCAGGGGCCAAGTATGTACTCACATTCATTGATGACTTCTCCAGATGCACATGGTTGTACTTTCTTAAGTACAAGTCTGATGTCTTTGATTACTTTCATATCTTCAAGACATTTGTAGAGAAGCAGTCTGGTCTTTCTATCCGGTGGATACGTACAGATAATGGGGGGGAGTATGTGAATCAGGCCTTCCAAGATTTTTGCATTGAGCATGGTTTGTAGCATCAGTTTTCTATTCCCTACACCCCTCAGCAGAATGGTATTACTAAGCGAAAGAACAGGACTTTACAAGAGATGGCTAATTGTATGATTCAGTCCAAGTCCATGGACTCATCTTTTTGGGCTGAGGCAGTCAATTGTGCCAACTATATTCAGAATCAAACGCCTCACAAAGTGATTCAACATATGACTCCTGAGGAGGATTGGTCTCATGACAAGCCTGATATTTCATCATTTCGATTATTTGGTAGTGAGGCATGGGCTTTTATTCCTGATGCTCAGAGGAGAGCTATGGAGTGGAAGAGTTGACCCCTCATTTTTGTCAGCTACTGTGAAGATGTTAAGGCGTTCAGGTTATTTGATCCTGATTCCAGAGAGGTCTTGTTTCGATGGGATGTTCAATTTGATGAGCGCCTTCCTCTAGTTGATACCTTGTCTCTAGTGTCCAATTCACTACCTACTCCACACATTTCAGCTCTTCAATATTATTTTAAGGATGATTCTAATGAGGATATTGATGATCCCCCATCTCCACCCCCACTTGCTACACCTTAGAGGCCCAAATGGGCTCACTTTACTATTGAGGCAACAGGATCTATGGTCAGTGATCCTTCAGACACTCGTCGCACCTGTTCTCATACTGCGGGTTCTAGTCTTTTGACTTATACTAGATCCTCAGAGGTTTTTAGAGGTGACAGGTCACCCTGAGTGGGATAGTGCTATGGAGGAGGAGTATTCTTCTTTGATGGGGAATAGTACATGGGATCTCTATCCTCTTCCTAAGGGCAGAAAGATGGTTCAGTGTCGATGGTTGTATCGCACCAAGTATGCTGCTGATGGTTCTATTGATAAGTACAAAGCATGTCTTGTTGTGAAGGGTTTCTCATAGGTTGAGGGTATTGATTACTCCAAGACATTTTCCCCTATCACCAAGATGAATTCTATTTATTTTGTACTATCACTTGCAGCTTCTAGAGGATGGCTCATTTTTCAGATGGATGTGAACTGTGCCTTCTTGCATGGTGACCTACAGGAGGAGATCTATATGGAGCAGCCTTAGGGATTTTTTCATGATGCTTCTTTGTTTTGTAGACTTCAGCATTCATTATATGGTCTCAAATAGGCCCCTTGGGCTTGGTATGAGAAGACGGACTCTTTTTTGCTCTCCACTAGTTTTACGAGTTATTATTCTGATCACACAGTCTATATTCAGCATCTTGAGGGTGAGATCCTGATTCTTGTGCTATATGTTGATGATCTTCTCATCACAGGTAGCTCATCCTCTATGATTCAAAATTCTCAACTAGCCTTGATGGAGCAGTTTGAGATGATAGATCTCGGCCTTCTGCACTATTTTCTTGGTCTTTAGAGGGGATCTCCATTTACCAACAGAAGTATTCTCTTGATATGCTTCATTGCTTTAGCATGCTTGATTGCAAGCCTTCCCCCACACCTTTTCAGTTAGGGGTTCTTTTGACTACTACTTGCCCCACTCCTTCAGTAGATTCTACACTTTACAGGTAGTTGGTTGGCAGTTTGTTGTACCTGACTCACACTCATCCTAATCTTTCCTTTGTGGTTGGTCTTGTCTCTTGATTCTCCCATTATCCTCATGAGAGTCATTGGCAAGCTGCCAAGCGTATTCTGAGGTACATTGAGGGTACCACTTCATATGGCATTCACTACACATTAGGGGATCCTCACATTGTTGGCTACACTGACTCAGATTGGGCTGGTGATGTCAATGATTAGAAGTCTACTTCTGGCTTTGTTTTTTGTCTTGGCTCTGGTCCTATCACATGGTCATGCAAGAAGTAGATTGCTCATGCATTATCATCTACAGAGGTTGAGTACCGAGCTGTTGTGCTCGCTATTAAGGAGATTTTATGGCTTCGTCAGTTGATGACTGAGTTTAGTTTTCCTCCTGATAGTCCCACTATTCTTTCGTGTGACAATCAGAGTGCTATACACATTTTTCACAACCCGATGGAGCATCAGTGGACGAAGCACATTGAACTTCATATGCATTTCATCAGACAGATGATTCGGGATGGTTCTCTTATCTTGGAGTATATTCCCATTGCCGAGCAGGTTGTAGACATCTTCATGAAAACTTTTGCATCTTTGCACTATCTTCAGTTGTGCTCTATGCTTGGGGTGAAGGAATTTGTCCTTGAGGGCTCTTTATGATGCCTTCCTTCCTTCATGTTTCTTTCAGCATGTTCTTCTATCTCTTTTTGGAGAGGAGTTTTTCCCACTAGGTTTTCTCCTTTTCTCCGTTTCATAGAGATTTCTTTGTACTTGGGTACCTGATCTAGCCTTGTTGCCGGGACCCATTGCTTTTTCTTTCAGTAGCTTCTTCTAGGTTTTAGCTTCTCCCTATGTCTATCTTAAGGGGGAGTGTTAGAGTAATTTGACATTTTCTTTATTAATTAAACAATATTTGTTTAATTACGTAAAGTTCCTTTTTACCTCTTTTTCACTCAAGCTAACATTAGGTACATAATAATTAATTACTTTATTAATTATTATTGTGCAAGCCTAGGGTTTTCATCTATATATGGTTGAAAACTATCTTTTGTATCTTTATTCATTTTACATTTTTAGGTAAATACATTGCTCCACATTCTTGAGCATTTCCTTTGTTGCTTCCCTTTGCTTCTCCTTGTAACAGGTTATTTTCTTGCAGAGATCTTTGGGCTCCTATGAAGTTGTATCTTCTCAACTCCAACATCTTCAACATCCGATCATGGCACACATCTTGAGATAGATTGGTTCATCACTCTTCACAGGGTTTCTTCGATATCATCCTTTGGATCTATTTCTTCCCAAGGGAGGAATATTATCTACCGCTTCAAGATCTGTTTTTGGATTCTACAACAAGCATCTACCATTTTTTCAGGAGTTTCTACATTGTGGGGGGGCCTTCTTGTCTCTTTCTATCTCTCCTATGGATACCATTGTATATGTACTTATATGATATAATTTTTCTATTGGGGGTATCATGTAGTCCACCTCCTATCCTTCTTTCATTAGTGCATTGAATTTCTTTCTTTGCATCCTATTTTGGGGAGGAGTTTGTTCCGATGTGGTTTTCTCATTTACCCCATCTAGTTTAGTTTGCATTGCATTATTAAATGGGTACCTGATCAGGCCTAGTTTTCGGGGCCCTTGTTTTCTTTCTAGCATGTAGTTACATTTATTTCATGCATTTAGTTTGTAGCTACTCCCTCAGTTTGTCTTAAGGGGGGGTGTTAGAGTAAAAGGTTTATTTCACTTAATTAGTTTAATTAAGTCACCTTTTAGTCCTTTCTTAAGATTCACTTAGTTATGCATTGTAGTATTTAATAATTATTTTAATTATTAAATACATTTTCCCTTTAGGGTTTATTTAGGGTTGCACAATATCCTTTTATAAGGATTGATCATTGTATTTTATTTTACTCTCTGAATAATAATATCTTTCATATTACAGAGCTTCAAACCCTCTCTTTCTTTTTTCTCCATTCTCTTCCTTGTGATAGGTATCTCTTTGCATGTAGGTGTTCTTGGACTCTGAAGTTGGTTTTGACAACCTCTACATTTATAATTTTTTGTCACTATGTGTTTTCCAAATTTAATGTGGTTGTTTGGTAGTATTAGTGCAATATATTCAAGATCTATCTCTAGGGTTTACAACTTCAAATGGAGTATAAAATACATAATTGGAGATGAAATCTATTTGAAATTTGGGGAGATTTTTGAAGTTTGTAATTGATGATGTTAATCAGCAACATGAGGATGGAAGGTACATAACAATGTGATACAGTGTTGTCATGGATGTCAACATTGTTTCAATAATTTTGATCAGTCCTAACAAGTTTTGGAGTTGTTGAGGAAATTTGTGCAAAGTGAGTTGGTTTGAAAAGAGTAGTTGCATAGAAATTTGACTAAGTCTCAAATTTTCTAGTACAGTGTAATAGTGTGTCATTTTTTTGGTCTATAGCACTCCACAAATGAAGATATCACTCTATACTTCTAACATCATTTTTTTGGATGTTAGATGCATGTAAATCCAATATTTCATCTTTTTTGGACAAGTAGTTTGAGAGATATGAATAACAGAGTTCGAACTAGCATATTATAGTTATTCTTTGTACAGTGTGTTTGTGTGGGAAAATTTGCACTTCTTCATGGATGAGTTTTTCGCCTTGTGGTGTTGAAGATAATTTTCTAGATGTTAGGTGAGCATAGATTCCAGATGGTATTAAGGTTTTAACATCCAAATGTTAAGATGTGGGTACATAGATGAAGGTTTTTTCTTTAAGGTCTTATATGAAGCATACCTGTAGTAACAAAAAAATTATCCCTTTTCCTTACTTGATTTGGGAATAATTTTCATGGAATTAATCTAATTTTTCCTAGGTTTAATGTTGTAATGTATTGTAACACATTCACATTGATCTTGGGCCCCCTTGTAAATAAAATGTACTTAATTTGTACCCTCTTTTAAGTTTTGTAAAGTGTTGTAACACATTTTCACATTTATCTAGGGTCTTCTTAATTAATTATGGTTAATTAGAGTTAATTATCCCCTTTAATTCAAATTTAAGCCTTATTTTTGACACCTCCCGAAGATCTATCCTGACACCCATAATCAAATTACATGGCATTCAATTAGTAAAACTTGAGGTCCTAGAAATTGGTGCTAGGACCCATTTGCCCTAGGTAGTGAATGGGTCCTCTTCCAAGACCCGTTTGCCCTAGGTGGTTAATGGATCCTCCCTTAATGAGTACCCCCTTTTTGAATTTCATTATGGCAAGAATTTAATAATCTTTGTTTCCAGATCTGGTGTTAGCTTGAATTGTTTTATTTTCAAGGTTAATCTATTGATTTAGTATAAATATGGGGTTAATTCACATTGTTTCTCCTAGAAATTTTGTATGACTTCATGAGATCAAGAGAAAGAGCATTATAGAGAATTTTCAAAGGAATTCTAAGGAAAATTATCAAGGTTTTATTGCGGCAATTCAAGGTCATTTCACCATGACAAGGGTTTAGTGCATTCCTACATATTGTTGAGCTAAGATAGTGGATGGAGTATTAAATATCTATTGGCAAGCATTGTTATACATCTTATTCAAAGATCAATATCTACATTCTTCATGGCCACTACATGTTAGATTAGGCATTTATCTTTTAGGACAACATCCAAGGTATAAACATTACATCATTTCATGTTCATGCTTCAATTTCACTATTTCATCATATGTTTTAATTACCTACAAGGGATTTGACTTAGGAAAACCCCTATTCACTAACATTCATCAATTATTTATTCCCTTGAGTGTGTGTTTGCATATTTATAGGTTGAAGATAAGGTGGAGAAGACGTTTAGAGAAATAATGTCAAAGTTGTCAAGTTGCAAGATTGATCTTTATAGTGTAATAATGAAGAATTGAAGCTACAAAATTTATTACAGTTTTTCGAGAGCTCACAATAGAGGATCTGAGAGTGCAAAAATCAAGAAAAATAACACAGATCTCAGTTTCAAAAACCCTATTAGGGACCCATTCACCACTAAAGGCGAATGATTCCTTTGTGCCCTAAAAATAGGCTTCTAGCAACAAAGTACACACCATTTTAAGCTCTAAAAACTCCCCTCGTAGTTTCTATAACAGTTAGGGTTAGGTTTTGCTTGTTATTTGCATCTTTTGGCCCTCATAATTGCATGAATTGTAGTTTTTAGTGTGGAAAATTCTAGTGGTTCATTATCTTGATTCATTTCATTTTGATGAATCCTATTTCCCGCCTAATCATTAATGGTGAACCCGACTTATTGAATATTGCAATTTTCTAATTTTGAAGTCTTTCATTGCATCCTATATTAGATCTTGCACTCATTTTCATTAAAGTAAGATCTCATTTAGGGTTTCTTGCATTGAATTTAAAATTGCATCTCATCTAGGGTTTATATCTACATTATTTTGCATCTTTCTAAATTTAAAAAATACAAAAAAAATTAGTCACTGTGCATATTATTTAAATCTCATTAATTTTCATTTGAAAATAAAAACAAAATTGCACTTCAACATAGGTCCTTGCATTCATCTTTTCATTGCATTTTAACATTGCATTTTGGGAAAATCTAAAATTGAAACTCACTGCCTAAAACTTGGAACTCAAAGACATTACTGAAATCTTGAAAATCATTCAAAAATAGTTTTAAAATACCTAACTAGGACCCATTCACCCTTATTGGTGAATGATTCCCTGATCAAGTCAAACTTGTACCTTCTGGCATCTGAAAAAATTATTAAAAATCACTCTAAAATTAATAGAAACATCTTAGAAAAACCTAACTAGGACCCATTCGCCCTTACTAGAAAATGAGTCCCTGTTAGTTGTTAATTTTTATTTTTTGGGAAAATAAAATCTCAGTTTTAGGCTTATGTTTTATGTTGTTACTTTTTTGTTTAAGTATCCTAATTTTCTATTTCATCAAATTCATTACATTTAGCTCAAATTGCTTCATTTCAATACATTGTTAAAATTCAAAATTTCATCTACAAAATTTCATTTTCAGTTTATTGCATTGTGTCATCAGCCAATTACCATGTTTAGATATAGAATTATTAAAATGGATATCTATTTAAGAAATTTTTGTAAATCCTTGTTCTCTTTGGCTGATGTTTCAAGTTGTATTTTTGGAAATGAACCTAATGAAATTGAACTCACTCATGCTCACACAACTCCTAATGCATGTCCTCATTGTGATTTTGACATCATTGGAGAAGATGATGACAATGTGAACAACTTCATAAATTATTTCCTTAATAACCTTGATAATAATGCATCCTCTTACCCATCCATGAGACAACCAACAACCCCCATTATCCCATCACTTGAGGTATTTGGTTATTTACACCCTAAAGTTGAAAGAAAAGTTAAGCCTAAGTTCCCTACAATAAGTGACCCTATCTTCTCTAAAAAAGAAAACATCCAACCATCCTATGTTAATAAAGTAACCAACACATCAATTAACCTTGAGGAGACATAAGGAAAAGGATTCACGATCTTAATTAAATAAGGATGTGAAAGAACAAGTGAACATGAAATTCATCAACTCCTAGAACAAATACCAACCGAAGATATTCAAGGGTTGGGATATCAAGATCCTCATCCTAACATAAGTTTCCTCCTTCCTCAAGAACAACCAACACCTCATAATGATGGTAGGATTTTCTTAGATCCCCCTCCTAATATAACTATTCTCCTTCCTAAAGAGCAATCAATGCCTCCTAATTACAATGATAAAGAAGACAAGGTCAGCTTGGGTCCTCTTGCCCTATATCCACCTAGAGAAATTGGTGAATCTAGCAAGCATAGAACTCCTTAAAAACTAAAGAAACTTCAATTCCATTATCCACCAATTGATATTGAAAGGAATTTACATATACTTCTACACCATGGACTTATAACATTACCACCTATGTGAGAAACGCCAAAACTATATCCTAAAGATGCAAATATTCCATATTATCGATACCATAGAACTCTTGGACATAGTACCAATGATTTTCATGCTTTATAACACATATTTAAACAACCTGACATCATAGAAATAGTCCCTTAAAGCATGCATTTTTCTCCTTTCCATGTAATAGTTGTAGGATCTCGAACATTCTCACTATTACATGTTTTACACTTATTGCAAATCATTATCTTTGATGCAAGGAGCTTATTATCATCACTTATCTTGGCTCATTCTTGCCTTGCACTAAGTGGAGGAAAGAATTTGATATCTTTCCCCTAGTTTGGCACTTGTCATTGTCCCTTTAGCTACTTGTATGTCTTCCATTTATATAGATTGAGATTGGGGTGCAAATTACCTACTCTAGGTTGACTCGCATGTTCCTTACTAGTCTTTTGAATTTTCATGTTTTCTTGTGCATAATGTGATCCCCCGTGTTGTTTTTTTTTATGTATCTCTCTCTCTTTGTGCATTCCTCTATATGTATCTTTCATTCTATATGTCATAATCATTTCATTTGTCTTGTATTTTCCTTTTGTGGATGATGCAAGGTGTCGAGATATCTATGTATCTTCTATGTTGACCCAAAAGCTTTTCTTTTTTCATTTGTCTTGTGTTTTCCTTTTGTAGATGATGCAAGGTGTTGAGACATTTAGGTCTTTCCACCTTGACCCAAAAGATTTATCTTTATCTTTTTTATTTGTCTTTTGTTTTCCTTTTGGGGATGACACAAGGCATCAAGATATTCATGTATCTTCCATGTTGACCCAAAAGGATTTGTCCTTTGTTTTCTCTCTCTTTGTGTCATTCTTCTAGTTCTATGAGTATTTTGGGAATGATGATAGTTCAATGCTCTATTACAACATTTTAGCATAGACATACTCACCTCGAATCCATATATCTCTTTGGTATTTGTGGGGGAAACCCTTCCTTCCTATTTCATGTTGTAGCTTATTTCGGAAACATATGACATCGCATAGTTTTTTTTGAGGAAAGCTCTCATGGCTTAGGCAAAACATTGACTACTTCAAATTAGTTACTCATTGTAATGGTGTAGCAACCTCTTTAAAGTGGAGGAATACATCGATCACATCTTTTGACATATTTCATGGCATGATTTTTATTTTTTCTTGTGATTTTTCCTCTTCTTGGTAGTGTCATTGGGTTTGATGTCCTCCAAGAGTGTACGATCTACCTTCATGTCATGATGTGAACAACACATCCCATGAGTGATGATTTGACACCCTTTATTTTTCCTCTCTTGGAGACATTAGGCACAATGCTCCCTAAGAAGAAGACCTTACACAAACAAATAAAAAATCCCTTTAACAAAATTTTACATGACATTTAAAAAAAAACACTTACAAAAGCATTACATTGTGGTGCCTTATCGAAGTTTTCAGGAGGATAAATTTGGTATGGTATAAGAGGCTAATATGATTCTATCATTTTCCACCTCATTGGGATTACTCACCTAGTGGATAGACTGAGGTTCCACTACCCAAGAGTGAGCATCCACATATTTGGGAAAACTCACCTAGTGGACAAACTGAGGTTCCACTAACCCAGAGTGAGCAGCATTGTTACGGAAAAACAACCCCATTCTACATCGCATTAAAATGGTTGTGCTTGATCCTTTTGTTTATTTTTATTAGCCTTTGATAGGGTATGATTATGTATCTTTGTTATTACTACATAATTAAGTGTCTTGAATGTCTACTTTAGTGTGAGTTTGACATGGGGTCACCCTCTCACTAAAGTGGGGGAAAAATGTAGTAATGGAAAAAGTATCATTTTTCCTTACTTTATTTTGAAATAATTGTCATTGAATTAACCTAATTTTGCCTAGGTTTAATGTTATAATGTGTTGTAACACATTCACATTGATATTGGCCCCCTTTTTTAATAAAATTTACTTAATTTGTACCCTCTTCTAAGTGTTGTAACACACTTTCACATTTATCTAGGGTCTTATTAATTAATTGTGGTCATTAGAGTTAATTATCCCCTTTAATTCAAATTTAAGCCTTATTTGTTACACCTCCCGAATATCTATCCCGACACCCATAATTCAAATTACATAAAATTTAATTGGGAAAATTTGAGGTCCTAGAAATTTGTGCTAGGACCCATTCACCCTAGGTGGCAAATGGGTCCACCCTCTATAGGACCCCCCTTTTTGGCAGATTCTACATGGGTTTTTGATGTACTTTCATTCCTCATAGGAAAGGTCCTAGAAAACAATGCTAGGACCCATTCACCCTAGGTGGAAAATGTGTCCTCCCTTAATGAGGACCCCCTTTTTGAATTTCATTATGGCAAGAATTTAATAATTTTTGTTTCCATATCTAGTGTTCGCTTGAAGTTTTTGTCTTTTGGGGTTAGTCTCTTGATTTAGAATAAATATGGGGTTAATTCACATTGTTTCTCCCATAAATTTTATGACTTCATGAGATCAAGAGAAATAGTATTATAGAGCATTTTCAAAGTCATTCTAAGGAAAATTATCAAGGTTTCATTCCATCAATTCAAGATCATTTCATCATGAAAAGAGTTTAGTGCATTCCTATATGTTGTTGATCTAATATAGGGGATGTAACATTGAATATCCACTTGCAAGAATTGTTATACATCTTATTAAAATATCAAGATCTACATTCTTCATGGCCACTACATCTTAGATAGTAGATTTATCTTCCAAGACAACATCCAAGGTATCAATATTACACCATTTCTTGTTCATGCTTCAATTTCATTATTTCATCATTTGGTTTAATTACCTACAAGGGGTTTGACTTAGGAAAACCCATATTCACTAACAATGAACAATTTTTTCTTCCCTTGAATGTGTGTAGATTTACAAGTTGAAGATCAAGTGAAGAAGAATTGTCAAAGTTGTCAAGTTTCAAGATTGATCTTTATAATGCAAGAACAAAGAATTAAATCTATAAAATTTATTACAAGTTTTTAGGAGCTCACAACTGAGGATATGAGAGTGTAGACATAAAGGAAAATAACCCAGATGTCAGTTTTAGAAACCCTAATAGGGACCCATTCACCACTAAAGGAGAATGAGTCATTTGTGCCCTAAAAGTAGGCTTATAGCAACAAGGTACACACCATTTTAAGCTCTAAAAAATCGTCTCATAGTTTCTATAATAGTTAGGGTCAAATTTTTATTTTTATTTGTAGCTTTTGGCCCTCATAATTGCAAGAATTGTAGTGTTTAGTGTGGAAAGGTCTATTGGTTCATTATGTTGATTCATTTCACTTTGATGAACCCTATTTCCACCCTAATCACTAACTAATAGGTTTGATGTTGTGAAAAGGATAAATATACACTGCAGTCTTATGTAAGATCTATTGTAGGTCCATGTTGATGTATCTTAATATATTTTGAGTTTTTAATTATGGTACGTTCTATGTGTTGGAACTGTAAAATTTTGAAAAAATATCATTGGCCATTCATGCTCATTATTTTCCCAAAGATTCCATACTACAAATATAAAATTTTGTTCACATAACATACTCACTAAGGTCTAGGTCAATTTTTATCATATAGTCCCATAAAATTTATCTAACCCTGAATCTTTAATATATGAAACATATTAGCATAAGATAATGCAAGTCTCACCGATACTAATGTACATCTCTTTTAGTATATTGGAAAGAAATTAGTTGTGTCATGCCAATGAGGACACATGTCAGGAGTACACAAGTTCACAATTTCTATTGGCAGGACAATGGTTATCGGCATGACGGTGTGAGTTTATATTGAGCTCATATACATCTCATCACTCGGAGCACAAAAAGATGTATCGGCCAGACTGAAGTCATCAGGGTGAGGTCCCAAAAGATAGCCCGAGGCATTGAACGGTCTTGCTGATAAAGTAGAAGAGGATCTGGTCGACAAGACAATACTACTAGGAAGAGTTCAAAAAGTCTTACTCACCTTCCATTGTATACCCACAAGGTTGGAAGTGACAACATGTCTTGGAAAAGGAAATATCAGAGGGATAATGTTCATGGTCTTGCCAAGGAAGGAAAGGTATCGATGAGATAAACCTCAACGGGGAGATATAGGAAGGTCACAACGAGTATCATTCCATTGGCAAGACAATCAATTTGTCTTAGCAATTTGAATTGGCAAAGGGAACATCTTGGCAAGATACATACCTTCAAAATGAAACAAGGGATTATTTTCTCGATTCATTAAGTCACGGTGATAGGTTTTCTTCAGTGGGAGTTGTGGCGATATGCTGAAGAATAAAAAGAAACTATCAGAGAGACTTAAGGTGTCGGGAAAACTACAAGATGTCCTGGTGGGTGGGTGAACGTTGGTAAATGTTCAAACAAAAGGATCGGCTAAAGATTTGAAATATCTTGCCGATATGCTACATGATGTGACATTGAGAGTTTCAAAAAGCCTGCTTAATGCATATCTCAGCCAAGACATTAATGGTGCCATGAAGCATAAAATAATTTGTGAATCAAGACAAACTCAGTTAAAAGCACTTTCTCAAAATTGGCAACAAAGGATAGAAGAAGGACGAGTAAAGGATTGGGGCGTTCATCCAGCTTCAAATCTTAGGCGAAGTATAGGAAGTCTTCATTCCTTAAATCTTGTAAATTTTGAGGAATGGAAAACACTAGTTCAAAGAAATCAAAAGGTAGAAAACATTTGGAGAGTAGTCAATCAAAAGGAAAAAATTCAGAAAACTAAAATTTTGTCAGAGGGCACCAAACAAAAATTGAACCAAGATCTCATAGACTAGCTACCTAGTTGTGGACCTAAAGCTAGATGCTCTCCAGAGCTTAGGATAGAAGGGGATAAATTAGATGATAAATGCAAATTTATAGGAGATGTTTGGACCCCGATTAGAGGCTATGAATTATTCAGCTTCCATTACTATCAGAGGAATCATTTTGAGCCAATGTGTAACCCATGGAAGCTCGATCTAAGTAAAATGGTTTGCCCTGATGTTTTCGTCGATGTCGAACTGGTGAAATTGTTGGCCAGTCATTATAATCTAAAACATAAGGCCATATGTGATCTCTTTGGGAACCCATTGATACATTTGTTAGCAAATGCAATAAGTGAAGTCTTTAAATTGGAAGGGATGTGCAATGAGAGAATTGTAGGTGAAGAGCTCGAGAATGAATTCAAAAGGATGGACACCATTTATAGGGATTGGAGATTACCCCTGCACATATTTAGGCATGATGGAAAACCGATTCCGATGGAAGATAGTGAAGGACTGCCATTCCATGTAGATATTTTCAAGCCTTATATGAAGTACACCTATTTTTTGGTAGGACAAGTATTGGGAAGGAAATTCCCAAAGTATATGGCAATTGTGCCCATGCTGATTGCATTAGATATTCAATATCATAACTCTAGTCCTTTTGATTATGCCTCTTATGTGTTTAAGGAACTTGATGTTGGGTTGATGATGATAAAAAATGGAGCCTCTATCTTGCACCTAAGGAATTATTCATTATTGATGCACTTGGTGTTATACTTCGGACATAAAATAGGGTTCTAGCCCTAGGAGCTAAGAATTTCACAATTTGACAAAGAAGGTAAGCCATTTCCTATTCAATCATGGACTATCGTTTGGGAAAGCAGGTTTGCTAATGCTAGCTTTGTACATTTTGAGGAAAAAATTGTGAAACCCTTGTATAAATTATATAATCATCCATGTGACTATTCCTTGTCTAATGAGATAAAAAGGTTTCTCAGACCTAAATATTTTTCCTAGGGTTTATGGATTTGAAGTTGACCCATTTATTTTTTGTAGAACAGTTCTAGACCGGATCACCTACTTAGAAATTGTTAGGCAAAAGGATTTCTCTAGTGTTATGAATTTAGGTTCTTTTGGAAAGTAGGCTTTTATGCCTAGCACACTATGTTTTGGTGAATTTACTATGTTAGGAAAGGAAGGATATAACCTAATTCTTGATAGGCTATTACAGTATAACATGAAAAGAGGGTCGTTGAGAAAAAAATTGATCCAGAAGGGTATATTCACTCTAATACACAAAAGATAAACTTTGGAGGATATCATCATGTGCCCTACCAGTTTGATGATATGATAAAAAAATTGGAAGCAGAAGAGGTAGAGATGGTGATTGAGCAACATAATCAGGAGTTGTTGGATATAGAGTTGTTGTCCTCTAGTGAAGAAACATCAAAGGCTAATATGTCATGAGGTTCACCTGGTAAGGTATCAAGGACAAGAACTTGGGATTACACCTATTCTGCTAGAGAATTAAATATCAAGGAAAGTGTAGATATAGATACCAGACATGAGGAATACAAATATTTTATAGAAGATGATGAGTTTGTAAAAAATTCATAATTTAAAACATTTTTATGCAAGCAGAAAGGAAAGGAAATAAGAGAACTAGTTGATAATTTCACACTAGGAAATGAAGAACAATTGTTGAAAATTCTGAGAGATGATGTAGAGAAAGAGATGACAAGTATTACCATCAAGAAAGGGAGAGAAATTTTAGAAAAGAACGGTTTCATGATTTTCCTAGGATTAGACCTCAATTTTGCACTGGTCTTCGACAGTCTTCTGAAGGACAATAACACCTACACACAAGATCAACTTAGAAAAGGTGACAAAATTTTATGCAAGATCAAAATACAACTCAAATGAGGAGACATTAATGATTTGGGCCCTGTATCTACCTCACAACAAGTCAGTTGTCATTAATACTGAGAAATAATTTGGACATGTCATGAATTTAAAGTTCGGGGAGGCTGGTCCAGTTGCAACAACAAAAATTGGGGTTAACGTAGCGAAATTGAATAAAGCCCAAATACAGGCATTGATCAAAGAAAAGGATATATATAAAGAAAACAATGAAAGAATGCTGAGAGAAAATGAGTGTCTGAAAGAATTAGTAGATGTTACAACAGGGCCAACAAAGTTACTCACCCAAGGTGAAAGTTTACAGATAAAGGACCATAGGGAGAGATCGAGTGCATACTCTCAAGGGAAATATGAGATACTTACAACAATAATCGAAAGGAGTCAGGCCAGTTTAGGCATTTGGTTGAACAAAATTATGGGAAAACATTCACTGAACTTTGATGCATTAAAAGAACAAAAAAGAGTGGAGGGTAGAATTCAAGAAAAGCTCGAGGAAATAAAACAATGGGGTACTCCTGATAATGCGACAATTGAGAGTGCTAATCATTTTATGGATAAGCACAGAGAATTCCTTGAAGAATTACTAGGGGATGTGCAAGGGTTGATAGAAGCTACCAAAAGTGGATTGGCTATGTTCTTTGATGATGGAGGAAAAATGAAAGTGAATTAATACTACAGGAGATTCTAAATACAGCTACTGTGAAAGATGCAACCCTAGATGAAGCTTGCAAACAAAATGAGAAGATGGTTAGGATGGAGAGCATGATCCATGATGCATTAGGAGATGCAGATACACATGAGCATCGAGACTACATGGATCACATGTCGAGAGTCCACTTATGGCTTAACAAAGCCTAATCTTTTTTAATCTTATTGTTGTTTCATACTCAAGATATTTCTGAAAGGACGCGTCCTTTCAACAATTGATGTATAAGTACCCATTTTTTGTAGCAATAAAGAGGATAGAATTAGAAGATTTAAAAAGAATAGATTACAACAAGCATAATATTTTTAGAATGTTTGCATTCAAGAAGACTATGTTGCATATGTAAGATTTGAGGAAGATAATGAAAGACTATTGATTTGGTGGCTTCATTTTGGTATCAATTGTTTGTTGGATTTCTGCAATTATTTAATTGTCTCCAATCAGATGTTTCTTGATTATTTAAGTTGAAATATCAAGTATATGCTCAATTTATCAGTGCATATTTGTTGTATCTATGTAATTTGATTAATTGGGTTCTTTAAAGAAGAATTAAATTCCTTTTAGTCAATTACAGTAATCTGGGAATGTTATTCAGATCATTAAGAAGAATCAAATAATTAGGATTAATATTTTGCCTCAAGTAGGGTCTGTCAATCACATTCTTGCATGTTTATACCAATTATAAACTCATATGTGTATGCCAAACAATTAGAGAACTTGCTAGATAGGAACCACTCATCTAAGACTTTCATCTGACTCTGTTTTACTCAACAAGGCACTGGTCTTCCATATTTCATTATTTAATTTTATTCATTTCATTTAACATCTATTAACTGAACATATCAAGCTTCACCTTGATATTGCATATATAATTTATACCAGATTTAGATCACATTTCTCCACTATCAAATTGCCATTGTGGATAGTTTAGTGAAGTAGGAAGCATAGTTCAATATCTGCAATATTCATATAGGTACACTCACCTAGGTTTAGAAAAGCCTTAAGAGTAGAAGGTTCCACTGTACTGGTTGGCCTTGTTAGTTGGATAATAGCGTTGTGAGAGCCTGGAAATCTCTTGTGGTTCAAACCTACAATTTTGAGACCTAACAATTTGGTGACTCTGTTGGGGACTAACTTGAGAAATTTTCGATGCCAGGTAGCCTTTTCATATAGGGTCATCAAAAAGATTCATAGTTAAGAAATTTGAAATATGACTCCACTAGGTGAAATAATAAACATTTTAATTTTCTCACTTTTTAAAAAAATGTGGTTAGCGACTCTGAATAAACAAGTGCATTGAAACTGATAAAATAAAATACAGATCACAAAAAAATCATCCTAGAGCTCAGACTATCATGATTACTCACAACATGTAGGGAAGAAGACTTTTGTACAGAGATAGTGATGGTCCTAGTGATAAAATTAAGTGGACTTACAAAAATGATCAGGGCAAGAAAGTGCCTAATGACCTAGGCCCAACACTTAAAAACAAAACATCAAAAACACTGATGGAAACACATAATTCATATGATGCATTAACAAATGAAAACAACCGATCTAAAGAACTTCACACTCCAAAGGAGAAGAGAAACCCCCTCTAGAAATTAGACCTTGAGAAGGTTGACGAGTACATGGCTGATTTTGAAGCTAAAAAAGCAGAGAGTTTGAATATGATTAGAAAGCAACACTTTTTGAGGAGGGACTTGAATATGAAGCAACATCTGAAGAAAATCATGAACTTATGACCCAAAATGAGACAGATGCACAGTGGGAACGCATGAGGGAAGAAACAAAAAGATGAAGGGTAGAATATGAGTAAAGGCTTCAAGAAATGAAAGAATTTGAGAAATTGAAGTTGCAAAAGGCTCAGATTAAAATGCCAATGGCTGGCTCACCCAAATATGTGCCCCCTCATAAAAATAATAATATGAGAGTATCAATTTCCCCACAAGCCCACCAAAATCAGCTAAGGAACCAATGTGGAAATCAAAATGCTCCACCACAACATAAGGGTGTTCAATCACCTCCTTATCAGCAGCATGTACCCCCAAAAGGTCAGCAATATGTGGCAAATAGTAATCTATTGTACCAGCATTAACATTACCAAAATCCTCCTCCACAATATACAACCATGATCAGGCAGTTTGATTTGGCCGGATTTTAGATATACCCTTATCCTATGGACAACAATTGGAGAAGCTTTGTACCTAAGTTCATAGGAAGTGGTGCAGTCACAGTTGAGGAGCATTTGAGAAGATTTAACACATTCATTCAAGACCTGGATATGCAATATGAGGATGTGTAGATGAGATTATTTATGATGTCGCTGATTGAAGATGCCAGGGACTGGTTTAATAGTTTACCGATAGCATCCATTCATTACATTCATATATTTTATGAGAAGTTTCTCCAATAGTATGGGAATCAATGTGCATCATATTTTGCATTGCATGAATTGGTAACTATCCAAAAGCATCAAAATGAGTCAACTTATGACTTTAATCAAATTTTTTCCAAACTACATAATAAGATACCTTATGGATCCAAGTTGGCTGATCCTATTGCATTGAACATCTACTTGAAGGCTTTTGATCCCAAGACAGGATATGAGCTTGGGAAAAGAGGTCCTAGGAATTTGGGTGAAGCTCAAAATATAGCACTCACAATTGAGAATAACAAGAAGGCTACACAGATTATTTCTAAAAGGGAAAACCCTAGGGCTCACCCATATGCTCCCCAAAATAGAAAAGAGAATACATATAGGAATGAAAGACCGAGGTTACATGACATGCCCTATAATACAAACTGGAAGGATGGGAAGCCGGTAATTGATAGACCAAGGAATAAAAAAGCATAGGATCCATTAAAAAGGAAAGGAGCATATATGGTAGATAAGAGTCCTTGGTGCTTAGTTTGTTACGCACCACACTCCCCAGAACATTGTGTTACAACTCAGTCAATACTAGAAGAAGATGTATTGGAAAATCATGGTGGTGAAGACCATAATATCTATTTAACTTCCCACACTCTTAATTCTTTGGAGCAGGAGTATTCATCTTCAGAGGAGGAGGGATATGAGTATGATGTTGACAATCAAAAATACAATATTCATATGGTAGAGCAACGAGTTTTTTCTAATTATGAAGAAAGTGAAAATGAGAAAAACCCCCCTATTGCATCATGTTAGACTAATAAATGCAGTATAAGGAGACCGAGTGAAGAAGAGATTAAAAGGTTAAATATTGCAATGGTGGAGGAAGCTAGAAGCAAATATCGGCTAAGGAACAAAATAGTGAACGATGATGAGGGTGTCCTGAGAGAAATGTTTGTAAAAAACAAAAAGGTATTGAATGAGATATCAAAGAGGATAGGTGATAAACAATCTGACAAAAAAGAACAGAAGTGGGCTCCTAAAGAGGAAGGTAAAGAAGTCCCCATGGATAAACAAAAGCCAAGTCAAACAAGAAAAGGGGAAAAGGAAGAAAACAAAGGAGAACTGATAGAATCAAAGAAGGTGATCAGAACTGAAGGTACATCCTTTGATTTCATATAAGCCTTATCTCAACTAAAATTTTTTATCCTATTACTTGAAATGATGAAGATTAAGGAATATAGGGAAGGCGCCATTCAATTATGTCTAATGGGAATCAAAATATAAACCTTGAAAATAAGGAGGCCCCTAAAATCACTAATAAGAGGAAGGAGATAAAAGTTCCAGAAGCCTACTTAATGAATACACCACAGATTGACCCATTTTTTACCACCTTGCTCATAAGTGGCAAGTTAGTGAGAAATTGCATGATAGATTTGGGTGCTTCCATGAATATTATGCCAGTAGGGGTAATGAAATAGTTTGGTATGTGGCTAGATGTGGAAGGAGGTAAATTCTATGCCATGGATAGTAGGCTTGTTTCGGATGTAGGAGTAATAAAGAATGTGGAAGTAAGATTAGCAACTTACCTGCAAGTTGCCTACAATATTTATATAATCGTAATTGACACACCTCCTCAGTTTGGAATGCTTTTGTCAAGACAATGGACTGCAGCAGTAGGAGGCAATGTGTAGTTTGATTTATCATATGCCACTATACCATTAAATGGTGAAGAGGTCAAGTTATATAGGGAGCCAAGAATGAATCAAATTATTGAGTGTGTTCCTCAAGAGCAACTTAATTTCTTCTATGATGTAGATTTGGGGAGTTTTAGAGTAGAATTATCTCATCCTGAATTAGTGACCAAAGACACAACTGATAAACATATTTTTGAAAATCAACAAGGGGTATGGAAAATGTACTTTGATGGGGCATGTAGCCAAGAAGGTAATGGAGCTGGGGTAGTTTTCATATCTCCTAAAGGTACAACATTTAAATATTCATTTTTGTCAGCATTTGAATGTACAAACAATGTGGCAGAGTATGAAGCCTTCTTAACTGGTTTGGACATGTCTGTCAAGCACAAGATTAAACTGTTAACTATTTTTGGAGACTCTAATCTGGTTGTGTCACAAGTTAGATCAAAATATTTTTCAAATAACAAGAGGCTAAAGCAATACAGGAATGTTATATAGGATATAATCGAGCTATTTGATGCTTTCTCCATTGATTATGTGGATAGGTCAAAAAATATGATGGCAGACTTCCTTGCCAATGTAGCATTGAGAAAAGATGACATCACACTAGTAGGAGTGTCTCAAATTGAGTTCAAAACAAGACCCGTTGTGCCTGACAAGATATACAGTTGGCAGGTTTTCAATGAGGACACTGACCTCTTGAAGTTTCTTCACTATATAGACCAATATGAGGCTCAATAAATTGACTTTAATGCCTTTGTAGAAGAAATAGATGGAAAGCAAACAGTATTCGGGAAGGTCTTATAGCTTAGAATTAATAAACTCCCCAGAGGACTAGTAGCATTAGAGAGGGTATATTATGGGAATGATCGGTCCCTCATGAAACAGACACTAGTCAAGAATGAAGATATTGAAGACGTAAATTTAGGGATTGAATTGGCACCAAGAAAAGTATATATTGGAAAGAAAATAAGCCCGACAGTTTGAAGAATGTTGATTTCATTACTAAGAAAATATAAATATGTGTTTGCATGGTCATACAAAGATCTCAAAGCATATAGGGAGGACCTATTTCAACATGAAATTCCATTGAAACCAAATGCAAAACCATTTAAGTAGAAACAAAGACCTATTAACCCTACATTGGAACCAAAAATGTAGGAGGAGTTGTCAAAGCTTAGAGATTGGGGTATCATTAAACCAACCAGGCATTCAACATGGGTTTCAAGCATAGTTCCTATGACAAAGAAGAACAGAGATATCAGATTGTGTGTGGACTTCAAAAATTTAAATGTGGCATCCCTCAAAGATAATTACCCTCTACCTAATATGGAGGCTATACTGCATAAAGTAATAGGGTGTGAGAATTTATCTATGATGGATGGTTTCTCTAGTTATAATTAGGTTAAAGTTAGGGAATCTAAGAAATACAAGAAAACTTTTACAACTCCATGGGGAACATATGTCTATGTGAGAATGCCATTTGGTCTCACAAATGAAGGAGCAACCTTCCAAAGAGCTATGGACCTAGCATTTGCAGATTTAATTAATACTATAATCGTAGAATATCAAGATGACCTTACTTCTTACTCAAAAAGGGTTGAAGATCATGTAGAACATTTGGAAAAATTATTAATTAAATATTTAGAGTATGGCATTAGTTTGAACCCTAAAAAATGTCATTTTGTTGTCACAAAGGGAAAACACTTAGAAAATATTGTATCAAAAGAAGGAGTTAGAATAGATCTTGAGAGGGTTGAGGCCATAGATAAGGTGCCTATTCCTAAAACTATCAAAGCCATCTAATCATTTTTGGATAGATTAATTTTGTTAGGAGATTTGTGTCTAACTTTGCTGAAATTGTTATACCCATATCAAAAATGTTAAGGGACAAAAAATAGAATGGACTCCAGAAGCATTGGAAGATTTTGTATCCATCAAAAGGGTCATCAAAGAAGCCCATGTCCTCAAATCTCCTGATTTAACAAAATATTTTCAAATATTTTCATTCGCTTCCTTACACACTATAACTATTGTTATGTTGCAAAAAAATGAGGATGGTCATGAGCAGCTTGTGTCCTTCTTTAGTAAATCATTGCAGGGGTCAGAATTGAAATATGATATAATGGAAAAACAAGCCGTTGCATTAGTAAAAGCCACAAAATCTTTTAGACCATATCTTGTTGGATACAAAGTGATTTCTTATGTTCCTCACATAGTTGTTAAAGACATTTTAACATAGTCAGAAGTAACAAGGAAGAGATGCACGTGGATTAATCAAATCTACGAATTTGATATGGAAATACAAATTACCAAATTGGTAAGAGGCCAAGGTTTGGCCAAGTGAATGGTAGAAGCAAATATTGAAGCAAATCAAATTTGCAATGTAGAAGATGAAGGGAATGCAATTGCAAGTATTTATCATACACCTTGGTATATAGACATCATGTACTACCTAAGAAACATGAAGTGCCCTAAAGGATTTAATGATAACCAGAGAAGAACTTTGAAACTACAAGCATCTAAATATGTATTCATAGAAGGTAATTTATTTTTGAAGAACAAGGATGGGATGTTGCTGTTATGTTTAGATGAGTCACAAGCTAAACATGTTTTAAAAGAAATGCATGAAGGGGTCTATGGAGGCCATTATTCTATAAAGACAACTGCACATAAGATTCTCAAGGCAGGTTATTACTAGCCAAAAGTCTTTAATGATTCTTTTTCATATGTAAGAAAGTGTGAGGCATGTTAGAAGTTTTTAGGAAAAATGAAATATTAGGGAGCTTTACCAATTAGACCTATGTAGGTTGAAGCCCCTTTTCATCAATGGGGAGATACAAGAGAAATCAAGTGGAGGACACAAATGGATACTGGTAGCCACTGATTACTTCACCAAATGGGTAGAAGCAATCCCAACCAAGCAAGCAACGATTAAAGTTGTGATCAATTTTTTCATGGATAACATTATTACCAGGTTTGGTACACCATTAAGATTAATTACAAACAACGGGATGTGTTTCACATTTGATGAGTTTAAGACTTTCTACAGTACGCATAGTATTATTGTTTCTTATGCTGCTCCTTACCACCTGCAAGCTAATGGTCAGGCAGAGTCTAGTAACAAAATCCTTCTAAAAATCATAAGGAGAATGCTAGGTGGAAGTAAAAAAATTTGGTATTCAAAATAAAAAATGGCTATATGGGTTGATAGTATTATTGTAAAAAAGGCAATTGGAAAATCCCCATTTGACCTAGTATATGGAACACAAGCTAGAATGCCTTTACACAATTTGTTGCCAGATTACAATTTTATCCTTCAAGAAGACATAGAGGTTCCAGAACCAATGGAGGAGAGAATGGAACAATTGGCAGAGCTTGATGAGATGAGAAGACTAGCCCACAACCAGAATATATAGTTACAAGCACAAATGAAGTATTTATTTGATAAAAAGGAAAAAGATAGAAAATTTGAAGAAAATGATTTGGTATTGATGTGGAATGCCAGGTGTTAGGAGAAAGGAAAACATGGAAAATTTGAAGCTTTGTGGTTGGGACCTTTTTTTGTTGTGGGTAAGAGGGGAGAGGATTCATATTACTTGACAAAAATGAGTGGTGAAGAACAGGACTTGCCTATACATGGGAAATTTTTAAGGAAATTTTTCTCTTGAAAATTATAGAGGATTAAGGGTTGCTAGTGCGTGGACAACTCTTAAAAAAACCTTTCAGATTTTTATCATGCATAGTAGTATAGGAAATTAAAGGTACAAGAATTGCTAGTACATGGAAAATCCTGGGATTCCTTTATTTAAATTTTTCTCCATGTACAATAGTATAGGATCATGTTCATCTCTAGTTGTTCTCATTTCTTCCTTCTCATTAATCCATGATCCTGAAATAATTGGTCTATTCACCCAAAGATCTAGATCCTTGCAATGATATCACAATCATTCATCCCTAGACAGAGCCACTATTAGAACTATAAAATTTTGAAAAAATCTCATTGGCCATTCATGCTCATTCGTTTCCGAAAGAGTCCATACTACAAGTATAAAATTTTCATCACATAACATACTCACTAAGGTCTAGGTCAATTTTTATCATATAGTCCCATAAAATTTATCTAACCCTAAATATTTAATAAATGAAACATATTGGCATAAGATAATGTAGGTCTCACCGATACTAATGTAGATCTCTTTCAGTATATCGGTAAGAAATCAGTTGTGTCATGCTGATGAGGACACGGGTTCACAATTTCTATCGGCAGGACAATGGTTATCAGCATGATGATGTGAGGTCATATCGAACTCATATACATCTCATCGCTCAGAGCACAAAAGGATGTATCGGCCAAACCAGAGTCATCGGGGTGAGGTCCCAAAAGATAGCCCAAGGAATTCACCGATCTTGTCGATAAAGCAGAAGAGGATCCGGTCGACGAGACAATACTAATGGGAAGAGTTCAAAAAAGTGTTACCGACATTCTATTGTATACCGATAGGATTGGGAGTGACAAAATGTCTAGGAAAAGGAACTATTGGAGGGACAATGTTTGTGGTCTCACCGAGGAAGGAAAGATATTGATGAGATAAACCTCAGCCGAGAGAGATAGGAAGGTCACGGTGAGTATCATTCCGTTGGAAAGACAATAAATATGTCTCAGCAATTTGAATTGGTAAAGGGAACATCTCGGCGAGATACATACCTTTGAAATGAAACAAAGGATTGTTTTCCTGATTCATTAAGTCATGGTGATAGGTTTTGTTTAGTGGGAGTTGTGTCGATATGTTGAAGACTAAAAAGAAACTTTTGAAGAGACTTAAGGTGTTGGGAAAACTACAAGATGTCCTAGCACGTGTGTGAACGTCGGTAAACATTCGAATGAAAGGATCAACTAAATATTTGAAATGTCTTGCCGATATGCTACTTGATGTGACAGTGAGAGTTTCGAAAAGCCTACTTCATGCATGTCTCAACCAGGACATTAATGGTGCCATGAAGCATAAAATATTTTACGAATCAAGTTGAACTGAATTAAAAGCACTTTTGTGGAATTGGTAGCAAAGGAAAGTAGAAGGACGAGCAAAGGATTAGGGCACTCGTCCAGCTTGAAATCTCAAATGAAGTACAATAAGTCTTCTTTCCTTAAATCTTGTAAATTTCGAAGAATGGAAAACACTAGTTTAGAGAAATCAAAAGGTAGAAAACATGGGGAGAGTAGTCAGTCAAAAGAGAAACAGAATGAAACTAAAATTCAGTCAGAGGGCACCAAACAAAAATTGAACCAAGATCTCATAGACCAGCTACCTGGTTCTAGACCTAAAGCTAGATGTTCTGCACATTTTAGGGCATAAGTGGATAAATTAGACGATAAATAAAAATTCATAGGAGATTTTTGGACCCCAATTAGAGGCTATGAATTATTCATCTTCCATTACTATCTGAAGAATCATTTTGATCCAGTGTGTAACCCATGGAAGCTCAATCTAGGTAAACTAGTTTTCCCTAAGGTTTTTTTTGATGTCGAACTGGTGAAATTGTTTGTCAGTCATTATAATCCGAAACATAAGACCATATGTGATCTCTCTGGGAACCCATTGATACATTTGTTAGAAAATGCAATAAGTTAGGTCTTTAAATTGGAAGGGATCTGCAAAGAGAGAATTTTAGGTGAAGAGCTCAAGAATGAATTCAGAAGGATGGACACCATTTATAGGGGTGAAAAAATGATTCTGATGGAAGATAGTGAAGGACCTATTGACGAAGAATTTTGCATGTAGCAGCAGTCTTATGGGAAACTTAGCTATTGGGGGACATTCTGCGCTAGCTAAGTGACCTCTGGGATTTTATCGAAGCTGACTCTTTATTTAGTGGGTGGAAGTAAAAGGGTAGGGAGATAGTAAGAATGTAAAGTTTACACTACATGTGTTGCTCCAAAGTCTTAGACAAATTTCAACAGAGCACAGTGCAAAATGCAAAGGCCCGAACCACTAAAATGTTGTTAATTAAGTTATTTTTCCCCACAAGCATTTATCATGCAAAAATACCCTCTAATTTGTATAATGTAATCAAACATAACTTTGTCTTAACACAGAAGAGTCGAAGAAACATGGTCTATATTCATTTCAGCTATGAAAGGTTATAGAAACTGAAGAACAAACATTCATACAAAAATAAAGATAACAGCATAGGTCAATAGTCCTAACAAATGCTTGAAAATAGAAAGGCCAAATTTATTTGGTAAATTCTGAAGTCTTTGAATTGAAAGCAACTATTACAAAAGGCTTACTTCCCAGTGCTTGAGAGTTTTTGCAAAACTTAATCAACAACTTAATAAAATAAAGCATGGCCCTATTTAACGGCCAACCCACCACTTGAAGATGCCCCAAGAGAAGAGCAAACCACGCGTAGCGACCGATGGCCCAGATCTTCTCGAGCTGCCAAAGGAAACATCAATCGATCAGAAACATGCCAGTGAAGACATGACATATAACAGAAAACCACACAATAGCAGAAAAGAACACGTGGCACCATAGCGAGAAACGTGGCAATAGGGGAGTACAAAAATAGCCGATGGCACTTCCAAGCTAACTAGTGTAGAAACAAAATCGTCATGTGTCTCTCAGACGGAGCCCAACAGAAAGTTGAAAAGGTGCCTCACAGAAAGCCTCGAGAGAGAGCCATGTGGAGAGCTCCGAGCAAAATAAAGAATGAGGTGGGCCCAACTCAAAAAAATAGCCAGAGTGAGCCACATGGCACACAGATGAAGATTGCCAGAAAGCGAAGCGAATGAAAAGTGGAAAGCTTCACGAGGAAGCCATGTGGAGAGCTCTGAGGGTAGTGAGCATTTGAAAAATAAGGCACAGCCGTAAAGGTAAATAAAAAACTGCAAAGGCTTTGATAGTTTTTGTTGAATAGTTTGGCGACTCATAGGGGCTTTTCGCTCGTAGAAAGGAGAACCCCAGAAACTTTGGTTTAGCAAAAAAATGCTCACAACCTCGAGAGGGTGGCCTGCAGAATGGTTCATACTTCATTCGACGGTGCAAAGAGAGTTCACAGATGCTCATGAGCCAGCCTAAGATCAATAATTGCTTTGAAGGGCAATCCGCCTGATACTTTTTTTTCCAATTCCAATTGGAAGATAGTTGTGCCAACTGATGCACGATCCCCTCGATTTCTTTGGCAGTTGAAGATTGATCAAAGGTATGGAAGATAGAAAGGTCCTACTTCTTCTCTTCGATCATTGCAACAATACGCTCCACACCCACTACCACCTAGTCCACAATGAAAGGCGAAGGGAGGCCTCTCTGAGTCAAGTGGAAAAACTTCGCCCACATGTTGCTGGTAACTTGGTTTAACTGAGCTCTGCAATCTACTACCTATTGAACAGACTCATGCATGGAGATGAGGCTACTCGTACCCAAAGCTGTTGTCATTCGATCATTGATTCCCACACCACTTAATGCTTCATATGAAGCAATATACAACTTACCCAATAAAATTCTAGCCTCTGGAACCTTGTCAGAAGTTAACCCCTGAACCTATTGTATTGATTCACTCACTGTCCCACAGAGGCTAGCCACTTGCACTATAAAATTTAAGGTGGGCTGAAGAGTAAGGCACAAAGCCTTCACCTTGTCCCTATATGATGCATGCAACTCTTTGGAAATTTCCAACAAGCTCATCTGGGATGCAAGGGGTTGGGTCTTTAGGGCAGCCAATTCTATGTCTTTGTTGCTCAAACTCGCCTTTACCTCAGACAAGCTTCTGTCCAGTGCTACCAACTAGTCTTTTAGAGTGAGAACCTCCATTTCTTTTTCTACCAGGGTCAATTTGGCCTGCTTAGTCCTTTGAGTTTCCAACTCTAGATTAGCACTCATTTTAGCAATTTCAGCAGTGGTGTTTGGCCGAAGCTCTTTCATTCCCGCATTTTGCAAATCAGACTTAGCATGGATTTTCTCCTCGTTTGCTCGGCCCTGCTTGAGCTTTAGCTGGAAAGTTGGAATGATCTCTTCGCTGAAATCCTGTAATTCCTTGATCTGATTTTCGAAGGCACTCCTCTCCTTCTCAAGTCACTTTATTTCGTTCTCCTGCGCTTTAAACTTGTTTACCCAGATGTTGACTTTGCCTTTGAGCTCCACTATTTGGTCATCTTTCTTCTTTGCCTGTTGGCTGAGCTTGAGAAAATTAGTGGTGACTATTTTTTGGGTCTCCTCCATTAGCTTAACTTTATCTCATAAGCGGGCTTGCTGCAAGTCTAACTGAACAATATTCACAGAATAATCACTTGGTTGCATTTCGCTAGCTACCTTGATCACATTAGGACTGATATTTGCAAACATCAAATAATTATGACCATTGAATACGGTTTGAAAATGGGGCTCCGCCTACCAGCTTGCATCTTTTTGTCTTCTTTTGTTGATCCAGTTGGTGTGGGCGCTTTTATTTGCATCAACCTGTGAGAAATATTCCTGGGCCAGGATACCTAGTCTGCTAGCAAAAGGATACTCCTGAGGGATGGCCAGCAGGAAAGACAATGTATCCGACACATTAGAAATCTTGCTAGGTCATGTTATAATAGCTGGGGAGAATGGCAGAATGAATTGGCCACTTGGAGGGGATGGAAATGAGGTGATAGTGTAAGGGAAGATTGGAGATGCACCAACCGCAAGGCTAGGCCTTGGAGATAAAAAATTTTGGCCCACGAGCCCAATACTTACACCAAATTGTGTTCTGAGGAAGGTATCGAAAGTGGGGGATACAGGTGGGAAACCAAGAGGGCAAGACTGGAATGCCTGGAAAATCCAGTGGCAAAGAGAACTGGCATAGATGAAAAAGCAAGGGCAGATTGAGGTGAGACCAGAGACATAGATGAGAGAGAAGAGGGAGGAAAAGTTACCTGAGGTGTAAGCGGCGCCGTAGATGGGTTGACTACTTCCTTCATTAGTTGTTCCTCTTCCATGCCAAATTCTTTGGTTCATTGTCGCTTCTCCTTCAGAAAATCATCGAGGTCAAGAATGACCCGTCTATTACCACTGGTATTCCTTGCTTGCCTCCGTGTTGATTTAGAGGAGGCCAATGTTTGTGCGAGTAGCTATTCCTCCTGCATAGGCTACTTACCAGTTTTCTTCTCATGTATTGGACTCTTGGAAACTGCAGGGGGATTCTGAGTTACTTCCTCTTCAAATTCTAAGGGAGCCTCCTCTCTTCTATATTGTTGCAAGGATATTGAGCGGTTCGGGGACCTTTCAACATCCGGATGTTCAATTTCCCGGATGTCATCAAATCTTTCATCAAGGCCTACTTCGTCATAAAGCTTATCGAGTGCCAGAATCTCCTGCCGGTACACCTAGAAGGCTTGCATCTTCTCGGGAACCCAATCGAGCTTACTCAATTAGGTGACCAGGGAGGGGTTGATATTCAACTTTGGGTTGACCCTCCCCATGATGTGATAAAAATTCAGCCAGGGCGGTCAACCATCCATTGTAGGAAAATACTCAAGGCCTACATATCTATTTAAATTTCCCTCCTCGACATTCCTCTGGAGGTCCGAGAATGGCCGAGGTGAATGCGAGATCTTGATGTCGACTCCTGATAGATTATTATCAGGGTTGTAATTCTAGGAATCATCTATTAATACCAACCCGAGGTGACCCAACCTCGAAAGTAGAATCACTGAGGTATCAATCTTTAGGGTCCTCTTTTTAATCAAGGACACGGAACCAAATATGATCAGCAATAGCAAATAGGAGGTTAAGTGTTCCCCCCCTAGTAATCATCATCAAGGGTACATAGCTGCCTCATTGCTTCCATGGCCAACACTCTATCGGAAAGAAAATGGGGAAGTTGGAAAGGCTCTCAGACGAAACTTGGCATGTAGAGCATGGTGAAATCCACACCAAAGAACCAGTTACAGGGCGGAGTTAACTTCCCTAACCAGAACTTCTGTCAGGGTGATATACGTTCAGTCATATTTATGCCAACCTTATCCAAAGCCCTTATAGCTGGGGCTATGAATGAATCCAAAAATGCATAATAATCAAAGTTTTTTGACATGACAGGGGTCCATGTCGAAACCGGCTTCCTTAAGCCACCCTCATCAAAAACAGACAAGAACATGGATGTTGAAAAATAATCAGGGTTCTGATGCAAAATTAAGTAAGCCAAGAAAGACAAATACCTGAACTTAGAGCTGAATCCAAATTCCTGCAGCTGCCTCCAGATTCCATCACTAACAACCCTTGCAAAATCTAGGAGTGGAGCCTCATGATTCCTTTTCAGCATGAAGCTGATGCACATTTGAAACTCGAAAACCTCTTTGTCCGAGTCCAGACCACACACCAGTGCTAGCATAGAAGCAACAGAGGAAGCCCCACCTTTCAAAGCCTTCAAATTGAAAGAGAATTTGGGTGGATCTAAACTACTCGTTGGCCGATTGATCTCGAAGTGATAAAACTATGGCCCCATTTGGAGCTCTCCCCACTTATGCTGTAATCTTTCTATTTCAAAAATCTCAACCTCATGGGTCAAGGGAAGTGGGATGCACAACATATCTTGAATAGCCTCAGGGCTAATGACTACTCTGAAATCTTTGTCGCTGATTACCCCAATGTCCGGGTTGAAATGTGTCGTACATGCTGCAACAACTTCTGGGCAAGGGTGTACCAAAGGAACCATGTACTATGTGAGCCCACAAAACCATAGCCATTTGTGAAATTGGTCTATCATATGCTTCATTTTTTTGCATGCGGCCTCCCTGAGGCTCTTAGACCTGATCTCTGTGAGGAATCGTGCTCAATAACTTTTGGTTCACTGGGTGAGTGAAAGGCCAGCTAGGCTTCGAAGGTATGCCTAGAGTGGCATAAGATTCCCCATCATAAAGCTGCATGCTAGGTGCATTCTTTATTTGGTCACTTAGACTTGTTGGAGCCAGGGCCTTTGTAGGGTTCTCTGCAATTTTGGCCATTTTTTATATTCGCCAGAGCTCCTTTGCAAACCTTAGCTAATGACTTAGCTTTTTTGAAAACTTCTTCTTTCCTGCGAATGCCTTAGTTGCTTAATCCTTGGTAACCTTTTGTAATAAATATGTCCTTTGCATGCCATAACCTACCTTTTTGATTTCTTGAGAAAGGCGACTAAAAAAGGTATGTGTCAGCCATTCATGCCAAGTTGCTATTATGTGTTACCAGTTTTTATTCATGTGAAAGGATTGCCAACTAGCCAAACTACTCGAGCATTTAATAGACAGTATTTTGAGTGTAATGGAGCTTGATTTTTTCCTTGAAAGATGAACCAAGCCAACCTTGTGAACCTTCTCGCATGCTATTTGCATTAATTGATTTCAATGTTAATATGGGGCACATCACCCAATAGCCCTTTCAAAGAATTTTCCTGATTCAGATGAGATGGTGACACTTGTATTGACACTTGGCTGACCTTTTAATGGATGTGGCAGCTTGACAAAGCAAGTTGCAAGTTATACCTGCACCTTCCCATCACTTCGCACACTACAACACGAAAAAATGAGGCTTGGCGGCATGCTTGGGCTCAGTCAATAATCATAATTCTCTCATCTGGCTAACCATAGCCAGTCTATAAATAAGGCCCCTTCATAGCATTGCAAATTACAAAGATTTCAAGTCCTCCTAGCTTAGTGAGCTCTTCTTGCCTTAGCAATTAGGTTACTTCCCAGCCTGAAGCAAACAACATGGAAACATCAGTAAGGCTTGTCTGCAAAAAGATTCAAGCTACTTTTCTCGGCAAAAGTAGATGAGGCACCTTAAGCGTATGATAGGTGTGAAGAACCTGTTGTATGTGAAGGCAATCAAGTGGGTCCTCAGAAAAGACTGTGTGGAGTATGAAGAACAGTACTGGGTGAATACCAGCATCTATTCACACTTTGTCGCCTCATTGTTGGACATTAGCATTTCCAAATGAAAGGTTTTGAAGCTGACAAAGCGGGTCTTTCCTCGGTACTACCTTAGAGGCTTGGACCCGATTGTGCATGTGGCTCAATTTAATTATGGGATTCCCTTGGTTCGTAACATTCACCTGCAGCAACTGCATGGAGGCATTGTTCCAACTAGGCCCTTTCTGTTTGGGTTCGAGCTGGAAACTCACGAGGAGCATCATGCCAAAGTCTACATAGGCTATTACTTCCTCATGCGTTGCACTATATCGAACCATTCCAAAATATTCAGTGGTACAAAGACTTTGAAAGAATGGTGTTCCTTGATCTCACGCTGCATGCTACCATGATTGTTAGTCCTTCCCACAGTTGACCTGAGAATGAAGATGATTCCCATATTTTTCTTTTTCCCCTTACAAGCTCTGCGCTATAGTGGGCATTATGTAAATATTAATACAAGGCCTTTGACCCAAATATATTGTAATTTTTTTACTCTTATGAATATAATATATATCCTTTTCAAAAAACTTAGCACTATTCATAATTTTTTTAAATTGTTTGCATCATTTCTGTTATTTCGTTCATTTCTTGCACTGAGAGGATCCAAAACTTAAAGCAGGGAAGAGTAATTACATATATACAAATGTACAAAAACATCATGTATGCAGAATTAATAAAATATTTTAAGATGTATTCCATTGACTGGAATACTCAGGGCGTTACCTTCCATATCCTCCAGCTCAAAAGAGTTGAACTGTTTACACTGGGCAATTTTGAATGGCCCTTCCCAGAGACTGTCAAATTTTCCATGTTGTCCGGGCTTTGCTCCGCATTCATTGAATTTAAAAACCAAATATTTGCACTGTAACCCTTGATCAGAAGCCCTTTTGTCGAACCATTTCTTTACCACCTATTGGCAGCTATTCATCACTTCCAGGGTGTGCTCTCTTTTCTCTTGCACCTCGAGCAACTCAGAAAACCTCACCTCCATCGCCCCGTTTTGTTCAATTTTCAGGGATTTGGGCAATTGTAGGGCAGGAATTTCCATGGCAATAGGCACTAATGCCTCCTTCCCGTACACCATCTCATAAGGAGATGTCTTCAATATCTGCTTGGGTGTGATTCGATCTACCCATAGCACTATCTGGAGGTTCCTATGCCACTCTCTCTAGTGCTCTGAGCCTATTTTCTTAATCAACCTAATGAGGTTTTTGTTGGTAGACTCTGTGAGGCCATTTCCCTGGGGATAGTAGTTAGAGGAGGTTTTCAGGAACAATCCATACTTTAGTGCGAATTGGCTCATCTTTGAGCTGAGAAAAGCCTTAGCATTATCAGAGATGATTTTTTTAGGCAGGCTGAATCTGGCCACTAGCTCTTCAAGGAAATTAACAATCTCCATTTTTGTTGCATTTTTTAATGGTACTACCTTTGCCCACCTAGTAAAGTAATCAGTTTCTATCAATATCCATCTATGCCCAGCTGAAGAGGAAGGGTAATCATTCCAATGAAATCTAAACCCCATTGAGCAAAAGGTTCTTCTACCACTATAGGCCTTAAAGGCATAGCAGCATTTTGTCTCCTTCCGACATAAAACTGACATTCCTTGCAAAACTTAATCAATGAAAACGCATCATTAAAAAATATTGGCCAAAAATAACTATCACATATAATTTTAATTGTCGTGGTTCTTACATAAAAATGTCCTCCAGTAGGGCTATTATGGTATTGCACTAAAATCTTCTTGGCTTGCTCCTCATTCACACATCCTAGCAGGATTCCGTTAAAATTTATTTTAAACAAGATACCCTCTAAGAGAACATAATTACTATTATGAAGGCGATAGAAATGTCTTTTAAAAGATGGGAGATTAAATAGATACCTTCTGGTCTGCATGAAATTTATTCTGTCATCAAGCCAGTTGCTCTGAGAACTCTCTTCATTTATCAACACAGGTTCCAAAATCTCAAACTCTGCCACTGGTTCACTATTTTCAGTGAGATACTTGCATAGTCCCTTTCCTTTGACAATATTGAAAGGTTTGACTTCAATATCATATTCTAGGATCTTAGTGATCCAATTGGCTCTTTTTTCAATGATTTCTCCCTCCATAATGTACTCTCACACACTAGGATGTGGCACACAAACAATGACCTTATTGTATGATATCAAATGCCTGGATTTCTTAAGCCCCTTAACAATGGAAAAGGCTTTCTTTTCCAAAAAGTTATATTTCACTTCATATTCCTTTAAAGTTCATCAATAGAAGGCAATCAAAGACTCTCTCTTCTCTTCATCATTCTTCTACATAAGCACTATGGCAATACTATTGCCACCATCAAAAGCATACATAATAAAGTCTTTCGATAGGTTCGGATTAACCAACATAGGGGCAAAAGAAATAGCCTCCTTTATAAGCTCGAAAGCCTTTCTGGCTTCTGTCATCCATTTGAAAATTTGATCCTTCTTGAGCATTAAGGTAATAGGACGAATAATACCTACAAAATCTGCAATAAAATGACTGATGAAGTTGACCTTACCTAGGAAAGACTGCACACCCTTCTTGTTGACAGGTAACTGAAGCTCTTGGATAGATTCCACTCTTTCTGGATCAATAGCAATGCCTTCCTTAGAGACCACATATCTCAATATCTTTCCTTGGGGAACTCCGAACACACACTTCTTTGGGTTTAAAGAAATCTTGAATTCTTGCAACTTTTGGAAAACAAATTCCAAATGATCAAAATGATCATCAACAAATTTTGAGAATATTTTCAAGTCATCAAGATAGATGAGTATAATTTTATGGATCAAATCCTTGAAGGCAATGTCCATAGCTCTTTGAAAGGTGGCTCCAGTGTTTGAGAGTCCGAAAGGCATCTTGTCATATGCATACGTTCCCCACTTAGTGGTGAACGTTGTTTTGTGTTGGTCCTCTTCCTTTACCCGAATCTGGTTGTAGCCTAAAAAACCATCCAGCATTGAGAATATTTTAGAGCCAGCTATGGTTTGTAGGATTACCTCCATTGAATTTAGGGGGTAATGATCCTTTAAGGATGCTTTATTTAAGTCTCGAAAGTCCACACATAATCATATATCTCCATTTTTCTTCCAGACTAGCACCAAGTTTGACACCCAAGGGCTATGCTTGATCAGAAACACTATTCATGATGCAATCAACTTGTGTGACATGAGAGATTCTATCTTTTGGTTCACAGGTCTCTGTTTCTGATGAACTGGCCTTGCCCCTTCCATCAAATCAATTGCATGTTCGATAATTTTGGGATCATATCCCTTCAGATCATCATATGACAAGGCTAATACACTTGGGTATTCCTCACAGAAGTGTCTTAGCCTATCTTTATTATTTTGCGATACTTCTTTCTTGACCTTAAGCTTTTTGTCTTCCTCGATATGCAAATCGATGTAATCGCTTTTATCATCCATGAGCTTCCTTTTGTCTCTTGTAGCATCATCAAAATCAAACAGGCTTTCCAACGTGACTAGGCCTCTTGGAAGCTTATTGGATTTAAGCTAGATAATTTGATCCCCATAAGCTTTGATGATCTTTGGTTAGTTGATCAGCGAATTCTCCAGATGACTAGAGGAATGATGCAATATGAACATCGCTATCAAACACTTGCCAGTCTTGATTGTTGTTGGGAATAGCAAGTCTTACAACTACCCTCACCGCATGTTTATTTCTTAATAATTTAGAGGTTGGCTCAAACTGAGCCCCAATAGTCACCATTATGTCGGCTTCAAAATTCATCTCCCTTGGAATAGCCTGGATATTGAATGCTTCAAAGTTGTCAATCAGATCCCAGACTCTATGTCGATAGGATCGCATACAAATTTTTTTAGTAGGAGAAGTCCCACGGATTCGGTTACACACTAACTCTGAATCCCCAAAGACACTTATCTACTTGGCCCCTAGTTTCCCCACAAGGCTTAAACCATGGACGAGACCTTCATATTTAGCTTCATTATTTGAACATGCAAACTGGAAGCGGTAGGACCTCAAGGTCTTATTGTCAGATGGGGATATTAAACAAATGCCCGCTCTAGCTCCTACTCTACATCTGGCTCCATCAAAGTATATGGCCCATATTTCTGAAGACTCTTCACATTCCTATTCTTTAGTCACATTGGGCATGATCTGCCCTTCTTCATGTATAACATAGGTTTTGAGGCCAGTTGCATGGTAATTCTCGAAGGGAGCTGTATCAATGAATTCTTTCAATAAATCTTCTTCTTCAGCTGTCTGAGAACTAGTGGCTTCTTCTTACTTGAGAAATTCAACATTATACCCCTCCTCCAGAGTGATCGAAGTATTTTTTGCCTCAAAGTTAAGCAAAGCCTCATCAACAACATGCTCAAGGTGCAAAGTCTTCAACAATAGTTTCATTTTAGCCCCATGCTTGGTCCTCAGGATCAGATGTGACCAGTCCAGTGCCAGGTATCCTCTGACATTTGTTGTGAACTCTCGAGATAAACAAATCCTGAATAAAGGGATATCAATGAGTACGGTATCCTGATTTACAATGATACTAGGGTAAGAAAATAAGGTCATAGGCAACCCTTTGATTACCCCAACGGTATCCACCTAATTTCCATCTAACTGCATGACTCCTTTATTTAGAGGCTCATATTTTATACCCAAAGCATCAGCTACTTGCTTTGGCATGACAGTGGTGCTAGCACTAGAGTCGATCATACAATTATGCAGCAGCTTGTCACCAATAATTAGTGTTAGAAAGAAAGGCTTAGGTTTAGGCTTACTTTCCCTTTTGAACTTGAGCTTCTCCTCCAGTTGAATTATTATCACTTTATCCAAGTCGGGCTTGGATACATCCTCTCCATTAGATTGAGCAAGAACCTTAGAATCCTCCTCAACTGACAACGCCTTTTGTAGTAGCACCTTCTACTCCAGAATAGTCAGGACGTCCCACAGAGAAGCGTTGACAGATGACTTCTTCAGTTGTTCCACCATGTTGAATCGTGCTTTTGGCTGGTAAGCCGCGATTCCTTTCTCTTTAGGTTTTGCGGTTGGAATTGGTTTTGCAATCGGTGCATTTGGCAGTTTAGCAACAACAGAAGTGATCAAGCAAGCCTTTTCCTTCAGAGGGAGTGGATTCGAAGAGCTAGGAATACCGGTTTTGGGCTATGGAGGGATGGGCAATAGCCCTACCATTGGGCTAGGCATCGGTTGTGATATAGCATTAGTAGGTAATGTCATGAACTCCCTGGTGAATCTATGCTTAGAACGTGTATTATAGTTAGATTGCACTCAGGGTACTTTATCTATAGGGATATCATTCAGAAATGCTGACTCTTCTCCTTCCATCAAAGAAAAGAGAGCTTGGTCCAAAACAATGTCTGACTCTTGCTGGATAGACATCCCCTGCATTTGCGCGGTGAGGACTACATTGTCCATTTGTTGAGAGGCATATGGTGGGTTGCTGGAAATAGATGTGTTGCCTCCGCTACGTTGATCTACGATTTGTTGTTGCAGATTTCCTCACAGATAGTTTCGCGGCATATGTGCATCATTGAAAGGAAAACACCATGAATTGGCATCTTCGGTTAAGTTGTTCTGTCCCTCCACCAACTCCTTATTCAAACTAGGATGAACAATCTACATAGGCAGGGTTATTGGAACCATCTGGTTACACAGTTGTGTTGAAGTATTCCTACGTGTTCTATCTTGCCATTGATTTGATTGGTACGAAGGCTTTCTGCTTTGGTAATTCTAATATGCCAGCTTCTGATAGCTGTATTGTTGCCACTTCAAAGTGGTCAGTTCATTAGTCATTGCTCGCATTTGTTCTCTCATCTCATTCATCTCGGTAGCCATGGGATTAGGTATAGGAGCTACCATCGGAGCTATACTTGAAGCACTTTCGGGATAGACATGCATAGATTGGGGAGGAGCCGTAGGCATGCTGGTGGAAGGAACTTTGGCCTCTACAGTGTTGTACTCAGGAAATAATGGCATTATCGGTCTCGATGACAGTTTTCCTATAGCGATCAGATTATTTTCCATGGTGATAGCCAAGGCATAAGCATCAGGAAGAGTTTCTCCACCTAGATCTTGTAACATCATAGAAATATCGACATTGATCGACTTTAGATAGAACATGAACACTAGATCTATAGGTGGTCGGTTGCCCATGGACACTCTCTGTCAGGTCGAATGGAACCTTGCATTGAAATTAGGTAGAGCTTCATGAGGTACTCACTTTATGTTCACCAGCATTTGAGAAATGTTCATAAAAATGGGTTTTGAGTTGGTCCCAAGTAGCAATAGTACCAGCTCTCAGGGTTCTGTACTAGTTCAATGCCTTTCATTGGAAGGAGGTAGCCAACAATCTGAGGGATACATTTTTGTTTGATACACCATGTACCGGACATACATCTGCTACATCTTGCAAATGCTTTGTTGGTGTCTTTGATTCATCCTCAGAATATTTGGGGATAGCCTTTAGAGCAGAAACAAGGATAGGGGCCCATACTGCAGGAGGCACAGGTGCTACTAATGGACTGCCTGAGTCCCAGGCTACATAATTTCTAGCAGCCATAGGTGTATGTGGATTAGATGACGATGGAGATAGAGGAGGTGAAGGGCTACCTTGGCGACCTCTCGGGTGCACAAAAACTAAAGGAAATACAAGCTGGCCAGGGACTCTCACAGTCTATGACCTAGTCACAGTTCGATGGCTCATACACACTTATAAAGATCAGGCAAACGTGCTAGTTTGCTATCGCACTGGGTGTGCCAGAAAAAAGAACTATTGACGTAGAATTTTTCATATAGCAGCAGTCTTATGGGAAACTTAGCTATTGGGGGACATTATGTGCTAGCTAAGTGACCTCCGAGATTTTATCGAAGTCGACTCTTCATTTAGTGGGTGGAAGTAAGAGGTTAGGGAGATAGCAGGAATGTAAATTTTACACTACAGGCATTGCACCAAAGTCTTAGATGAATTTCAACAGAGCAGAGTGCAAAATGCAAAGGCCTGAACCACTAAAATGCGTTTAATTAAGTTATTTTTTCCCACAATCATTTATCATGCATAAATAGCCTCTAATTTGTATAATGTAATCAAGTATGAGTTTGTCTTAACATAGAAGAGTCGAAGAAACATGGTCTGTATTCATTTCAGCTATGAAAAGTTATAGAAACTGAAGAACAGGCATTTATACAAAAATAAAGATAACAGCACAGGTCAATAGTCCTAACAAATGCTTGAAAACAAAAAGGCTGAATTTATTTGGCATAGTCTGAAGTCTTCGAATTGAAAGCAACTATTACAAAAGGCTTACTTCCTAGTGCTTGAGAGTTTTTGAAAAACTTAATCAACAACCTAATAAAAGAAAACATGGCCCTATTTAACGGCCAACCCATCGCCTAAAGATGCCCCAAGAGAAAACCAAACCACGCTCAATGAACGACGGCCCATATCTTCTCGAGCTGCCAAAGGAAACATCAATCGATCAACAACATGCCAGAGAAACTATGACATATAATAGAAAACCACACAACAACAGAAAAGAACACGCGACACCATAGCGAGAAACGCGGCAACAAGGGAGTACAAAAAGATTTGGTGGTGCTTCCAAGGTAACTGGTGTAGAAACAAAATCGCCACGTGTCACTCAGACGGAGCCCAAAAGAAAGTTAAAAAGGTGCCCCACTGAAAATCTCAAGAGAGAGCCACTTGGAGAGCTCTGAAAAAATAAAGAACGAGGTGGTCCCAACTCAGAAAAATAGCCAGAGTGAGCCATGCGGCACATAGACGGAGTTTGCCGGAAAGCCAAGCAAATGAAAAGTGGAAAGCTTCACGAGGAAGCCACGTGGAGAGCTCTGAGGGCAGTGAGCATTTGAAAAATAAGGCACAGCCACAAAGGTAAATAGAAAACTGTAAAGGCTTCAGCAATTTTTGTTGAATAGGACCACCATTCCATGTAGATCTTTTCAAGCCTTATATGAACTACAACTATTTTTTGGTAGGACAAGTATTGGGAATGGAAGTCCCGGAGTATATGGCAATTGTGCCTATGGTGATTGCAATAGATATTCAATATCATAACTCCAATCCTTTTTATTATGCCTCTTATGTGTTTAAGGAACTTGATGCTAGGTTGATATCAATAAAAAATGGAGCCTTTGTCTTGCACCTCAGGAATTATTCATTATTGGTGCACTTGGTGTTATACTTCGGATAGGAAATAGGGTTGTAGCCCCATGAGCTGAGAATTTCACAATTTGACAAAGAAGGTAAGCCATTGCCTATTCAATCATGGACTATCATTTGGGACAAAATTTAGCTAATGCTAGCTTTGTAAATTTTGAGGAAAACTTTGTGAAACCCTTGTATAAATTCTATAATCATCCATGTGAATATTCCTTGTCTGATGAGATAAAAAGGTTTCTTAGACCTAAAGATTTTAATGGACCAATAAACCATAATTGGGGTAATTGGTATTGTTTAGAGAATTCCACCATGATTAGGGTTTATGGATTTGAAGATGCCCCATTTATTTTGCCTAGAATAGTTCCAGACTGGATTGCCTACTTAGAAATTATTAGGCAAATGGATTTCTCCAGTGTTATGAATTTAAGTTCTTTTGGAAAGAAGGCTTTTATGCCCAGTACACTATTTTTTGGTGACTTTATTGTGTTATCAAAGGAAGGATATAACCAAATTCTTGATAGATTATTACAGTATAAGATGAAAAGAGGGCCATTCAGAAAAAAATTCGATCCAGAAGGGTATATACACTCTGCTAAATAAAAGACAAACTTTGGAGAATATCATCATGTTCCCTACTAGTTTGATGATATGATAAAAAACTTGGAAGTAGAAGAGGCGGAGATGGTGATTTAGTAACATAATCAGGAGTTGTTGGATATAGAGCTATTTTCCTCTAGTGTAGAAGCATCAAAGGCTAATATGTCATGAGGTCCACCTAGTAAGGTATCAAGGACAAGAACTTAGGATTACACCTATTCTGCTAGAGAATTAAATATCAAGGAAAGTGTAGATACATATGTAAGACATGATAAATACAAATATTTTATAGTAGAGGATGAGTTTCTAAAAAATTCAAAATTTAAAACATTTTTATGCAAGAAAAAAGGAAAGGAAATAAGAGAACTGGTTGACAATGTCACACTAGGAAATGAAGAACAATTGTTGAAAAGTTTGAGAGATGATGTAGAGAAAGAGATAACAAGTATGACTCTCGAGAAAGGGAGAGAAATGTTAGAAAAGGTTGATGTCATGATTTTCCAAAGATTAGACCTCAATTTTGCACTGGTCTTTGATAGTTTTCTAAAGGACAATAACACTACACACAAGCTCAACTTAGAAAAGGTGATATAATTTTACGTAGGATCAAAATACAACCTAGATGAGGAGACATTAATGATTTGGGCCTTGTATCCACCTCACAAGTCAGTAGTCATTGATACTAAGAAACCATTTGGACATATCATGACTTTAAAGGCTGGGGAGGCTAATCCAATTGCAATAGCAAAAATTTGGATTAATGTAGCGAAATTGAATAAAGCTCAAATATAGACATTGATCAAAGAAAATGAGATGTACAAAGAAAATAATGAAAGAATGTTGAGAGAAAATGAGTGTCTCAAAGACTTAGTAGATGTTACAACAAGGCCAACAAAGCTGCTCACCCAGGGTGAAAGTTCACAAATAAAGGACCATTGGGAGGGATCGAGTGCATACTCTTAAGGGAAATATGACACACTTACAATAGTAATCAAAGGAGGTAGACCAGTTTATGTATTTGGTTGAACAAAAATTGGGTAAAACATTCACTAAACATTGATGCATTAAAAGAACACAAAAGAGTGGAGGGTAGAATTCAAGAAAAGCTCGAGGAAATAAAACAACGGGGTACTCCTAATAATACGAAAAATGAGGGTGATAATCATTTAATGGATAAGCACAGATAATTCCTTGAAGAGTTACTAGGGGATGCACAAGGGCTGATAGAAGCCGCCAAAAGTGGATTGGCTGTGTTCCTTGATGATGGAGGAAAATTGAAAGAAATGGCTGCATGGAAAAGAAAAAGTTAATTGATACTACAAGAGATTCTAAATACTGCTACTTCGAAAGATGCAACCTTGGATGAAGCTTGTGAATAGAACGAGAAGATGGTTAAGACGGAGATCATGATCCATGATGCATTAGGAGATGTAGATAAAAATGAGTGCTGAGACTACGTGGATCACATATTGAGAGTCCACTTATGGCTTAACAGAGCCGAATCTTTTATAATCTTATTGTTGTTTCATACTCAAAATATTTTTGAAAGGATGTGTCCTTTCAGTAGTTGATGTATAAGTACCCATTTTTTGTAGCAATAGAGAGGATAGAATTACAAGATTTAAAAAAGATAGATTACGGAAAGCACAATATTTTCATAATGTTTGCATTCAAGAAGACTATGTTGCATATGTAAGATTTGAAGAAGATAATGAAAGACTGTTGATGTGGTGGCTTCATTCTGGTATCAATTATTTGTTGGATTTTTGCAATTATTTGATTTTCTCCAATCGGATGTTTCTTGATTATTTAAGTTGAACTATCAAGTATATATTCAATTTATCAGTGCATATTTGTTGTATCTGTGTAATTTTATTAATTAGGTTCTTTAAAGAAGAATTAAATTCCTTTCAGTTAATTATAGTAATCTGGGAACGTTATTCGGATCATTAAGAAAAATCAAATAGTTAGGATTGGTATTCTGCCTCAAGTAGGGTCTGTCAATCACATTCTTGGATGTTTATACCAGTTATAAACTCATATGTGTATGCCAAACAATTAGAGAAATTTCTAGATAGGAACTACTCATCTAAGAATTTCATTTGACTTTGTTTTACCCAACAAGGCACTGGTCTTCCATATTTCATTATTTAATTTTATTCATTTCATTTAACATCTATTAAATGAACATATCAGGCTTCACCTTGATATTGCATATACAATTTATACCAAATTTAGATCACATTTCTCCACTGTCAAATTGCCATTGTGGATAGTTTAGTGAAGTAGGAAGCATACTTCAAGATCTACAACATTCATATAGGTACACCCACCTAGATTTAGTAGAGCCTTAAGAGTATAAGGTTCAACTGTACTAGTTGGCCTTGTTAGCTAGCCAATAGCATTGTGAGAGCCTAGCAATCTCTCGTGGTTCAAATTTGGATTTTTGAGACCTAACATTGTGGATGAAATTATTTGGAGCTAACAAGTTACATTTAGGTATTACATCTAATTAGGCCAACCTAATTGATGTTATACTTTATTTTGATATATATGTTGGATTGTTTTTGATATTTTTGAGAAATTAAAAGCAATAAGTGATGTGTGCGATGCGAATTTGAGAAAATCAATGTTAGGTTAAGTTGTGAATGTTAACTTGAAGATCAGAATTATTTGAATGAAGAGTGAGGCAGAGTGTTGAATCAAAATCAAATAAAGACTATTGTTGTGCTTTAATGGAACTATCATTCATGCATACATAAGATTAAATTATAATAGTTCAAAAATTGGTTGTGAGCCATCATCTCTCTTCTATTTTTTTCTCTATGGACAGTGAGTCCACCTATAGACAGCATTTTTTTAATATACTATAGCCAGTTTTAACATATTTTGAGATAACCCTCACCATGGTTTTTCCCATTTTGGGTTTTCCACATAAAAATATTGGTGTTCATAGGTTATGTGATATTGTGGATGTTTCATGCTTTCTTTCCTTACTGCAATTGAATATGCATTAGTAACTGGATGTTTGATGTTTGAATGGTTTAAGAGAATACTAATTCACCCCCCTCTAAGTATTTTGGGTGTTCAACAATTGGAATCAAATCATTATTCCTTGGAAGGAGCTTAACCACTTTGGGAAGGTCTTGGAGATTAAACACTTGGCTGATAGAATGTTTCCTTTTCCTCTAGAAGAGATTCCTATTATTGATTTTATAGAAGAAAATTGTATGCTTGACAAAGATGGATAACTCAAAGTTTCTCTCGAAGATATAGATAAAATTTAAGGTGAAAGCATAGATCTAAAGTACAATTTCAAAGAAAAAAATTAATGCATCAAAAATTTGAGAAAGAAAATCAAGAAGTTTAGAGAAATGCATAATTCAGTGAGTATTTGAAACAATAAAATGAAACTATCACCAAAATGAAAGTGCAAGTTGAAGAAAATAAAAGATTTGAGGAATGTCTAAATGAAATGGTGAAAATAAAATATGATGAATGCATAAGTCTTGATCATGAAGTGGTAAATCTGAGATCATATATGGAGAAAGCAGGAAGTCATGAAGATAAATTCAAAATGACTACTACAAATCTTGATGAGATGATTGTAGGTCAGAAAGCATCCAAAAAAAAGATGTCTAAGGATTTGAAAAAGAAGAAAGCTAAAAAGAAGACGAGACATCTAATTCAGAAGAGAAGATCAATGAACCAAAGAGGACTGGAGATAAAAGAATAATGGCATGATATCGAATCAAATAAATGAAGCTAGAAGACCTTCAGTTAGATAACCAAATGCTCAAAGGTACCCATATTTCAATGGTTTTTGTTACTCTTGGAATAAATTTGGTCATAAATAAATGGAATGTAGAAGCAAAATGAATCAAAATTTCCCATCCTTTATTGGTCAATTTTTTGTATATAAGATATGTGGCCATAGAGCAAGTGAATGTAGAAGTCAAATGATGAATGGCTATAACAATGGTAGAATGATTCAATCTTTGAATGATTACTATTATACATTCTATGGATTTGGACACAAGGCTAATCAATGTAGATCAAGAATGAATGAAAGGAATACTACTAAGAATAATATCACATGTCATAATTTTTGTAGACCTTGACATGTTTATAAATTTTGCAAAAGAAAAAATATAAGGAAAGACAATCTGGTAAAAAGAAATGAACCAGTCAAAAAGTTTGATCCGGTTGAAATAAAGAATGAAATGGAAAAGATTTGGAGAAATAATGAAGAGATAGAAGAAAATGTAGAATTTGAACCATCCTCTGATGTAGATGTTTCCTTTGGAAACTAAGCCAAGAACTATGGATTAGGGGGAGCTTTAATGGATATCTTTTATCCCCACCAGAAAAGAGGTGTTGATGCCACAACACATAGATATATGGTGTAGATCAACATGATTGCTCTATTGGTGAAGATTGGAAAAGAAAATATACAAATGTGGAAGTTTGCAAAGCCTTGGAATTTGTCTGTGTATATAGATAAAGTGTTCCTAGCTTTATGAGTTGAGGATTTAATGCAAAATTTGGGTAGATCAAAGGGTTATAAGAAAATTCACTAAGAAAAAATAATTTCATAAAAGAATTCGAAGAGGAGCATAGCACCAAAAGAGAATTCAAAGTGTTTAAGGTGATTTGAGTTTTAGAGCATCAAAACCCTAGTTCAATGAACAAAGTAAAAAAGTATTTTGTGAATCTTCTATGCCCTAGTTTTAGGAAATATTTGGTTGAAATAAATTTGAATCTATATTGATATGGCTACACTAAGGGTTTATAGAGTTTACGAAGAAACCACAACCAAAATTCAAGAGGTACCCTATGAAAGGCATAGATGATGACCTATTAGGTGCATTCTCATATATTCCATATGGGGTTCTATTGATTGAAGATATTAGAGATTATATTCATGGAAAAATGGAAGAGCATTCTTCCACTAAGTTGAGTGATATAAGGGAAAATGAGCTAATAGGAGAGGATTTCTCCCTAAAGCCATAATACAAAACCTCAGTTGTGAAGAAATTAGATGTATGGAAATGGTTCCCTAATTTCTTATATGATGTCAAGTGGATTAGAATGGTCTTGAGTAGAGTTTATGATCAGTTTTTCTGGACTAATATTCCTCACAAGATAACAAAGGAAATAATAAGAGAGGTCGCATGTTTATGCTCCATCAAATTGGTTCCCATATTGAAATCCATCAAAAATGAAGTGGTTATGGGGAAAACGGGTGCTACATATGATAAGAGAGATCTTACTATCAATCCCATTAGAAACCTAGCTACTAGATATGCTACAATAGTCATTGGCTACAAAACCTATTATACAAATAGAGATAATTTTATATCTACCACCAAAGTCAATGTGGCACATGAAATGGTATAGAATGGTGTATATTATGACCTTTTTGAGTTGCTTCTAGCAAAAAATAATGGAGAATCTAAAGTAGACAAAGGAAAATAAATATGTGTTTAAGTATGGCACTTTGGTTATGTGCTTACTCTTCTATTTCTCGAAGGAGCTTCCAATAATTGGAAAGGTAAACTAGAAAAGTGGAAGACCTATAGAACACCAAATTGCAAAACATATGAGGAATCTTGGAGATGTCAAAGCACAAGATGATTTTGTTACTGCTTTTTTTGTAGTATTCCAAAAAAAATCATGAGAGAGAGGATTCCAGGGATTATGGTCGATAAATATATAATGATATCACTTTTATAGTATCTACAGATGAATGTATGATGGAAGCAATTGAACCAAGGAATATATGGATCCTTGCACTAGGATATGAGGTCAGTGAACATGAGATAATAGGTTATGCTGAATATTTTTTGAAGATCTTGAAGGATACCACACAACCAAGATATGGAACCTATGAAGAAAATTCCATAGAAGTACACTTGAAACAAAAATAACCTATCATTGAGAAGAATGTGGATAAGATGGTGGATGTGCATGCTCAAGAAATGGTTATTTCTAAGGAAAGAGTGCAGTATGCAAGAAAAAGACCTAGAGAAGATAAGAGTGTTGGAGAAGCATCCAAGAGTGCAAGGAGATCTGGTAGAACAACTAGCACACCTCCCTCTATCCAAAAGTCCTCTGGGGATTTACCTTATACCTGAGAGAAAAGGAAGAAGACTTCTAGTCCTATAGTAAGGGATAAATTCCCTCTAGTTGTGCATACTACTAGGGTAGAAAAGAAGAAGACTATTGCCATTGTACCTCCTATTGCCCCTCCAAAAAGAAGAGGGAAATAGAAGTAGTGAGCAGGAAGGACATATGCATAAATGTTACAAAAGAAAAAGAAGAATTGGAAGAATATGTACCCCCATTGATCCATAAAAGGAGTGATTCTTCACAAGGTGAAGCCAACACCAAAAGAAGAAAAAATGATATAATTGACATTGAAAGTGAAGAAAAGATAGAAAAGGAAAAAGAAGAATTCAAGATATACATAAGGGAAAAAGAAGAAAGTAGCCAAGAAGGCTTCTCTAGAGAAGAAAAATAATGCAGAAGCAAAGAAGAATCTAGGAAAAGGCAAGGAAAAATAACAAAAGAAACTGGTAAGGCCTCATTTCCTAATGAATTTAGAGGCATTATATAACAACATCTTGCAAAATGATATGTTGGGAGAGACCATAGTGTTATACAAGGATGTAGATGAGGTAGAAAATGCTACCATAATTGAATCCATAGTCAAGTATATTATTCTACTTGAAGTTGATATGTGAAATATTTTGTTCAAAAGGAGACAAGAGTCAATTTATGAGAATGAAAGGTTAAAAGAAGAGGCTTTGGAGAGAGTGAATTCTCCATTATCAAAGGATGACAGAGCCACATTGGCTACTATGTTTTGAAAGGATCCAAGGACTAAACAGAGGGTTACCACCCTTATGGGAAAAGACAAAGATGACCTTGAGAGAATAAAAAAGGAGAGAAATGATAAAGCATAGGAGACTGTATAGAAGATAGGATTTCTTCTAGTGGTTGAAGAAGAAGTAAATGATGATACCGATACTCTAGAACCTAATGTAGAGGAAGAAGTGGAGATAGATGATTCTCAATATGAGCAGGATACAAACAAGGAAGTTGCATTGGATAACAACCCTTTGGAAGTGGAGGACATGACAAAAGATGATTTCAAAGATTGAATTATTAGAGAAGAAGTTGTAAAGGAAAACACCGGAACTCCTCCTCTATTACAAAAATATGAAGTTACTCCAACAAAAAATAAAGACATTACAGAGGAAGAGAACACAAACAAGGCTAATGATGTTAAGAATGATGATGCAGAGAATGAAGAAGAAAATATTGCTGAAGAAAAATAAGAAGATCATGAAGAGGAAGAGGAAGACAAGAACAAGGATGAATCTAGGGATGCATATACAAAAAAAACAGTTGACTCTAGTACTATATAGAATAAGGGAAAGGTTGTAGAAGTAACAAAGGCTCTTGGTGAATATTTTGGCTCCTCTGGAGATTCCCTAAAAAATCTATTAAGATTACATCCTACTTTTAAACTAGTTGTGTCCTCACAATTTTTTGCAACCACCAATGCATCAAGCGAATGTTGATATGGAGAAGATATCTTGCATCCACAAGATTAAACTAGGAGACATAATTCATGCATCCTCCAAAAATGAAACAATTGAAACACATCAAAAGAGTGGATAGCTGTTGGAGGAAGTAGTCAAATTATTCAAAGAGAGCATACCCGAATCAAATGTTGACATCACTCTATCCGGTATGGAAAACTTCAAATTATTGATTGATTCCTTTAAGACTTATGCATCTAGATTGAAGGAAGAAGCTGAGAAAGAAGTGGAGAAAGGTTTGAGTGACAAGAAGATATTGGAGATGATAAAGAAATATGCAATTACACGTAAAAAATTCTCATTATTTTTGAAGGATGTAGAAGGATGAGTAAATGAGGCTAATGCACTATACCAATATGGCATGAAGTGGGTCAAAGCCACAAAAATCATAAGAAAGGAGATGGACCCTATCGAAGCCCAAATTAATGTAGCCTCAAGTTTCTATGATCTAGCACTTAACCTCATAGGTGCAAAAAGGAATTCCATTGAAGACATGTACAAGAAGTTATTCCAATTGTAGGCACAAAAAGAACACATTATTTTTTAGTTTGGAGAGCTAAGGGATCTGGTCAATCCCAAATTCTTACTCATTTCAAAATCTCTTCTTAGTTTTGATAAAGCTAAGAAGATGAATCCAGTACTTACTAATTCGGAAGAGGGAAAATAAATTTTTTTAGAGCTTGGAATGAAGTAACAGGTTTCTTGTGAAAGCTAAAAGAGAATGGGACAATGGAAGGCAAGCCTGGGAAGATCATTTAAAGAAGTTGTAGGCATCAACCACCTTTGGTTGACTCATTGTTGGTCTTTTTATGCATTTATATTCATATTATTTACAAACATACCCACAATATAAAGAAAGTTTCTCAATACCTTTTTGGTTTTTTCTTCAGTTGTTGGAAGTTTGGGGAGATTGTTGAAGTTTTTCATTGATGATGTTGCTTGGCAACATGAGCATGTTTGTTATGTTACAGTGTTGTTATAATTTTTTGATTAATTTCAATATTTTTTTGGATCATTTTAAATATTCTTAATAGGTTTTGGAGTTGATATGGAAGACATTTGGACAAGTTGATTTTTTCTGAAAAGTTTAGTTGCATAGAAATTTGACTATGTCAAATCTGCTAGTTCAGTTTAATAGTGCATCAGTTTTTGGGTCTCCACTAGTCCACAACTGAAGATATCACTCTACACCTCTAACATAATTTTGTTGGATGTTAGATGCACCTAAATCCAAGATTTCATCTTGTTTGGACAAGTAGTTTGAGATATATGAGTAATAGAGATTGGCCTGGCATATTATAGTCATTTTTTTGTATAGTGTGTTTGTGTAGGAGAATCTAAACTTCTTTGTAGATGAGTTTTTGGCCTTGTAGTGTTGAAGATAATTTTCCAAATGTTAGTAGAGCATGAATTCTAGATTCTATTTAGTTTTGATGTCCACATGTCGAGATGTGGATAAATATATGAAGTTTTTTTATTTTAAGTCTTATATGGAGCCTACCTAATATGTTTGAAGGTATGCAAAGGATGAATAAGTTTTGATATCTTATGTCCATGCCGACATATCTTAAGATATTTTGAGTTTTGAATTATGGTGTGTTATGTGGATATTGTTTTTTGGATCCGACAAGTTACATTTTAGGTATTACATCTAATTAGGACGACCTAATTGATGTTATACTTAATGAAGATATATAAGTTGGATTTTTTTTATGTTTTGAGTATATATGTGACATCTATTATATGTAATGCGAATTTGAGCATAGTAGTATGAAGTTAAGTTGTGAATGTTAACTTGAAGATCAAAATTTTGCAAATGAAGAGCAATGCAGAGTGTTGAATTAGAATCAGATAAAGTTTGTTATTGTGCTTCAATGGAACTATAATTAATGCATACATAAGATGCAATTGTAACAATTCAAAATTAGATTTTCAGCCACCATCTCTCTTCTATCTTTTTCTTTGTGGATAGTGATTCCACCTGTAGTGAGTATTTTTGTAATATACTATAACTAGTTATAATATATTGTGAGCTAACCCTCACCATGGTTTTTCCCATTTTGGTTTTCCACATAAAAATATTGGTGTTAATGTGTTATGTGATATTGTGGATGTTTCATGCTTTCATTTCTTACTATAGTTGAATATTTATTAGTAACTGGATATTTGATGATTTGAATGGTTTAAGAGAATACTAATTCACCCCCCCTCTCAATATTCTAGGTGTTCAAAAATTGGTATTAAAGCTTGGTATCTTGGAAGGATCTTAACCACTTTGGGAAGGTCTTGTAAAATGAACACATGGTTGATAGAAAGTTTCCTATTCCTTTGGAAGAGATTCCTACTATTCATTTCATAGAAGAATATTGCATCCTTGACAAAGATGGATAACTCAATTTTTCTCTTGAAGATCTAGATAAAATTGAAGTTGGAAATGAAGATCTGAAGGAAAATGTCAAAGAAGCAAATGAATGCAACAAAAAAATGAGATAAAATCAAGAAGTTCAGAGAAAGGAATAAGGAAGTTATTGAAAATTTGGAAAAAGCAAATGAAAACATCACTAGACTGAAATTGCAAGTTGAGGAAAATAAAAGAATTGAAGATTTTTTCAATGCAATGGTGAAAATAAAATCTGATGAATGAATAAGGCTTGAAGAAGAAGTGGAAAATTTGAGATCAGATTTGGAGAAAGGAAGAAGTCATGAAGAAAAATTTAAAATGAGTGCTACAAAGTTTGATGACATGATTGTAGGCCAAAAAGCATCCAAAAAAAAAATGGCTTAGGATTTGAAAAATATGAAAGCTCAAAAGAAGATCATACACCTAATTTAGAAGAGAAGATCAATAAACCAAAGAAGAATGAAGACAAGAAGAACAATGGAAAGATCTAGAATCAATGAAATGAAGCTAGAAGACCTCGGTCAGAAAACCAAATGCTCAAAGGTACCCATCTTTCAATGGTTTTTGTTCTCTTACAATAAATTATGACATAAAGAAATGGAATGTAGAAGCAAAATCAATTAAAATATTCCATCCTTTATTGGTCAATATTTTACATGCAAAATATTTGGTCATTGTGCAAGTGAATGCAAAAGTCAAGTGATGAATGGCTATAACAATGGTAGAATGATTCAATCTTTCAATGGTTATTGTTATACATGTTATGGATTTGGCCACAAGGCTAATCAATTCTAATCAAGAATGAATGGAATGAATACTATTATGAATAATATCACATGTCACAATTGCAGTATACCTAGACATATTGTGAAATTTTGTAGAAGTAGAAATATAAGGAAAGATAATCTGGTAAAAACAAATGAACCAGTCAGAAAGTTTGATCCAGTTGAAGTAGAGAAGGAAATGGAAAAGATCTTGAAAAAGAGGGAAGAGAAAAAAGATAAGGGAGAATCTGTACCATCATCTCATGCAGATGTTTCCTCTAAAGACTAAGCTTAGAACTTTGTCTTAGGGGGAGATTTAATGCATATACTTTATCCCCTGCTAGGAAAAGAGGTTTTGATGCCACAACATGCTTGATCTATTGGTGAGGATTGCCGAAGAAAATAGGTTCGTACAGAATTTTGTGAAGCTTCAAAAGTTGACTATGCATATAGATAAAGTGTTGCCAACTTTATGTATTGAAGCATTAAATGCAAAATTTTGGTAGATCGAAGGGTTTTAAGAAAATTCACTAAGGAAAATTCATTTCACAGAAGCATTTGAAGAGGAGTAGAGCAAGAGAAGATAATTTGAAGTGCATAAGGAGTTTTGATATTTAAAGCATCAAAACCCTAGTTTAGTGAATGAAGTAAAAAGGTATTTTGTGAATATTGTGTACCCTAGTTTTCAAAAATATTTTTTTGAAATCAGTTTGAATCTATATTGAGATGACTACACCAAGGGTTGTAGAGGTTATAGAGAAACCACAACCAAAATTCAAGAGATATCTCGTGAAATCCATAGAAGATGACCTGTTCGGTGCATTCTCACATATTCCATATGGGGTTCTATTAATTGAGGATATTAGGGCATAAATTCATCTAGAAGATAATTCTCCCACTAAGATCAGTGATATATGGGAAAATCAGTTAACTGGCAAGGATTTCACCCTAAAGCCAGAGTATACTAACCTATTTGAAAATAAACTAGACATATGGCAATGGTTTCCCAATTTCTTCTATGATGTCAAGTGGATTAGAATGGCCTTGAGAAAAGTTTTGATTAGTTTTTCTTGACTAATATGCCTCACATGATTACAAAGGAAGAGATAAGAAAGGTCACTAGTCTATGCTCCACCAGACCCATCCCCATTCTAAATTTTGTTAAAAATAAAGAGGTGATGGATAAAATAGGTGCAAAATTTGACCAAAGAGCCCTTGTAATAATCCCATTAGAAACCCAACTATTAGGTATTCTTCTATGGTTATTGGTTACAAGGTCTACTTTACCAACAAAGATAACTCTATTTTTTCTACCACAACCAATGTGGCACATGACATGATAGAAAATGGTGTAGACTATGACCTCTATGAGTTTCTTAGGGAACAATTAATGGATAACCTAAACCAAATGAAAGAAATATGTGTTTAAGTATGGAACCTTGGTCATGTGCTTACTCTTTTATTTCTTGAAGGAGCTTACCATAATTGTAAGGATAAACTAGATAAGTGGAAGACCTATTGCACATAAAATTTTAGAGCATATGAGGAACCTTGGAGATGTCAAAACATGTGATGATGCCCTTACCACTTTCCTTGCAGTTTTCTAGAAAAGAATGCATGAGAAAGAAAGGATTCCTAGGAGAATTGTGGAAAGGTGAAAAACTGATATCACATTCTTGGTTTCTACACATCATTGTACCATGGAGTCAATGGAACCAAGATCTATTTGGGTTCTTGAATTAGGCTATGAGGTGACAAAGGAAGATCTTATTGGCTATGTTATATTTTATTGAAGAGTTAAAGATACCACAAAACCAAGGTATGCTATTTTTGAGGAAATGTCCATGGAAGTACACATGAAACAAAATGAACCTATCATAAAAAAAAATGTTGATGCTATGGTGGATGTATATTTGGAATAATGGATGTTGAATCATCCAATGAAGCTGCGCACACTTCAAAAGGACCTGCCAAAAAGAAATTCTACCACACATAAAGTGTTGCAACTAAGGGCATGCAAATAGAGATTATCTGATTGATATTCAGAATAAATTGAATTATTTACAAAGAATACATATGCCTGATTATATAGGCAAGAGAAAAACCTAAAATGCATAAGATGTTGCCAAGTGTTCAAATCACACTTCATGTGACAACAAGAAACCCTAACCTAGGGAATGATAACAAAATGGAGATAAGTTCTAGAAAAGACAACTCATCTTCTAGAAGGGAATCTTATCTCAACAAATTTATTAAATGATTAAAATTAACCTAGGACTAATATGATTAATTAACCCTAAGTTAACTTATGCTAGTGTAATAATTAATTAATTAATTACACTAACACCCCCCCATAAGTGCAACTTAGGGAGGAAATGAAAATGCAATGATTATGCATGATGATGATGGGTCCCAGGTGATGGCCATATTAGGTACCCATGTACATAGGATGAAAATGCAACTAATCTCCCACAAATAGAGAAAAGAGGAAAAACCTAGTGGGAAGAAAACCCCTCTCCAAAAAAGGAGATGAAATGTAGAAAGGTGATGATTGGAGGACTCAACATCATCCCCCCAAGGACAAAAATCATCACATGGATACAATACAATCAATGGCCCCCCCAAAAGATGTGATCACCTGCAAAAAAGATAAGTGTATGTAGACAAAATATGATCCAATGTCGAAAAACAACTTGTCTCCCTTTCGGAAGAAATAAAACCATGTAGAGATGCAGGGTAGCTTCCCATTCTGGATAGGAATTGAAGGAAGGAAGGATGTATTATTAATGCTGGTGATGTCTCTAAAAGTTGCTCATGTGTCTTCTTGCCTAATGAAGATGAAGATGCCACAACCCACTCAGGTACATACCTAATCAATGTAGAAGGTGAAAAATCAGGATGATGCAGAAATTGATGCTGAACATGATCCAAAGATGGCAATGTGATGGTCCTTCCATTTAAGGAATAGGTGGAGACTTGATTGCCCCCCCATAATGAAGTGTCCTCAAAACCACTAAAAGAAGACTGAATCCAATCCAATGGTAGATGCTGAAGGAACTCCGAAGAAAATGGAGGAAGCCTCATATATGAAATATTTGAATAGAGGAGTGATAGCCCTTCAAGAATGTCATCCAAACCTGTAGAAATAGGCAAGTCAACAATCCCTAAAACAAAGCCATCCTGTGATGTCAAGTTTGGAAAACTGAATGTGTCCTGATGAATAATGATGATGGAAGCCTCAATCAATGACTCTGGACAAGGAATCACTTAATGTGAAGGGATACCAACTGTCTCTAATGGAGAAGAAGAATCATTTAAGTAACCTTGTCAACCTCTTCGGAAGATTCAAGGCAATCCAAACCAAAAACCTCCTACATAACAATATCATCATGGTGTATCTGATCTAAAACTTGACATTTTGAAACCTAATCATTGAGGAAGGGTGGAGTATCTGAATCTCCATATATCTCCCAAAGCTTAGTCCAAAGGATGTGAGGACAATCACAATGATCAAAAGAACTCAAAACATCACAATCAACATGCATTGAAATGATCTCTAAGACTGTATATCTACTGCAACTCCAAGCAAACTCATGAATACCATCACTCAGATGGGGAACTATACCAAACAGATGTGGCAATAAATCAAGTGATTGGAGATGGTGGATGATCCCATCTCACCATTGTTTATAGTTTCCCGTGTGCAACATAGTCAAAGAAGGATAATATGCAAGCCCCATAATGTAAAAACAAATTCTCTCCAAAATTACAAAGACAATGACCTTCAACAGCAAATAGAAACTTCCAAATCTGATATGCAGCTGAAATGATGCAACCCAAAAAAAAATTATTTTCCCAAGCTTCAAGATATCCAAGTTATTGAACAAATGCAATGCAAGAGTACCTGGAGCTAAAACTGATCAAAGTGACTAGATAGATGAAAAGAGGTCTGAATCACCTTCCTAATGCTGCTAGAATCACTGAATTTCAAACAACAGTTGTGAAGATATGAGTCTTTATGTCCAAATTAGGGTTTTGACTTTAGTTGACTGTAGAATATTCTAGATGCAAAATTTCCCATAATCGATATCACCACTGGAAATAGCACTGAATTCCCTTTCTGACGGTATCTCATTTGTATATTTTTGATACCCTGGTGAAAAGATATAACGATTTGAAAAAATATGCCCTATTAGGGCCTGTAGGCTAATTAGGAGCAAAAAATAAGCTCCTCGGGTGCAAGCACCTGGTCGTTGATGTGACCACAGGTGTGGGGTTGGAAAAAAAATGCACCGCCACCGGTGGCAGCGGAGCGGAGGTCTTGGGAAGAGCGGTGGCACTGCTCGAATAGAGCGGAGGGCTAGCGGTCAAAGCGCTAGACGGAGACCGGCCGAGAACTGGCTGGAAAAATGTCAACAGGAGGAGTGAGCGAGCCGGCAGGGAAGTGAATGCCGGCGGAGGGATAGTGTCAGTCGGTGCCAGCATGAGAAGTCAACACTGGTGGGTGATAGGCCCAAGTGGCTGACACAAATGTACTCCCCCTGCAAATAGAACCAATGCGGCCGACGAAAAGTTTCTACAGACTTTTAAAAAAAACAACCCCAAATATATATTTTTGAATAATGCCTTTATGGCAATTCAAAAAAATAAAACAATATGCTGATTTTTTTGTAAACCTGTAGAAATATTAATGCCGACCAAACCAAAAAGCTATAGCCCATGGAAAAATAATTATTCCGACTGGATATTAAAATACCAGGTCGCCCGCAGATTTAATTTTTGCAAGAACTATATAAAAATGAGCCCATTTTTTGAAATAAAAATTGCTTGTAGATCTAAAAAAATTTTTCCATGATGGAGGACTGAAAGGGAGGATATTTTTTTTTGCAAATGTGTATGGATAGTACAAAATGCAAAAACCCTAGATATACCTCAAATGGCTCTTGGATGAAATATGTCCAAATCGGACGAATGGGTAGGCGATCTTAGGGTTTTGAGGCCTTTTGAGTGCAATGGAGAGGTTGGATAGAGCCTGATCTACACCAGAAAACAACTTGGTCCCCGAGTAGAACCAACTAGCCTGCAAAGAAAACCCTCAAGCCTACATAAATCTCTGTTGCCCAACTTTCTTGATACTGGGATGAACCTTCAATGGAATGGATTTGATACCATGTTGGAATAATGGATGTTAAATCATCCAATGAAGCTGCACACACTTCAAAAGGACCTGCCAAGAAGAAATTCAACCACACAAAAAGTGTTGCAACTAAGAGCATGCAAATAGAGATTATCTGATTGATATTCAGAATATATTGAATTATTTACAAAGAGTACATATGCTTGATTATATAGGCAAGAGAAAAACCTAAAATGCATAAGATGTTGCCAAGTGTTCAAATCACACTTCATGTGACAACAAGAAACCCTAACCTAGGGAATGATAACAAGATGGAGATAAGTTCTAGAAAAGACAACTCATCTTCTAGAAGGGAATCTTATCTCAACAACTTTATTAAATGATTAAAAGTAACCTAGGACTAATATGATTAATTAACCCTAAGTTAACTTATGCTAGTGTAATAATTAATTAATTAATTACACTAACATGTATATGCCAAGGAAATGGGAATTTCTAAAGAAAAGGCGCAGTATGCAAGACAAAGAGCTAGAGTAGATATGAGTATTGTGCAAGCTTCAGGTAGATCAAGGAGATCTGGTAGAAAAATACCACATCACCATCTGTTTAGAAGTCCTCTGAGGCTTTTCCCTCTGTTGGAGAGAATATAAAGTCTACTATCATTCCTTTGGTAAGGGATAAATCCCCTCCACTTGCACAAGATACAAGGGAAGAAAAGAAGAACACTACTACCACATCATCTCTTGTTTGCCCTACAAAATAAGAGTAAAAATAAAATAAATGAGAGAGGACATAGGATTAAATGTTGTTAAAGAAGAAGAATAGGAAGAATATGTATCCCCTTTTGTGTACAAAAAAAGTGATGCTTTATATGGTGAAGCTAGCACCAAAAGGAGAAGAGTTAATATAATTGATACTTAGAGAAAAGAGGAGATAGAGAAAGAGAAAGAAGAATTCAAGATTCATGTAAGATAAAAGAAGAAGGAAGCCAAGAAGGCTTCTCCAGAGAAGAAAAATAATAGAAAAGAAAAGAAAACTCTAGGAAAAGGCAAGGAAAAAGAACAAAAGAAGCCAGTAAGGTCTCATTCCCCCATGAAGTTAGAGGCATTATATAATGGATTTCTACAAAATGATATGCTAGAGGAAACCACAATATTATACAAGGATGTAGATGAGGTAGAGAAGGATACCATAATTATGGCTATAGTCAAGTACATTGGTGCACTTGAAGTTGATATATAGAACATAAAGAAGCATGTTCCTGAAGATATGTGGAATATTTTTTTGAAAAGCAGACAAGAGGCAATAGAAGATTATGAAAGGTTAAAGGAAGAGGCTCTAGAGAGAGAAAATGATCCATTATCAGAAAATGATAGAGCCACATTGGCTACTATATTTAGCAAGGAGATGAGAACTAAATAAAGGGTTACTACCCTTATGGGTAAAGACAAAGATGATCTTGAGAGAACAAAAAAGGAGAGCAATGATAAAGTAGAGGAGATTGTACAAAAGCTAGGATTGCTTCCATTGGTTGAACAAGAAGTGAATATTGATACCACTACTCCATAACAAAATTTAGAAGAAGTGTAGATAGATGATGCTCAACATGAGCATGATACTAATGATGAAGCTGCAATAGACAACACTCCTTTTGGAAGTGGAGAACATGATAAGGATGAAACGATCAAAGAAGACATTGCAAAGGAAAATACCTTCACTCCTCCTTTGACACAATAATAATTAACTCCTCCAATGAGCACAAAAACCTCTGTAGATATTGAAAACATTAATGAAAATGCATATGCTAAGGTAGAAAAAGAGGATAAAGAGAAAGATGAAGACATGAACAAGGATGCATCTAAAGATGAAAAAAAAGACAAACTAGATTACTTCAGTATTAAAGAGGAAAAGGGAAAGGTTGTGGAAGCTACCAAGGCTTCTAGTGAATCTTCCATCTTCTCCAGAGATTCTCTAAAAAACTCTATTGAGAATATAGCCTAGTTTTGAACCTGTTGTGTCTTCCCAATTGCTACAGTTGTTGATGCATCAAGGGAACATTGATATGGAGAAGATATCTCCTGTCCACAATCTTCAATTGGGAGACATATTTCATCCACCCACAAGAAAGGAAATCATTGAATCACATGAGTAGGGAATTAATGGATGAAGTAGTTAAGGAATTTCAAGAGATCATACCTAGATTGAATATTAACACTACACTATTTGGTATGGAAAAATTCAAACTAATAATTAATTCATTTAAGAAATTCATTTGGATTATAGAAAGAAGATGAGAAATAAGTAAACAAAAGGATTAATGACAAAATAATATTGGAAATTTTTGAGAAATGTGTTATTGCACAGAAAAAGTTATCTAAATTGTTGAAGGATGCAAAATCGTGTGTTGATGACGCTAAGGCATTGTATCAGTATGGAATGAAGTGGCATAAAGCCACACAAGTCATAAGGAAGGAGATGGACTCTATTGAGTCTTAGATTAATTTTTCCTCAAGTTCCTATGATTCAGTACTCGGCCTTACAAATGTAACAAGTAACACAATAGACGATATGCACAAGAAGTTATTCCAACTGCAATCATAGAGAGAATATACAATATTACAATTTTGAGATCTAATGCATCTAGTCAATCCCAAACTTTTTCTTATTTCAAAATTTCTTCTCAATTGTGATAAAGAAAAGAAAATGGAACTGGTACCTACTACTATAGAAGAAGGAGAAGATGTTTTGATAGAGTTTGAAACTCGGAAGAGGTTGCTTGCAAAGGCTAAGTGTGAATGGGAGAATGGAAGGCAAGCCTAGGAAGATCATATAAAGAATTTTTAGGTGTCAACCTCCTCTAGTTGACTCATTCGTTATATTTTTTTATGTATTTATGTTCAAATTATTTGTATATATGGATAATATAAAATAATTTTTGATATCTTTTTGGTTTTTTCTTCAATACATGACTCAAGGGGAGTCAATTCATTAATTATCAACTATATATATGACTAAATCATTCAGGGGGAGTTCTGGTAAGAGTCAGAATAGTTTATATCCACCCTTTTCCCTTGATGTCAAAGGGGGGGAGTATTTTTGGAGTTTTTTGGCATGTTTCCATCAATGAAAAAGGGGGAGATTGTTGGAAGTTTGGGGAGATTGTTGAAGTTTCTCATTCATGATGTTGGTTGACAACATGAGCATGGTTGGTATGCTACGGTGTTTTCATTCATGTCAACATTGTTTTAGATCATTTAAAATATTCCCACTAGTACACAAACAACAATATATGACTAAATAAACTACTAAAATTTGTATATAAATGACTAAATTTAGTCACATGAAATAAGTGGTTTATTTGTAGTCATTTATAACACCACTAAATTTATGAATAAAAAATTTTAGTCATTTATTTAGTCATTAATTTGGTCACTAATTTGGTAATTTATTTACTCATTGATTTATTCATTGATTTAATCACTAATTTAGTCATTTATTTAGTTGTGGTAGTGATTTATTTAGTCATATATTTAGTCATTAATTTAGTCATGGTATTCATATATTTAGTCATTAATTTAGTCATTACTTTAGTCATATATTTAGTCATTTTATTTACTGGTTTCCATTAATTGGTAGTAAATATAGTCATGAGATGAATAATTTATTAAATACCATAAATTCTATAATGCAAAACTAACATAATATTAAACATGAACATAAAAGAAAATAAAAATATTACATATACAAACAAGCTACAAAATGCTAGAATTAAGAGATTGATTCAACACCATCATGATAAATAAAGGTAATCTGCAATAAAAAATTTAATGCAAATATATATATATATATATATCAAGTTACAAGATGTCAAAGTTCTCTAAGAGTATATACGTAAATATAATGAAAAATGTCAAATTTGCCTAAGATTTTCCAACTCTTTCAAATACACCATGATAATTAAGACCCCTGAACAACACATTCAAAATACTGCATAAAGAAGTGAGCCAAGATGTCTAATTACATTAACTAGTAGTCTTGTACATGATAAACATGTTCAACTATGTCATTTTTTGCAAATATTTTAATGGCCACCATGTGAAGGTTCCCTCTTTCTCTTTCAGACGAATAACTCCATCTATTTTATCTTCATAAACAAGGGGTATGTTACTTGTGACATTTAAAATGTTTAAATTTGCATCTCTTGTTCCTTTCAAGTTAACTCCATGAACAATAGATAGGGAGTGACTTCGTCCAATGCCCACAACATCACCATCAAATGGATCCACCACCCTAACTTTATCCCCTTCTTTGAGTTTATCAATACATTTCTACAAAAAGAAAAAAAAAATAACACATTATATTAGATAGGTAATGATTACCCTTGTTTGCATAACAAAAAATCCATTACTTACTTAAATATTACTTTCATGTGTGTGTTAAAATAATTGCAAAATGAAAATTTCAAAAAAAATTGCAATGATCAATCTAATTTACTAAAAAACCAACACTCATAGCAGTGTTTACAATGTTACTATTAGCTTCATGCTAATTAGATACAAAGGCCTCAAATATAAAGACTACATTTACCATGCATGCATACTAGACACATAAGGTTATTATAGCACTATTACACATAAAAAAGGTATCTAATGTACAAAAACAAAGAATGCAATATGAGAGCACTACTACTATTGTTGCAAGCTGAAGGTGAAATACATTGGGATGTACAAAAATAGTGGCATTAAAGCTCTAAAACATAACCCCATGCATTCAACATGACCCTATCAGTGATGACATATAAAAGAAGAATAAAGAAAAAAATGTATCAAGGCAACATGTGACAGCCATTAAGAGCAGTCATTAAGGAAACAATGCAATCTTTCTATGTGGCTTTCATAGCAGTAGTAAAGGACTAACAAATAAGGTTGGATGTAGAGGTCACATAAATAATAGAGAAAGAGCCTTTCATTGTTAGAAAATAGTGTAAGAGTATGGAAAAAGAAGTAAGGAATTATGTCCAATGAAAGAGTAGTAGTAGTTGTGAGTTTCATGGTTATAGTGATGAGTTTAGTGCAAGGGCAATGAGTTTTATGTCTATAAGAACGAGTTTAATGGATTGAGCAGAAAATATCATTACTAAAAAGAAAGAATAAATTAAGAGAAAGTGAAAATAATATCAAAAGAAACTTTTTTTTAATAACAACAGCCATAATGAAGAGTTAATAGCAGATCCGTGAAGGAAAGAACAACAATTATCATCCAATGAAAGAAGCATCACACTAAGTTCAATATGTTGACAAGGTCAATTACAATTCCCTAAAACATACTCAAGTATCATAAAGTATTGAAGTGCCAGCAATCCCCATTGAAAAGTGACAAAGTAGGTACAATGATTTTTCTACGGGTTACATTCAATTTTTTAGTTGTCTATTCACTATTCTATAAGCTTGTTCACTATTTGGGATCATAACAATCATTAATACATTAAGGGTTTCAAAATCAAGGAAAAGTAATGTTTTGTAGCACTGACCTCAAGTTCAACACCAGTAGTACTATCAATATCATGCATATACTCCTCGAATTCAGCATAATCACTGTCAACATTGTCCTAAAGTTGTGTAGCTTTACCAAGAGCTCTATTGACAAGGTCTTTTCCTTTTTTTTCTGCTTTCATATAATTTCCCTACATGTGGTTGAATCATCATGCAAAGTTAATATAAGTCAAGTAAAGAATGAAAAAGCTATAATTTTTTGTCCACGGAAACTATTATATTACCTCAACTTCAACACAAATATGATTGACATCAAGGCATTATTGTTTTCATGCCGCTTTGATAAAATTGCTCTGCATGAAGTTTGACCATCAAGCAAAAAAATATATCTAGATGAGTAATTCATGTAAAAAATAGTCAACAAAGCCTTTCCAAACATAAAAGTCACAATAGGTGGAATGGGTGAAAATCTATTTTTGTAGACTCACAAACCCTCAACTTTGTCTTTACAGACCCGTTTCAGCAATTTGACTACAAAATGCACAAAATTCTTCAAGAATCCACCAAATAAGAAACAAACTGAAGTTAACTCACCCAGCCACCTAATTCAATGCAAAAGAGAAAAAGGAAACCCTATATAGGAAAGTACAAAATCTTGGAACTGTAAATAATTAAAAACAATTGAGAAAAGAATATAGTTTCAAGAGTTTTATTATTGATTTATGATCCACAGAAAAAGAGAACATAATTATATGAGACCATATTTCTTTGAGGAATTTTTTCAAATAGTTAACAGCCTTGTTGCTATGGCTAAAAACCTAAAACAAGTTCTTTCAAATAAGAAATGGATGCTTGGAAAAAAATATATCAAAAGCATAATAGTAAGCAATAGCATAGACAAAGCAGTGAACTCTCTGAAAAAATGCCTCAAAGAAATGAGGTCTCATGGTGATGGAATACCATGACAATCAAATTGCTTTTGATTATCATGGAATTCCATCACCATGAGACCTCATTTATCTTAGGCATTTCTTCAAATATTTAACTTCCTTGTCTATGCTAACACATTTTCATACATGTCTATCAAAGAATTTTATCAAATAGTTCATTACCTTGATTTTATGGCTAAAATCCTAAAATAGGTGCTTTCGAACAAGCTATTGTTAGAGTAAAGGTCTTAACTTAATTATGTTGATTAAGTTACCTTTATTCCCTTCTCAATATTTCACGTTAGTTTGCATAATGTGACATTTAATAATTATATTAATTATTAAATGTTATCCTATTAGGGTTTTATTAGGGTTTGCATGATCTCCTTTTTATAAGGATTGATCCCATTGTATTTTATATCAATCCATTCTCTCATTCTCTCTGATATATACGTTTTTCAATTTTCAAAGAACCCTTGCTTGTTTGTCTCCATGTCTTCTTTTGTGATAGGTTATTTGCATGCAGGTGATCTTTGGGGTTTGTGAAGTTATATTTTCTCAACTCCTACAGCTATGTGTTGTGACCAAGAATTCTCTAAGTATTTTATCAAATCCTACTACCCAAACACTTGCTCTATGGACAAAGAACAAGAATACAAGGAAGCCTCAAATTTTGGATGTAGTACAGGAATTGAGATGGTCAGTTATGGTTAAAACAATGAGAGACACAACTCCTATAGAAGCTGCCACTATGACTATGCATTCTGCAATGTTCACCAAGGATGTAGTAGAACACATGGAAAAGAAGATTAATGAATATGAGAAAAGATTGAAATTATAAAATGATGAGGTGAATTTTTTTGTTATTGAAAATGTAAAGCTAAAGCAGCAATTGCAGCAAACCACTAGAGTGAGAGGAGATGAAGTAATTGTCTATCACCCACCTGTCCAAGCAAAGGATTCATGGATAAAACAAATGAAAAATGAAATTGATAAATTGAAGAAGCATAACATGGAGGTTTTCCAACATCATGTCATAGAGGGCCCTCCATATTTTCTTCTTTTGTACGGATTGTCAATAAAAAGATAAAGCTTTCTCTGTGTTTTCTCTGTTCTCTCCAGATTTTCTTCTTCTGTACGGACTACACAAGATCATAAATGTTCTGAATTCTATTATTTAGTGTATTATATTATTTTTCCTTTAAAATGAACTCAAATTATTGATCACCAAACAATCTTCAAAGACAAAACACTTTAACTCTTCAATTTTTCAACATTTGCTTAAGCATGTCCTAGTAGCACTCCTAACCCATTTTTAGGCACTTTTCTCAATATCTTCCCAAAACACTTACAAAAAAAATGGATTATTCAAACACCCATTATAGAATTAAAAATCATATCTTAGCCCCCCATATGACTCCTTTGGAACAAATTTGAAAAAACTGACTTTTCCACCGATTTAGGCCTCTAAATAGGTCAAATTTACCATGGAACCCCTCCAAGATTTCAACCCCAAACCAAAAAAACTTTAAATAGTGTAAATTTATGCTTCAAAAAAAATATTCACTAGGTCTCAAGACCCCAAAAACTTAATTTGATCCCCTAATCAAAAACCCTCCTTGTAGCCGAGGAACGTAGGGTTTTAAATCACCCTTATTGAAAATGCATATTGCCAACCCCTCCAAGTGACACCAACTGATCATAAACTTTAAGTTAGACACCCTCAAGCTTTAGAAACTCTCACATACCCTTTGGAAATGCTGTACCACCACTTTACAGGTCTGCACCCTCCTTTTCACCATGAAAACACCCTTTTAAGACCTTGGGGTTACACTCCAACTTACATTCCCTGCACTCAAACCAAAATAAAACCTATCCTAACACTTTATTATTCCATTACATTGAGACACAGGTGAAAATAGTAGATGGAATGGAAGTTTACATAATTAAGTTCCCAAATAGAGTCTTTACTGCCCTCACATAGGCAGTTCCAGAAAACCAAGGAGATCTTTTACAAAAATTGGAGTTAGACTCTCAAAAGGAGTTCATTTTAAAGATAACACAATATGATACACTAAATAATGGAAGATTTATGAGCCTCTAAAGTCCATATAGAAGAAGAAAATATGGAGAAAACAAAGAAAACACATAGAAATCAGGGGAATCAGTCTTGTTTACCTTGTTCGTGGGCCAAAGGTGTATTAAGGGATTGGCACCACCTTATGGTTTAAAAACATGCACTTCTGAGACTAACAGATCATTCATTGATCTCATAGTTATTTTTTCATAAAAATCACAGTCACAACATTTAGGATAGTCACAATGGATTTCAATGAAACAAAAGGAAAAATTTCATAGATTCATTGTTCTATATATGATTGTAATACTTTACCTGGAGATCACGAGAGTGATTTTATAAAGGCATGTTGTGGAAAAAATTTATGAAATTTGTAGACATCTTTAGAATACAATATAAATATGATATAGCTGATAATCAAAATATTGACGGATAGCCTCTTACCTAATCTAAACCTGTGGAATTATGGTCATTCAATGCACAAAATATAGGCTTAATAGAGGCAACCAACTGTGAAACTTTGTCAGTGAGAAAACTTAAGCAACTCATTATATGTTGGTACTCTTCATTTGAGTTGACATGTTTTGGAGAGGCTCTTACTGGGCATTCAACAGATCATTGTGAAATATCTGTTGATGAACTAGATTTCCTCACGATACTAGCATTAGACTTAGTACAATCTAGTGATGTCATATAATTGACAACATCTTCTACACTTGCTTCACTATTATTGTTTTCCACCTAAAATACAATGTCAATTTCAACATATAGTCAGTTCAATAAAAAATTGAAATAAATAACACAATGTAAATTGAACCAAAAATTCATACACTTACTCCACATATGTCCATTTTGGCTTGCAACCCACCTCATCCAAATGTATATTCAGTCCTCACATTATCTCTTGCTCTCTTTCCTATGTTACTCTTTGTCAAATATTCTTCAAAACACATACTTTCTTTCAATTCCTCCCACTCTTTGGGAGATAGAGTGTCATCAAACATCTCTTTTCCATTCATGATTTTTTTTCTACAATTGTATCTAAAGGTGTTCATCATAAGTCTCATCTTGTGCTTCTAATATTTTCTAGAGATTTTTATACCAATAGTGTCAAAGGAATTTTCCATTTTTTGTATAACATATTCCACATTTCATGGATCTTTCTCTAAAAAATTTGATTTGTAGATATCCAAATGGGCCCTACATCTTACGCCCAACTCATAGGCCCACCTTGCAGCATTTTTCCCAATGGGTTCACCATCTCTTGATACCTAAACCAAGAATGACTTCTTCCCTTCTAATATTCTTTCTTTTGCATTCCTCTCTATAGATCTGTATAAATCTTGACTCAATCTTTGTCCTTTAAGATAAACACGCACATCTTTTGTTTCACCACTAGAAATATTTTTGGCTGATCCACTAATTCCTTCAAAATTTATAGATGTGACAAGTGCATTCTCAGGAACATCAGATGCGAGCGAACTCTCTTCATGACTTTGATTAACCAGAACTTCATGCTTCTTGGCCACATCACGTGTGGCATGAGTAGGTAGATCAGTAGTGGTCTCTGCAGATTTCACTTCATCACAACTATTTTTTTCACCAAATTCATTTGTTGAATCATGAAAGCATTGGCTTCTATGAGCTGGAAGCATTGTACCTTTACTCTATTTTTTTTCTCTGCATTTTCTCTACTCTGTTTTTCTTGCTTGTAAAACAAACAAACAAAATAGCATATTATGTCTTATATACATAAAGCTCTTTCCTATAAAATTTCATTAAATAGGATTAAACAAATAATTTACTACTTAGTGGATTTACAACTTACCTATTTGGCAAACCAAGACATGATAAATATTCATTATTCTTGGCTGCAGGTTCTTCATCAAAGCACTCATAATCTATCACTGGAATTTTAACATTGTAATCACTATCATCTAATTTGTGCCTTTCATTCTTTTTCTTTATTTCATGATGTCCAAAAAACAATAATGTATAAACTAGCAACTTGATACAAAGATAATTAGTTGTAACAAAAATTGCATAGATACAAGTTTATGAGATCTTAGTTTTAATGAATAGTCATTGTTGATGTAGAATTTTGCATGTAGTAGTAGTCTTATGGGAAACTTAGCTATTGGGGGACATGGTGCGCTAGCTAAGTGACCTCTGATATTTTATCAAAGCCGACTCTTCACATAGTGGGTTGAGGAAAAAGATAAGGAGAATAACATGAATGTAAAGCTTACACTATAGGCGATGCACCAAAGTCTTAGATGAATTTTGATAGAGCACAATGCAAGATGCAAAGGCCCGAACCACTAAATGATGTTAATTAAGTTTATCTTCCTCCACAAACATCCATTATGCAAAATACCCTCTAAATTGTATAATGTAATCTAGCATAACTTTATTTTAACACAAAAGAGTCGAAAAAACATGATCTATATTATTTTCAGCCATAAAAGGTTACAAAAAATTGAAGAATAGGCATTCATACAAAAATAAAGAAAATAGCACAAGTTAATAGTTCTAACAACTACTAAAAATAGAAAGGCCGAATTTATTTGGCATAGTCTGAAATCTTCAAGGTCTACATATCTACTTAGGTTTCCTTCCTCGGGATCCCTCTGGAGGTCCCAGAATGGTCGAGGTGAGTGTGCGATCTTGATGCCAATGTCCAACAAATTATTGTCAGGGTAGTAATTCCAAGAATCATCTATCAATACCAGCCCAAGATGACCCAATTTTGAAAGTAGAATCACCGAAGTATCAAGCTGTGGGGTCCTCTTCTTTGTTAGTGACACTGAACCAAACATGATTGGCAATAGTAAATAGGAGGTCTGGTGTTTTCCTCCCCAATAATCATCATCAAGGGTACATAGCTGTCTCATTGCCTCCAGGGCCAACAGTTGGAGAGGAAACGGGGAAGTCGAAAAGGCTCCCGGATGAAACCCGGCAAATGGAGCAGATTGAAATCTGTGTCGAAGAACCAATCACAGGGTGGTACTAGCTTCCCAAGCTAGGACCTCTAGTGGGGTGAAATACGTTTGGTCATATTTATACCAGCTTTACCCAAAGCCCTTATAGTCGGGGCTATGAATGCATCCGAGAATGCGTAATAATTAAAGGTTTTTGACATGATGGGAGTCCATGTCAAAACCGGCTTCCTCAAGCCATTCTCATCAAAAACAGACAGGGGCAAAGACGTTGAAAAGTAATTTAGACTTTGGTGCAAAATTAAATAGGCTAGGAAAGACGAATACCTGAACCTAGAGCTGACCCCAAATTCCTTTAATTGCAGTCGAATGCCATCACTAATAATCTTTGCAAAATCAAAAAGTGGGTCCTCGCGATTTTTCCTTAATATAAAGCAGAGGGACATTTGAAACTGATGGACCTCTATGTTGGAGTCCAAACCACACACCATTGCCAGTATAGAAATGTCATATTGTACCGCACCTCTCAGAGCTTTCAAACCGAAAGGGAATTTAGGCAGGGCTGAATTGCTCGGATGTTGAAGCTCGGAGCAATAAAATTGTGGCCCCAATTGGAACTCTCCCCATTTTTGCTGCATTCTTTCCAAGTCAAAATCTTCAACCTCCTTACCCAAAGGAAATGGGGGAAACAACATATCTTGAATAGCCATGGGGCTAATGACTACCTGGAAATCCTTGCCATTGATAACCCCAGTGCTTGGGTCGAACTGTATCACACATGCTGCTACAATCTCTGGGAAAGGGTGCACCAAAGGGACCATGTACTGTGCAAACCCACAGTACCATAGCCATTTGGAAAATTTGGTCTGTTCTATTCTTCATCCTTTCGCATGCAGCTTCCCGAAGGCTCTTAGGATTGCTCAACATCTCAGGGTCAAAAACATTGTCCCAATCCTCCAAAACCACTACTTGGTCCCTGTGAGGAACCGTAATCAACAACCACTGGTTTACTAGGTGAGTGAAAGGCCAGTTAGGCTTTGTATGTATGCCTGGAGTGGCATAAGACTCTCCATCATAAAGCTGCACATAGGGTGCATTCTTCATCTGCTTGCTTAGAGCTACTTGAGCTAAAGTCTGTGCAAGGTTTTTTGCAATTTCGGCCATTTTTTCTTCACAAGGGTCTCTATGCAAATCTTTTGGCAAATGACTTAGCTTCTTTTCAAACTTCTCTCTTCTTGTGAATGCCTTAATTGCTTAATTCTTTGGCAACTTCGGCAATAAATATGTTTCCCTGCATGCCATAACTTGCCTTTTCAACTTTCTCAGGAATGGTGGTCGAAAAAGGTACATGCCAGCCGTTTATGCCAAGTTGTTATTATGCATTATCAACTTTACTCGTGCGAAAAGATCGCCAACCAGCCGAACTGCCTAAAAATTAAAAGATAATCTTTTGCATGTGACGAGAGTGGATCCTTGTCTTGGAAAATGAACCCAAGCAAACCTCACGAGCATTTCTCTGTAGGCTATTTGTATTGATTGACATTAATGCTTGTATAGGGCGCATTGCCCAACAGAGTCTTTCTCAATAACTTCATCCGATTTGGATGAGACAGCGGTGCTTTGTATTACTGACAATTGGCTGATCTATTTACGATGTGGCAGCTTGGTGGAGCAAGTTGCAAGTTGATCCTGCACCTCTCCGTCAGCTCGCACACAGCGACATGAAAAACCAAGGCAAAGTGACCCACTCCGTGAAATTGTTAATCATGATTTCTTTAGCAAGCACAGCTTAGCCAGCCTATAAATTAGCCCCTTTTGCAACATTGCGAGTCACAACATCGATTGGCCTTTCAATTTAGCAATCTCTTGCTAGATAGTATTTTTAATCTCTTAGCCTAGAAAATAGAAATCATGAAAACACCAGTGAGGCTCACTTGCAGAAAGACCTAGGTAGCATTCCTTGGCAATATTACTTGTAGGCACTTGAAGCATATGACAGGTGCAAAAAACTTGTTGTACATGAAAGCCATCAAATGGATCCTCAGGAAGGACTACGTGCATTATGAAGAGCAATATCGGGTGAACACCAGCGTCTGCTCCCACTTTGTCGCCTCGCTGTTGGACATCAGCATCAGCAAACGTAAAATTATAAAACTGACGAAGCCGGTGTTCCTTGCATGCTACCTCAGAGGTTTGGAGTAGATTGTGCATGCAACCCAATTGGGTTGACACATTCCTTCGGTTTGGAACATTCGCCTGTAGTAGCTACGTGGAGGCATCGTCTCAACCAGGCTCTTTCTGTTTGGCTTCAAGCTGGAAACTCATGAAGAGCACCATGCTAGTTTCTGCGAAGGCTGCCATTTTATGATGCACATTCATTATCTTGAGCCTTTCTCTAGTTTTCAATGGTATGAAAACTTTGAGAGAATGGTATTTCCAAAGCCCGAGCTTCCTGTTGCTATGATCGTCGGTCCTTTTCACTAGTGTTCTACAGACAAAAAATGTTTTACCAATTTTGCTTCTTTCTGCTTGTAAGTCCCGCGCCTTAGCAGGCATATGTAAATGTTAACCCAAGGCCTTCTGGCCCCACTATATTGTAAATTTTTGACTTTAATGAATATAATCCACTATGCTTCTTTTGTTAACACTTGGTTCATTTATAACTTTCTTTCAATTGTTTACACCATTGCTGCATTATTTCAATCTTGTGTCGAGAAGACCCAAAAATTAAAGTGACAAAGAGTAATTATATATATACAAATGTACAAAATTAACACATATACAGAATTAATAGAACCTTTTAAGATGTATTCCATTAACTGGAATACTTAGAGCATTGCCTTCCATATCTTCTAACTCAAAAGAGTTAAACTGTTTGCACTGGTAGATCTTGAATGGCCCTTCCCAGAGGCTACCAAATTTTCTATGTTGTCCGAGTTTTGTTCCACGTTCATTGAATTTGAGAACCAAATCTCCACGTTGCAGTCCTTGATTTGAAGCCCTTTTGTCGAACCATTTCTTCACTACCCATTGGTGACTATTCATTGCTTCCAGGGCGTGTTCTCTTTTCTCCTGCACCTCAAGCAACTCAGAAAACCTTACTTCCATCACTCCATTTTGTTCAACTTCTAGAGACTTGAGCAATTGTAGGGCGAGAATTTATGTGGCAATAGGCAACAACGCCTCCTTTCCGTATACCATCTCATAAGGAGATGTTTTCAATACCTGCTTGGGCATAATTTGATCTGCATAGAGTGTTATCCGGAGGTTCCTATGCCATTCCTTTTGATGTTCTGAGCCTATCCATTTGATCAGTCAGATGAGGTTCTTATTAGTGGACTCCGCAAGACCATTTCCCTAGGGATAATAGTTAGAGGTCTTCAAGAATACCCCATATTTTAGAGCAAACTAACTCATTTTCGAGCCGAGAAAAGCTTTGGCATTATCAGAGATAATTGTCTTAGGTGGGTCAAATCTGGCTACCAGTTCTTCTAGAAAATTAACAATCTCTGATTCAGTTACACTTTTCAATGGCACTGCTTCTTGCCACTTGGTAAAATAGTCGGTTGCTGTTAATATCCATTTATGTCTTACTAAGGAAAGAGGGTTGATCATCTCGATGAAGTCTAAACCCCAGGTTCCTTTGTCACTATGGGTCTTAAAGGCATAGCAGTATTCTATCTCCTTCCAACATAGAACTGACATTCTTTGCAAGACCTAATTAAGGAAAATGCATCATTAATAAGTGTTGGCCAATAATAACCGGCACATATGATTTTAATTGCTATGGTTCTTGCAAAAAAATCTCCTCCGGTAGGGCTGTTATGATATTGATCTAATATCCTCTGGGCCTACTCCTCGTTGACATATCTCAATAGGATGTCGTTGAAATTTCTTTTAAACAAGACACCCTCCAAAAGGACAAAATTACCATTTTGTAGGCAATAGAAATGCCTTTTAAAAGATGGGAGGTCCGTCAAATACTTTCCTATCTGCATAAAATTTATCCTATCATCAAGCCAGTTACTCTAGGGATTCTCTTCATTTATTAATACAGGTTTCGGAGCATCACATTCTGCCGTTGTTTCACTATTTTCGATGATATACTCACATAGGTCTGACCTCAATGTCATATTCTAGGATCTTGGTGATCTAGTTAGCTATCTTTTCCATGATTTCCCCTTCCATGATATATTCTTGCACACTTGGATGTGAAACACATACAATCACCTTATTATATGATATCAGATGCTGGAACTTCTTAAGCCCCTTAACAATGGTGAAGACTTGCTTCTCTACAAAGTTATACTTTACTTCATATTCTTTTAAAGTTCGGGAATAAAAGGTAACAGGGGACTCCCTTGCATCTTTATCATCTTTCTGCATAAGCACTGTAGAAATACTATTACCACCACCAAAAACATACATGATAAAATCCTTTGACAAGTCTGGATTAACCAGCACAGGAACGAAAGAAATAGCCTCTTTTACAATTTTGAAAGCTCTTCTAGCTTCTGTCGTCCATTTGAAAAATTGATCCTTCTTAAGCATTAAAGTAATTGGATGAATGATGCCTCAAAGTCCGCAATAAAACAGCTAATAAAATTAACCTTTCCCAGAAAAGACTGCACACCTTTTTGTTGACTGACAATGGGAGCTCTTGGATCATATCGACTCTTTCTGGATCAATAGCAATGCCCTCCTTAGAGATGACATATCCCAATAGTTTCCCTTGGGAAACTCCAAACACACACTTCTTTGGATTCAGGGAGATTCTGAATTCCTAGCATTTCTAGAAAACAAGCTTCAGATGATCAAAATGATCATCAGCAGATTTTGAGAATACGATTAGGTCGTCCAGGTAGATGAGTATAATCTTGTGGATCAAATATTTAAAAGCGATGTCCATAGCTCGCTGAAATGTGGCTCTGGCGTTTGAGAGCCCAAAAGGCATTTTGGCATAAACATACATTCCCCACTTTTTGGTGAATGCCATTTTGTATTGGTCTTCTTCCTTTACCCGTATTTGGTTATAGCCTGAAAAACCATCCAGCATCGAAAACATTTCGGAAACAGCTATAGTCTGAAGAATTACCTCCATTGAAGGTAGGGGGTAGTGATCCTTTAAGGACACCCTATTTAGGTCGCAGAAGTCTACACACAAGTGTATATCTCCATTTTTCATCCGGACTGGCACTAGGTTAGACACCCAAGTGTTGTGTTTAATTGGAAACACTATCTGGGATGCGATCAATTTGTTCAGCTCCTGTGACATTAGGGACTCTATTTTTGGATTCACAGGCCTCTGCTTTTGGTGGACTAGATTTTCCCCCTCCATCAGCTCAATAGTATGCTCAATGATCCCAAGATCATATCCTTTTAAATCATCATATGACTAGGCAACTACACTTGGATATTCTTCACAGAAATGTCTTAATCTATCCTTATTCTTTTCCGACACTTCCTTTCCAACTTTGAGCTTTCTATCTTCTCTGACATGCAGATCGGTATAACCACCTTTGTCATCCATGAGCTTCCTTTTATCTCTTGTTGCATCATCGAAACCAAAAAAACTTTCCAGAGTGACTAGACCCCTCAGAAGCTTGTTAGATTTCAGCTGAATAATTTGATCTCCATAAGCCTCGGTGATCTTCGGCTGCAGCTGATCAGTGAACTCTCTAGATGACTGAAGGAATGATGCAATATGAGCATCACTATCAAATACTTGCCAATCTTGATTGTTATTTGGGATAGTGGGTCTTATAATTACCTTCACAGCATGTTTATTTTTTAATAGGTCCGACGTTGGCTCAAATTGAGCTCCAATAGCTGCCATCTTGTCAGCTTTGGCGTTTGTTTCTCTCAGAATTGCTTGAATGTTGAATGCCTCGAAACTGTCGATCAGATCCCAAACTCTATGCCAGTAAGATCGTATACGGATATTCTTCACAGTCGATGTTCTGTGGACCTGATTAACTACCAGCTCAGAATCTTCGAAGAAACTTATTTGCTTTGCACCCATTTGCTCTGTAAGGCTTAAACCATGGGCGAGCCCTTCATATTCAGCTTCATTATTGGAACATGCAAACTGGAAGTGGTAAGACCTCAACATCTTTTCATCAGTTGGGGATATTAAACAAATTCTCACTCTGGCTCCTACTTTACATCGAGCTCCATCGAAGTATAACATCCATATTTCCAGAGACTCTTGACCCTCAGGTTCTTTAGTAACTTTAGGCATGATTTTCCCTTCTTCATGTATTACATAGGTTCTGAGGCCAGTTGCATGATAATTTCTGAAAGGATCTATATCAATAAATTCTTCCAACAGCTTCTCTTCATCTTGTGTTCGGGAGCTAGTAGCCTCCTCGTCTTCAAGGAACTCTACATTGTGCCTCTCTTCCTGAGAAATAGAAGTGTGTGCTACTTCAAAATTTAGTAGAGCTTCATCGGCAACATGTGCAGAATGCAGGTTTTCCAACAATAACTTCATCTTAGCCCCGTGATTCATCCTCAGAATCAAGTGGGACCAATCTAAAGCCAGATATCCTCCTACGTTTGCAGTGAACTCTTGGGATAAGCAGATCCCGAACAAGGGAGGGATGTCGATAAGTATAGTATCTTGATTTACAATGATACTGGGGCAGGCAAATAGGGTCATAGGTAATCCCTTGATTATCCCAATAGTATCAACCTTGTTTCCATCAACCTGCATGACTCCTTTATTTAACGGCTCATACTTTAGTCACAAAGCATCAACGACTTGCTTTGGCATGACAGTGGTGCTAGCACCAGAGTCAATCATACAGTTATGTAGTAATTTTTCACCAATAATCAGTGTTAGAAAGAAAGGCCTAGGCTTAGGCTTACCTTCCTTTTCGGATTCTAGTTTCTCTTCATGTGGAATTGTCAGCATTTTGTCCAGTTCGGGTTTGGATACCTTCTCTTCAAGGGATTGAGAAGAAATATTTGCATCTTCTTCACTTGATAATGCCTTTTGTAGCAACACCTTCTGCTCCAAAATAGCCAAGACATCCCACAGAAAAGCATTGGCAGATGACTTTTTTAGTTGTTCCACTACGTTTAATTGCACTCGGGACTGGTGAATTGCAGTGGTTTGCTCCTTTAGTTTGACAGTTGATACAGGCCTGATGGCCGGTGTGTCTGATTGTTTAACCACAGCAGGGATGACTATAGGAGTTATGACCTTCATAAGAAGTGGCTTCGGAGGGCCAAGAATAGCCACTTCAGACTACGGTGGGATGGGTGATGGGCCTGCTGCAGGACCAGGTGCTAGTGGTGCTGACGCTTGATTAGATGAGTTCGCAAACTCTCCGGTGAATCTTCGCTTTGAACGCATATTGTAATCTGATTGCACTCAGGGTACTTTATCCATAGGGATGTCATTTGGAAATGTTGACTCTTCTCCCTCCATCCAAGAAAAAAGATCCTGGTTAGGAACAATTTCTGATTCTTGTTGGATTGACATCCCCTGCATTTGAGCTATAAGGACAACATTTTTCCTTTGTTGAGAGGCATATGGTGTGTTACTGGAAACGGATGTGGTGCCTTGGCTATGTTGATCTGCAATTTGTTGTTGCAAATTTCCTCGTGGGCAGTTCCGTGACATATGTGCATCATTACAGGGAAAGCACCATGAATTAGCATCTTCTACCAAATTGTTTTGTCTTGCTATTAGCTCCTTATTTGCACTAGGGTGAACAGTCTGCATAGGCAAGGTTACCAGAACTATCTGGTTACTCAATTGAGCTGAGGTATTCCCACATGACTTATCTTGCCACTAATTTAATTGGTATGGAGGCTTTCCGCCTTGGTAATTTTGATATGCTAGCTTTTGGTAGCTATATTGTTGTCGCTCCAAAGTAGTTAGTTCATTAGTCATAGCTCGCATCTATTCTCTGATTTCGTTCATCTCAGCAGCCATGGGGTTCGGCACAGGAGCTATTACAAGAGCTGTCATCAGGGCTATACTTGAATCACTCTCGGGATAGACGTACATAGATTGGGGGGAAGCCATAGGCACGCTGGTGGAAGGGACTTCAGCTTCTGGAGCATTGCACTCGAGGAACAATGGCATGATCAGTCTTGGCGCCAATTTCCCTATAGCGATCAAATTATTTTTTGTAGCAATAGCTAGAGCATAAGCATCAGGAAGAGTTTCTCCACCTAGAGCTTGTAACATCATAGAGATATCAACATTTATCGACTTTAGTTGGAACATAAAATCCAGTTCAGGAGGTCATCGACTACCAACAAACACTCTCTACCAAGTTGAGTGAAATCTTGCATTAAAATCGGGCAGAGCTTCATGAGGAGCTCGCTTTATGTTGGCCAATTGATGGTATAGTGAAGATCTATCACCATCATTGGAGAAACGTTTGTAAACATGGGTTCCGAGCTGGTCCCAAGTAGCTATAGTGCCTGCTTGAATGGTTTGGTACCAGTTTAGCACCTTTCCTCGGAATGAGGCGGCCAACAATCTAAGGGCTACATTCTCATTTGATACGCCATCTACCAGACATACATCGGCTACATCTTGCAGATGCTCTGTGGGTGTTTTTGATTCATCCCCAAAATATTTAGGAATAGCTTTTAAGGCCAAAACAAGGATGGGAGCCCATACTGCAGGAGGCATAGGTGCTACCAATGGACTACCGGAGTCCCAGGCTACATAATTTCTAGCAGCCATGGGCGCAGATGGATTAGGTGATAATGGAGCAGGAGGTGATGAAGGAGGTGAAGGGCTATTTCAGTGACCTCTCAGATGTATGGAAACTAAAGGTGGTACAAGCTGGCTAGGGAATCTTGTAGATTACAACCTAGTTACAGGTCGATGGCTCATACACACTTATAAAGATCAAGCGAACGTGCTAGTTCGCGGTCCCACCGGGTGTGCCAGAAAAAGAACTATTGATGCAGAATTTTGCATGTAGTAGTAGTCTTATGGGAAACTTAGCTATTGGGGGACATGGTGCGCTAGCTAAGTGACCTCCAAGATTTTATCGAAGTCGGCTCTTTGCTTAGTGGCTTGAGGAAAAAGATAAGGAGAATAACATGAATGTAAAGCTTACACTACAAGTGATGCACCAAAGTCTTAGATGAATTTTGATGGAGCATAGTGCAAGATGCAAAGGCTCGAACTACTAAATGATGTTAATTAAGTTTATCTTCCTCCACAAACATCCATTATGCAAAATACCCTCTAATTTTTATAATGTAATCTAGCATAACTTTATTTTAACATAGAAGAGTAGAAGAAACATGATCTGTATTATTTTCAGCCATAAAAGGTTACAAAAAACTGAAGAACAGACATTCATACAAAAATAAAGATAATAGCATAGGTTAATAGTTCTAACAACTACTGAAAACAGAAAGGCCAAATTTATTTGGCATAGTCTGAAATCTTTAATTGGAAAATAGCTATTACAAAAGGCCTACTACCTGATGTCTTTAGAGTTTTTTCTAAACTTGATCAACCACCATAAAATAAAACACGGCCCCATAAATAGGCCAACCCACCACCTAAAAAATGCATCATGGAAGAGCAGACCATGCGCAACAATCCTCGGCCCAGATGATCCGAACCACCACAACAAACATCTATCAATTAGCAATACGCCAGCGAAACCACAATCCGAAACAAAAAACCATGCAGCAAGAGGAAGCACAAAAGATCCATCGGCATTTCCAAGGTAATCGGTGCAAGAGAAAGAAATGCCACGTGTCATCAAGACAAAGCTTGGCAAAAAGTAGCAAGAACACCCAGCAGAAAGTCGCGAGAGGGAACCATGTGGAGAGCTCCGAGCAAAAGCGAAGAACGAGGCGGAAAGCAAAGGACAAGGTGGGTCTGACTCGAAAGAGCAGCCAACACAAGCCACACAGCATGCAAACGGAGACTGTCAAAAAGCCAAATGAAGCCAAAGCAAAGAGCTTCGTGAGGCAGCCATGGGGTGAGCTCCGAAGATAGTGAGCATACAAAATTAAGGTGTAGCCGCAAAGGAAAAGAAAACGGCCAAGGCATGGGCGGTTTTTTATTGAACAGTCATTAAAACATGTAAAAAGTCTAAAGCACTACAAACAACAATAGTCATTAGATGTTGTTGGTATTTCATTCAATGGATATTAAATAATGTTTCCCTACATAAATTCCAGTTGCATAAAAAACTTAGCAATGTATTTGAATCAATCCATCAAATCTTTAGCATTAATATTTTCATTCATGGTTCAATAAAAAAATTGTATTACCAAATTTTAACTGGACATGAACTTGTAGCATGGAAACCATTTTTTTATAACTAAACCAATGCTTTGCTTAGTTGATAGCACCAACACTAAGAAATGTCTATGGTATTTGGTGATTCTTAATTCTATTGTTTTGTTACCTAATAATTTGTTCATAACATCTAGATAAATTCATCAAGGGGTAGATTTCATGAAAAAGAATAGATATTTCAGAGTGGATAGTGAGTTACAAGCAAGGAATGACATGATTTGAGGACTAAGTAGTCAAACAACAGTGAACTTGAAGATATATGCAAAATAGTGAAGAACATTTGATCAAAGCAAAAAAAAATAGCGACCTTATAGTATATAAAGATACATATGAGACAGTGATTTCTAGTGCATAAAGTCAGAAACACAAATGTTGATAATAGTGATATCATTGTTAAAAAGAATGTGAAGACAACAAAGGATGTGAGCAACATGTAATGTCTTGGGACTATAAAATTTTCAATATTTTATAGTAGCTTACATTCATAAACTCCATAAGGTAGCCACATCTTGAGTGCAAGATTTTTATAATCCTCTTTACATATCATATCCACCAGTGATCCCATTATATTTAATCTTTTGACACACCAAAATCCCTCTGATCATCATTGCACAGGAGCCTCTGAATAAATAATCCATGTCTCTCCAACCCATAAGTTATATCATTTGAATTCAGGCATTGTTGGCATATCGACGAAAGGTCAACATTGTCACAATGATCAACAACTGAGGAGGATACATATTTGGGAAGACAAAGCCTATTGTTTCACTAATGAAAAGGTTATCGGCAAGAACAACACCATCAGAGTGAGATCCTAAAGTTAGCCCGAGCATACATGTCATTTTGATGGACTTTCATTGGTAAGTTGTTCACTTTGTTTCACCAATAAATCAAAAAGAAACATGTCAAGGAGACATGTGTTGTCAGAATAACACTTGGTGATGGTAATACGAATGGATCAAAGCTCGTCAGAGTAACACTTGGCGACAGTTCTAATATCTAAGTGACTTAATAAATCTCTTTCCGAAGGTGATATGAATCAAAAGATGAACTATTTAACATTGGTAAGAATTATATTTTGTCTCCCTGACCATATAAGGTGTCTAATCAACACTCTTCTTGATTCAAACTCATAGATTGGCCAGAGTTTAAATAGTTCTTATTGATATAATCATTCAGTTTGAGAGTGGGAAATTTGAAAAATTTGCTACTCTCATATTCAAATCTAGACATTAATGGCCACACAGATACACATTGTATAGATAATTCTCCAAGTGAAACAAGAATAATTGAGGATAATTCACAAGGTTGGCAGCAAAAGGAATAGGAGAATGGACAGAAGCCAAAGAATTTTGTGTAGACTGAGATTTTCAAGTAAGCTTGTGAATTCTCTGCAATTGTATTTTCAATTCTATCAATTTGAGAAAATAAAATGGAGGGTTTGAGCTCTAGAAAACCAAAAGGTAGAAAAAATAAGGGTGAGGGTAGTCATCCTAGGGGTAAAAATAAAATGATTGAGACTAGGAATGAATAAAAAACAACTAAAAGTAAATTGAATCAAGATCTTATTGAGCAACTACTTGGCTCGGGACCTAAAGCTAGATGTTTTGCACAACTTAGGGAAAATGTGGATAAATTTGAGGAAAAATACAAACACATAGGGGATGTGTGTACATCAATTTGGGGATATGAACTATTTATGTTTCAATATCGTTGGAGGGATAGGTTCCAACTAGTATGCAATCCTTGGAAATTCAACTTGGGAAAATTGGTTGTCCCAAACATATTTGTGGATGTGGAATTAACAAAACTCTTAGCTGCCCATTATGATCCAAAACTCAAAGCTATCTGCAATTTACAAAGTTTTTAACCTAGAAGGCACATGTGACAAAGCTATTGTGCATGAGAATTTGGAGAAAGAATTCTAGAGAATGGATACCACCTATAGGGGATCGAGATTACCATTGCATAGACCTAAAATGGATGGAAATATAGTTCCACTAGATGACAATGACGGGCCTCCATTTCATGTATAATTATTCGAGCCCTATGTGAAATATACATACTTATCTGTATGTCAAGTGTTAGGATGGAAGCTCCTGAGCTTATTTCAATTGTACCAATGATAATTATAGCTAATGTTCAGTATCACAATGCCAAACCCTTTGATTATTCTTCATACATCTTCAAAGGAATTGATTCAGGGCTAATGGCAATAAAGAATGGATCCCATGTTTTAAATTTCAAGAAATAATCTATTTTTATGCATATAATATTGTATTATGGACAAGAATTGGGAATGTGGCTAGAAGAGTTGGATTACACAATTTGATAGGGAGGGTAAATTGTTACCAATTTAGTTATGGACTGCTATTTGGGATAGCAAGTTTTCCAATTCAAGTTTTGTGCATTTTGAAGAATACTTTGTTAAACCATTATACAAATCCTTTAATCATACTTGTGACTATGCATTTTCTGAAGAGATTAATAGGTTCCTCAAACCAAAATATTTCAATGGACCTATAGGCAACAACTGGGGAGATTGGTATTGTTTTGAAGATGCTACTATGATTAGAGTGTATGGTTTTGAAGATACACCATTCATCTTGCCTAAAATAGTGCCTGATAGAATTTCCTACTTGGAAATTGTTAGGAAAATGTATTTCTCAAGTGTAATGAATTTTAGTTCCTTTGGAAAACAAGCATTCATGCCAAGCACTTTGTGCTTTGGAGATTTCACTATATTGTCGAAGGAAGGGTATGATTTGATTATGGATAAGTTATTGCATTTTAATTTGAAGAAATCTCCACCATGAAAAGGGTTTGATCCAGAGGGATACATTGACTTTGTTAAGAAAAAGATGAAATTAGGTGGGTATAATCATATACCTTATCAGTATGATGGTTTGATCAAAGATTTGGATTTCAATGAAGCTGCGAGGGTTGTTGATGAATATAACAAGGGAGTAGACCAACAAATAAAAGAGATACAATATGTGGGGTTGTTATCTTCTAGTGAGTAGTCACCTGGTGATGAGGGGTCTCAAGATCCAACTGATAAAATCTCCAGATTTAAAACTAAGGATTATAAGCTTCCTCCTAGAGAACCAGAAATTGAAGAGGGTTCGAATACAAACACGAGGAAAATGGATCATAGATCCTTTGTAGAAGATGACAAGTTTGTGAAATCTCAAGAATTCAGAGCCTTCTTGTACAATAAAAATGGAAAAGCAATAAGAGAATCTATTGAAAATGTAACACCAAATAATGATGATCAATTATTAAATAATTTGAAGCTAAGTGTGGAAAAGGAAATGAAAGATATGACCCCAGAGAGAGGGAGAAAATTGTTAGAAGATTCAGGTGTCATGATTTTCCCAGGATTGGATCTAAACTCTACCCTTTTTTTTTATAATTTCTTGAAGGATAACAATGCTACACATAAGATTAGCCCTGAGGGAGTGACAAAAGTGTATACAGGATCAAGGTATAACCCTAATGAATGTTCCCTTATGATCTAGGCCCTGTATCCACCACATAAGAAGTCTATTATTATTGACACTGAAAAGTATTTTTGGCATGTCCTGACACTGAAAGTTGGAGAAGTTGATCCTATGGCTACAACTGAGATTGGCATCAATGTTGCCATGCTAAATAAAGCCTAGATCCAAACATTGATCAAAGAAAAGGAAGTGTATAAAATAAACAATGAAAGGATACTTAGGGAAAATTATCACCTGAAGGATATGATTGAAAACACATTGAAAGGATCCACTAGGTTGTTGATTCAAGTAGAAATATCTTAAAAAAAGGAATAGTGGGAAGGATCAGACATATACTCTCAAGGAAAATTTGATACACTTTCTATAGTGATTAGAAAAAGAAAGGCTAACTTGATGGTTTGGCTGAGAAAACTCTAGGGAACTCACTGAAACAAATATATTGCAGAGTAGGAGCATAAAATAATTGGTGATAGAATCCAAGAGAAATTTCAAGAAATACAAAAGAGAGATACTCTTGATAATCAAGCTATCACTACTGCTAAGGAAATCATAAGAAAGCACGAAGATAACTCTGAGGAACTTCAAGGAGATGCAAAAGGATTAATTGATTCCACAAATGAAGGAATACCAAAATTATTTGAAAATGATGGAAAAAGAAAATAAAAGACTAAATGGATTAAAGAATGTGATTTGATACTACAAAATACTTTGGAAGTGGCTATAGGTAAAGACTCGACATTGGATGAAGCATGTGAGCAGAATGAGAAAATGGTGAACAGAAAGATAGCAGTTAGGAATGCATTAGGAGATGTTGATACTCACAAAAGACAAGATTATCTAGATCATCTTTCAAAAGTTCACTTATGGATAACTAGAGCCTAATTATTTATGTTTAATCATTTTTAGTTTTTTTAATTATCAAAAGATATTTCATGAAGGGGTGTGTCCCTTCAAAGTTTTGATATATATAAATTTGTTACATAGTGACAAAAGGGATAGGTGAATAGGGATAGATAGATAGTAAAAAACTTCTATGATTTTTACATTTCAAAAGACTATGTTGCAAGTATGATTTGAGAATATCAATGAAAGAAATTTGAGTCGGCCTTCCATATTGAGATGAGGAAATGGAGGAAAGAGGAGGAAGGAATGGAAGGAGGAGGAAAGGAAGGAAGGATGGAGGAGGAATGGAGGAATGGAATGGAAGGAAGGAAGGACGGAGGAGGATGGAATGGACGGAGGAAATGGACGATGGACGGAGGAAATGGATGAAAGGAGAATGGATGGATGGAATGGAGGAATGACGAAATGGATGGAATGAATGGCCGGATGGAATGGAAATGGATGGACAGGAGCCGGAGGGATGGATGAGGATGGAATGGAGGAATGGATGGAATGGAAGGATGGAGGATGGATGGATGGATGAATGAATGGAAATGGAATGGATGGAGGAGAGGAGGAATGGAATGGAGGAATGGACGGAAAGGAGAGGAAGGAAGGAGGAAGGAATGGATGGAGGAAACGGATGGAGGAGGGGACAGAGGGATCTGACCATCTGACCGGATCGGCAAATGGACCGACTGGATAATGGAGTGGAAGAAAGGAGGGATCTGGAGGGGCCGACCGGAATGGACGGGCGGAGGAAGGAGGAATGGAGGAAGGAAGGAAGGAATGGAGGAATGGATGGAAGGAAGGACGGAGGAAATGGACGGACGGGACCGGACGGAAGGAATGGAAATGGAGTGGATGGAATGGAGGAAATGGACGGACGGAGGAAGGAATGGATGGATGGCCGGAGGATGGATGGAATGGATGGATGGATGGACATGGATGGATGGATGAATGGAGGAATGGAATGGATGAATGGAGGAAGGAAATGGATGGAGGAAATGGAATGGATGGAGGAGGAGGACGGAAAGGAAGGAAGGAGGAGGAGGAAATGGAGGAAATGGATGGAATGGATCATTGAGATTTATGCAATAAGAAGTCTCAATATTCTGGGCTAGTTATTTGTGGATAAGTTTTGAATGGGATTAATAACAATTTACATTGATTTGTATTGTTTCACTTGCAAATTTTTGGTTTCTACATTGATTTAGATTGGAAGAAGAGAGGGAGACATGGAATTTCCTAAGAGTCATGTTTTAAGATGAAAGCAATGCTAGGACAAAGCTACTTGAGCACCTTGGATTTCAATTGCATTCAACAGAGAATCAAGACTTACAGGAAGCTCAATCTACCAACATTGTTGATATTAGCAGTGAAATAATCAACAATGTCACTCTTGATAATACAACACAATTAGATCCATCAGTACATTCAGTCAAAAGGTGGACAAGATGTTACATCACTTAGAGACAATGGTGAGGATTTTTTTGATAATTTTTGTAGTCCAAAATAATATTCCTCACTTCCTCTCACTGAAAATGATATGTTTGTTGGGAAGGATACCCTCGGCAATGGAGAAGAGGTGCAGCATGAAGCTACTAAAAATTCAACTAAATACTAAGAATGTGATGAAGCCATTCAAAGTTCTCTAGTTGTTGGTGATTATAAGGGATCAGTCATGCAATGCCTGTCAGCAAATAAGATGGAAGATGCACTTCTCATTGCTCATGTCAAGGGGAGTTCTTTACGAGAGAAAACTCATGATGAATATTTAAGAAAAAAAAAATTGTTCCTATCTTAATGTTGTGCTTCTATACTAATTGCATGACATTTGCAACGTCTTAAAGTCTTTTAATTTTTTTTGTTTTACCCTCCTTGTATTCAGCTATCTGGGTTTTAGAAGGCTAACTAGCTCTGTTTATCTAAAATATATTTATTTCTGTGGAATATTTTCTCGCTTAACACTATTAGTGTAGGTGGTTTATGCTATGGTCAATAATGATCTTATTTTCCTTGTGTATAGCATGCCTTTGAAATCCTAGAAAGAAACTCTTTCTTTACTTTGTACACTAGGTATTTTTCCCCAAAATAATCACTTAAACATAAAATTATGTAAATTGGATAATGCAATTTTGATTTGGAGCAAATTGTACTTGACAATAAGTTTTTTTTATAACTCATTTCTAATTTCTATGATTTGTAATTTGAATTTTTTGATATAATGAGAAAGCATACAAATTTATGCATTGTATCATATAGTTGTGTACAATATTTTCAAACATTTATCATACTTGTGTCTATGATACAAGACTTGGACATAAACTAGTCTTGGCAAGCTAATTTTTGACTTAAGACTTGGAGGACTCGACACAGACTTGCTAGGATGAATTTTTGACTTGGACGTTGAAGGTAGGTTTTCAAATCAAATAAACCCTACCCCATAGAGTTTTGTGTGTTTTCTATTATATTTTCATTGAATTCTCTTTGAAAAGAAATAAAATTAGCTATGATAGTTTTTTTCACTGTTGCCAATCGATTCTAGGTTTTCTTTAAGAGACTTCGGGTTATAAGATCAAAGGGGTATCTAGTAGTCAATAGAGAAATAATTTAATTCCTTGAAGAGATTATAACAAAGATGTGATAATCACAAATCACAAGGTTCAAAGCAATGAGATCATAATGTAGAAACAAAAGAGAAAAATTATGTTTTTCTCAAAATAATAATCTTAAGGATCGACTATGAAGAACAATCATAATAAGCTAGTAGTGAATACAAATAATGATAGTGCCAATGAGTTATCAATATAGTGAATAAAGAGTTCAAATTTTCAATGCATGATAACAGTAGTCCAAGGCATGCAAGGGATAGGAATGAAAGACAATATCTAGAGGGAAAATAGTTGCAAATGATCATTGTTATATCAAAGCATATAAGTGTCAAAGGATCATAGAAAAATGAAGGAGAAAATAGTAGTTGTTATGAATGCCATGTGACCCAATATCATGCACAAAGAAGATGTAAAATACCATGGAACAAAATGAAAAGGGGTCAAATTCAATGAGATTCATTCAATGTCAAAGAGCATTATCATTATATCAGTGAAAGCACAAGATTGTAACATCAATGAAGCAATGGAAAGCAAGAATGGTATATGCAACTATGAAACCCTAAACCTGCAAATGCACAAGAGAAACAAACATGTTAAACCATTAGCTCAATATGCAAACAAGCATGAGAGATTCCCCATGAAATCCATCTATTTAAACTAAAATTAGGAAATGAAGAACAAGACTTAGATAAATGAGAGTTAATCCTAATTAAGCCAATAGATTTAATATCCCATGGGGGAATTGGTGATAATTTAATGTTGAAATTGGCCCTTTCCCAATTCCTAAGTTGCAATGTTGAGTGATTGAGAAATGGTCAAATCTCCCAAAGAGATTTGAGCATAACCTTGTTACAAATCTTGAATATGATGAATGGTTGAGTGAAATGGGAAAAATTACCTCTCAATGTGAAGAGAGTAACTTTGCATGAAGATTGTGGATGAGAAATGAGGAGAGAAGTCTCCACTTTATAGATTTCAATTTGGAAGAATGAAAGATATTTGAGCAATGTGGGACTAACCTTCAATGCCACATGTCATGATATGAATGGTTGATGGTTGTGCACATTTTGGCCAAAGTTCCAATAAATGCAGTTAAATTGAATTTGAATTTGTGAAATGACTTGTTGAAGAGGGAAGGGAAATGGAGTTTATGTCACTTGGCTCAAGGCCAAGGACATGTAAGAGGCCTTAAATGCCTTGTTGGAAGGACCAAGTCCACTTGGCCTTTTTGAATTCAAATGAGGGAATATTCCCTTTTGATGCCATGTGAGGGAAAATAGAGAATTAAATAAATCAAAGTAATTGATTTATTGTGCAAGTTGCATTCTCTAGAGGATTTTAGTGAGAGAGATTAGCTTAATCAAGGTTTTGATTAATTTAATGGGGGTTTAGGTGATATGACAATTTAGACTTAAATAGATGAATCAATTTAAATCACAATTGAGAGGAAATGATTTATTAAATAAATGGTTTCATTTATTTAACCAAGAAGGAATATGTTAGATTAAATCAAATAAGGTTTTAATTTATTTAATTTAATAAGAGGAATTTAGAGATTTTATTCAAATCAAATGATTTATTTAATTAAACAAAAATGTAAGGTTAATTAAATTAAATTGATTAATTTAATCAAAGGAGGTGAGAACTTAATTAGATGAAAAATGATTCATTAGATTAAGAGACAAAATTATGTTGAAGTGTTGGAAGTATGATTCAGGAATAAATGTTGTTAGTAATCAGGATCAAGTGTACCGAACTGAAATTGTACATTTTCCATGTCTACATTTTGCCCCTCTTTGAAGCAATGTACTTGTTGCATTGATTCAAAGAATAAACTGCTACGATCAAAATTTATGGATTTTTTCAAAAAAATTCAATGTCCCATTGCTGCCCCAGTAGAAGGATACTGCTAGATATTGCCCCCTCGAGAGATCAAATGAAAATTTTGATTTTTTGGATGATCTCGTGAAAAAAGTGGATAAAGTGCCTGATAGGCTAGAAATGCCCCGGAATGCCGAAAAGATGCATTAAAATTCCATAAAGGATGCAGAATGGCTTTCAGTTGGATGAAAACAGGATCAGGGGACCAAAACCCTAGTTGGAAGGTCAAATTAGGTCAAAAAACCCTAATTTTTAGGCTTAAATAGACCTCGAGGGGTCACTTTCAATGCATTTGTAAACTTAACCCTCTAAAAAATTGACACCTTGAGCCTTGAGTCTTGGACAAGATGGCAACATGACAGCTTCCCAGGCACATGTCAGAGCGGGTACGAGTGCATCAGTGACCAGTCACTGTGGGGCCCGTGGTATGTACCCCTCTCTGACTTTCAATTTTCTCGTTAATTAAATAGGGTTTAGGTTAGGTTGAGGCGGTGTGGCACTATATAGTGCTGCAAAAACTACAAATTCAGGGCCGTGTGCTCCTATATAGAATTGCTTTATTCATAGAGCGTTGTGTGGTGCAGTTAGAGGTTTTAGGGTTTCAGCCCCAAACTCGGTCGTGTGCACAAGTAGCGTCACGTGGCGCAATTTGTCTAAAGGGTGTGCCAAAGTGAATTGTGCAGTACAGTTTGGAACATTAAAAACTGCACCGCTTTTGAGAACAACGTCACTTTTGCTGTTTCAAAAGCAAGATGCGATACAGGTAGCTGATTTTCTCAAGGGAAACTGATGCAGCATTTTTCCTTGTGCAGGAGAGTCACGAGGTAATTCATTCGAGGGAGTACCAATGGCCAGTACTCGAGAGATTATAGGGTATGCATGTATATCTCTAGGAGAAGCTTGGGATTCTCGAGCTATTGCACATTGCATGCGTCCCTGTTGTTCGGGCACACTTGGGTATGATGACTACCCTAGCCGAGTGATGGCACAGCGAGATGTCATCCTTTCATCTTCCTATTGGCGAGGCCACTATTATCCTTGAGGATGTTTGGCACATCCTCTGATTACCCATTCATGGAGCCCGAGTGATCTACAATCTAGAGGAGGGTAGGGATGCCTGCTTCGATGTTATGGGCATTACTGAGCTTGTCCTTTGTGATGGTCAGATAGACTTGGAGTTATACTGGGGTATTCCTCCTACCTATAGGTTGATTGTGGCTGCTATTATTTCTGGTCTTGTAGCTCCTGATCGGCGTGGACGATATTTTAGTCCAGGTTGGGGATTGGTGTGGGAGTGGATGTGCATTCGTCGAGAGTGCTTTGGCTAGGGACTAGTATTGCTGGCCTCTTTATACAGAGATTTGCACGAGTTTGCCTACATGGATGGTTGGGCTGTTGGGTCCGGATTGACTCTTCTACACATTTGGGGATGGGAGTGGATCTTAGTGCTTCACTCAATTGTGACACCAATTATTATAGATATTGACAATCCCATTGTGTGGTGGTATAGCAGGGCAAAGATCCACTTTACTCATATGGGTATGGACGGTGTGGCCTACTAGCGGCGGGTTTTGGATGAAATGTTAGTGTTCATATGGAGGTCGTGGATGGGTATAGGTATGTGGTATGATGATGCACAGTAGCTTTTCTTTGCTTGTTAGTACAAATTCATGCAGGGCCAAAAGAACTACATGGTAGAGAGGTACCTTCCTAATAGGGTAGCCAGACAGTTTGATGAGGTGTAGGACATACCCAATGATCAGTACATGGCCATCCTTGCCCACACCCCAAAGGAGATAGCATGGAGGAAGCCAATTCTAGCAGAGGAGGTAGTGCCCTCATTTAGGCAATTAGTGGCTCGGCCATGGCCATATGATCAGGGGCTAGTAGATGTAGGGGTCACTTTGGCATACAGAGTATGGTTATGGCCTCCACTAAGATTGACAGTTCCCGAGGAAGTGATCCCATGCCGGAGAGCCAAGGGTAGGGCAGTAGGAAGAGGCTGAGGAGGAGGAGGTGTACCACCTCCTCAGCAATCACCTCTGAGAGACTCGACACAATAGGTAGCAAGAGCAGATGGGCAGCCCTAGGTGGCACCACAACATCAGCCAGGAGCACAACCAACAAGATAGTAAGATCCTCAAGATGCACTAATTGACAGCAGAGCGGGATGAGGCTCGACAATAGTTTATTGCCATTACAACTAAGAGAGATCAGGAACGATCCAAGAGGGATCAGGAGATTGGTTTATGGAGACAACTAGAGAGTGCAACCTCCACATCTTGAGGCCGATCAGTTGATATTCGAGAGTATAGAGAGGCTATCAGAGAGGTCGAGTACTATCAGCAGTAGTACCAACAGGTAGCTCCAATAGTAGGCAGAGTGCCAAATTTTTCCCAATAGACAGGGAGGTGACTAGCAGAGGATCACAGTGACAGGTAGGTGGGGGAGGGTAGCAGCTAGCAGGGCTAGCCCTTTTGATTTATGGGCCATATAATTTCCCCATTGTACCATGTATTTGATGCACACATTATCTGATTTGTATCATAACAGTGTATTTTTTATGATGATATATATGAAATGGTTCGCCTTTTATGATATGTATGGGTGCGTTCTAATTTGATGTGATGCTATGAGGTGTTCCTATTTCTTATGTTCATGTAATATGATGTATGGATGCATTTCTTTTTGTGCCTTTTTCATGTATTTTAATGATTGTAGTGTTCTTTTATCAGCTTGATAACTAGGAATGCTAATTCCTCAACTTAAGGATTGGACATCATAATAAGCAACCATAATCTGTCAAAGAACCTCATTTACTTATCAACCCAAGGACGTAGACTTGAAATGGGACAGCAAAATATATGCACTAACCACCCTTCCAGACATGCACGATTTCCTAAAATGCTAAAACTCTAAATTCTGAAATTACTTTACTAAATAACTTGTTGGAAACAAAAATTGAAAGGTAAAACTACTCTGTTTCTAGTGGTTGTAGGAACAGTCAATAGTGATGTATTTTTGTTGCTGCACACATTTAACTTTTACAAAAGAAAGTACAACTATCCTAACCTACAGAATGAAAGTACAGGAAATTTCCTAAGTGGGCCCCCTTAGTTCATGCCAAAGTAATCAACAAATTAGGTGAAAAGCTCCATAAACTTTACTAATTTAAAGTGAACAAGTACATAGCATAATCCTTCTTAACTGTATTTCTGATATTGAAAAAAATGTATTACAAATGACAAAATCTTCTAGCCCATTCTCTGAAGGAGAATGGGATATTTATTGAAAACTATTCCTAACTGCTAACCAACCTTTCTCTTATAAATCGGAAGGTATTTATTACATCCAACTAACTTGATTAAAGAGGCAAATGATAATGCAAGGACCAAGTCAAATTGGTTTGGCAGACTTAAAGCACCATCATCTTGGATTTGAGCAACAGCAGGATGCCTGGCCTAGATTCCTGGAACATTCTTCTTGCTTGGCGGATAAGTTTGAAACTGTCTCCCCATCTTTAGCTATTGAACTAGTCTTTGTAGACTTGGCCTTCCACTCTTCTTAAGGTATTTAAATTCCTTCCTCTAATCATGGCACCTGCAAAATAACTAGCCATCTTTCCTGGAGAAGAAGGTTAGCTCAACACATTCATCTTTTAAGATAGTCCATTACTTCATTCATTCATTCATTAAGTATTAAACTAAAGTAAACATCGTTTCAGATATGGCTGCAAGAAGTGTGGTAGTGGAGGCTGCAGGAAGGTTTTATGATCACAAAAAGCCATAGAGTATTTATCAGACTAATAAAACATAATAATCATGGGACTTGTTATCATAATATATTCATCATATTAAGTCATAAAAAGGTCTATGTTCTATCCCATAATCAAACTGAATGTTTTTTTTTAGCATAATAAAATCAGAAAAGTACTTATAAAAATATGATCAAAATGTGCCAAAGTATTGGCTCATCAATGATGATCTAATGGATGTAATGTATGTTAATGATGGTACTATGATATGCAAATGGTAATGGATGCAACTGATTATTTATGATGCAATTCTTTCTTAAGATGTTTAGAATAAAAAATTTATATTATTCCTCATAACTTAAGATAATGATATGATGCAATGTGCTTTTTATGCTAATGATCATGTGGATGCAGGGTGTATACATTGGCAATGTTTTGATCATTGTCATGATACCATGTTAGTATGGAAGGAAGATAGAAGAATTTAGAATCAGTTAGTTAGGATGATGGTGATTTGTATTGCTAGGAGTTGGGATTTTCAAAGCGTCAATTTTGTTATGTTTGATAACACACATAGGTAGGATGCATCAAGGTATAAAGGACCATGATGGTGTGGTACCTAGTGTGATGGAATTTGACTTTGAAAATAAAATAGGAGTATTCTTGTTCACACTTACCATATGTACTTCATTCAGGATATAGTTCAGACATTCTAAACATCTCAGGCAAAAACACAAGAAAGCAAGTTTTCCTATGTGGTCAACAAGATATCTAAAACATCATCCCCACATACTAAAAAAAGTGCATATAACTAAGTTATTTTGCAAGTGTATCCCACAAGCATAGAAAATAAAAGAGACAAATATCTATGCCCATTCCTTTCTCTCTAAACCTATTTTGTTTAGGCATCATCGAGAGGTCCTTGGAATGAGCATCAAATAAGATAAGTCCATAAAAGACCAAATAAAGAAAACCAAACAAGCTAATGTTCTCCATACCACTAGCCAAGACTACACTACTGTGGGGTACCTAATGCTTATGTCAATCATAGGAAAGCTTCATCCCAGGACATGTTGTGATCCGGGTTTTGATGGGATTGATTTGGGTGATAAGCTATTGATACTCTGAGTTGACCAACTTGCTTGCTTACTTACTTAGACATTCAAGACTTTGACAATTAAGGTGTTCACTTTTGAACCTGCTAGACTTTCTTTTGAATAATTCACCAAAGGGTGAAAGTGATGACTGATTTTATTAGGAATGATGAGATGGATGCACCATTTTGGATTTTTCAGATATTTTGAGGCTGTTTTTGGTATTTTCGAGGTTTATGATGAAGAGACTAACCTAAAGACCTATCCTAGGGGTCTCGGGAGTTGATCTGTATATTAGACTTGCCTATATTATACAGATAGAGACCGCGTAGTTCGACTGATGACAAATTGACTTGATGATAAGATGGACAAATGGATTATCATTTTATTGCCTAAGGGACTGGCCTAAGATGTAGACTAGATGGGCAAATGGATTGCCAATGCAATAGATGCCTAAAGGACCGACCGTACTGTCTTGGGGGATGGTCAAAGATCAACCTTGCCTACATTCAAGCTCAGAGATGACGTAGTTTGACAAGGTGAAAGACTGACAAGACCTAGTGATGAAATTTTTGAAGATTTTATGATATTTTGACATGTTTTTGGATTTTTGATGAATGTTTTGAATGTTTTTGGTTTTTTCTAATGAATTTTGGGAAGAGCACCAAAGATATACACAAATCCGATCCATTGCTAGTTTCAAGGACATGCCCCCAACATTTAGGCAATAGACTACTTCGATAAAGGTAGGACAAATTGACCTTAGGAATATGCCAAGTAGTGCTATGGTGGAATATGATATGGGCACCAGCTCAAGATATGGTATGAATGCGAGCGGATGGGTGTATGGATGATTAATGAAATGTGATGGAATGGATGAGTGAGTCATGTAGATCCTGGTAGATGGGGAGTGCTTTATTTACTCTTGGTGCCTATTTTCCAGGTTTTCACCAAGGTACTTGTTCAAAGCACCACCGAAGTGGTTTTCACTAGAGGATAATTTTTTTTGTTTTCAATCTTTTTCTGATTTTTTTTTTATTTTTTTATTTTTTTTGTTGGACTTTTTGTATATATTTTTGTTTTCTGGTTGCCACCAAGATGCCTATTTTCCAGGTTTCCATCAAGGTAACCATTTTTTCAGGAATTTTTCTGATTGTTTTTGTATTTTCTGGTTTTATACCTTGCAAGTTCTTAGGCATTAAAATTTTTGAGATGACAATTGTTCATGGGCTCTTGTAGAGGCCCGCTCTCTAGTGTCGACAACTAATACACCCCTAGTTTATAGCTTGCGATGATGATGAAAGGTACCATCCAATTGGGTTCAAATTTTCCTTTGCTATTCGGGTTTGGTACATTATTTTGGTTGTCTCAAGGTCTCCGACTTGGAAGGTGTGTTGTTTGATCTTCTTGTTATAGCTCTATCTCAGGCGATTCTAGTAGACCTGTAGATGATTTAAGGCATCCATGCATCATTCATCCAGTAACTCCAGCTCATTTAGTCTTGTAACCCTATATTCCTCATCTATGATGAGGTTTTGAAATGATATCCTCAGTGACAGAAGTTCGATCTCAATAGGGAGGATGGCTTCTGATCCATAGACCAAGGAGAATGGGGTGTCACCTATTGGCATGTGGATGTTGGTGTGGTAGGCCCATAAGGTAGGATTTAATAGCAGATGCCAGTCACCACCAGAGTCATTGACTATTTTCTTAAGGATCTTCAGGATATTTTTGTTGGTAGCTTTTCCTTGGCCATTGCCTTGTAGGTAATATGGGGTGGAAAAGAAATGTTGGATTTTGAATTTTTCACACAAGTTATGGACAACCTGATTCTTGAAGGGTGTCCCATTATCTGAGATGATGGATTGGGAAACACCGTATCAACAAATGAGGTAGTTCAAGATGACCTTGGATATTTGTTTTCCAGTGATGTAGCTAATGGGGATTGCCTCGACCCACTTTGTGAAATATTTGGTAGTAGTAATAATGAACTTATTGCCATTGAATGAGGTGGGTGAGATTTTACCTATTAGATCGAGCCCCCATTGTGAAAAGGGCCATGGTGTTATGATAGGGTGTAGATCTTGAGCTAGTGCATGAATAAGGTACCCATGTTGCTGACACTGTAGACAGCGTTTGACGAAGTAGTGTGCCTCTCTCTCCATTGTCGGCTAGTATTATCCAGTTCTCAACAACTTCTTGGCCAAGGTCATACCACTCGAGTGTTAACCGCAAGTGCCATTGTGTACCTTAGTCAAAGCAGTCAGGGCTTCCTCAGGTTTTAAGCAATGCAGTAGGGTTCCATCAATGCTCCTACAAAAGAGATTTTCTCCTAAGATGACAAATCGTAAGGACCTTTTGAGAAAGGTTCGTTTGAGTTTTGGGGTAATGTCGGCTAGGAGGATTCCTAATCTCAGGTAGGCATAAATGTCATGGTACCAAAGATCACCAGGACCAACGAGTTCGCATGCATCTTCTAACTCTGGTACCTTGAAAGTGGGTACAAGAAGTTGTTCTACAAGGAATTCAAGTTTTGAGACATTGCGAGGGATATCCAGCAAGGATCTGATCATTGCCATTGCATCATCTACTCTGTTATTTTCCCTTGATATTTTCTCGAAGGTGATATCGATAAATGATTCCTTGAGGCTCTCTACCACCTTTTTGTATGGTGCAAGCTTATCATCTTTAGTTTGGTATTCACCATTGACTTGGTTAATGATAAGTTGTGAATCTCTATAAACCTTTAAATCCATGATTCACCAGTGTGTTGCAATCTTGAGACCTATGGTTAAAGCCTCGTACTCTACAATGTTGTTTGTACAGGGGAATGCCAACTTGTAATATCTTGGTATGCAATATCCTTATGGGGTGATGAAGAACACACCGGCTCCTGATCCATGTTGTGTGTGGGATCCATCAAAGTATAGTTTCCAATGGTCGGCTGCATTGAGATTGAAAAGGGACTCATCTGGAAACTTTGATATGAGCGGGTTGTCTGCATATATTGGAGCCTCTTCTACCTAATCTGCAATTACTTATCCCTTGATTTCTTTTCGCTCTACATATTCAATATCATGCTCAAATAGTATCATAACCTATTTATCCATTCTGCATGTAAGCATTGCTTTTGACAATAGATACTTAAGGGGGTCTATCTTGGCAATTAGATTAATTTCATGGGCTAGCATGTAGTTTCTGAATTTATGGGCTACAAAGACCACTGCTAGGCAAGATTTTTCTATTGACCTATAGTTGAGCTCATGCCCCACCATTGTTCTATTGATATAGTAAATCGCCTGCTCGATTCCCTTTTCATCATGTTGGGCTAGAAGGGCACCAAGGGTGGCTATTGTTACTCAGATGTATAGAATCAATGGTTTCCCTACTATCAGTGGCATCAAGACAGGTGGTGTAAGTAGATATTCTTTGATTTTGTTGAATGCTTGTTTGCACTTGTCATCCCACTTGAATGCCACTCCCTTGTGGAGTAAGTGTGAATAGGCAATCTGCTTATCTTCCAGTTGTGCTATGAATCTTCGGATGGACTAGAGTCTACCTTGTAATCCTTTGAGTTGCTATAATGTTCTTGGTGCTATGAAGGACTATTTTTATCTTTTTGGGATCCACTTCTATCCCTCTCATTGAAACTATTTACCCTAGCAGCTTTCTTGATTGTACCCCAAAGACACATTTCTTTGGGTTGAGTCTGACCTTGTATTTTTCTAGCCTATCAAAAATTGCACTTAGATCACTACGTGATCTTGTCTCTTTCTTGATTTAGCCAATATGTCATCCACATAATCTTCAACAATTTTGTGGATCATGTCATGAAAGATCAGTGTCATCGATCTTTGGTATGTAGCTCCTACATTCTATGACCCAAATGGCATCACATTCTAGCAGTAGGTGCCCCTAGGACATGTAAAGGTCATTTTATGCTAGCCCTCCTTTGTGATCATTATTTAGTTATATCCCAAGAAGCCATCCATTAGGGATAGCATCTCATGTCTGGTTGTCATGTCCACTATCATGTCAATTTTGGGTAGTGAAAAATCATCCTTAGGACATGCTTTGTTTAGATCTCTAAAATATGTCCATATGTAGATGCCCCCATTCGGTTTTGAGACTGGTAAAAGGTTGGATACCCACTAAGGATAGTCAATTAGTCATATGAAACCAACATCCAGGAGTTTCTATAACTCAATCTTAACTAGCAAGGCTATTTGTAGGTGCATTTTCCTTAACTTTTGTCTAACTAGTTTCGCTCTAGGGTAAAGATCCAAATGATGAACTACTACTTCAGGATCTAGACTTGGCATGTCAGTGTAGATCCATGCAAATTTTTCCTTTCTTTCTCTTAAGAATGCAGCCAACAATTCTTGTTCTTCTGTCTGAAGTGTTTAAGCATAGAATATGATTTGTGGTTTTGTTTCCGTTCCTAGGTTGACAGGATTGCACTACTCTGCCAAGACTGCTGACTTTTCTTGATGTACAGTAGTAGGGTAGAGATTGAATCCTTCATCCTTCGGGGCCTCAGAGAGGTTTTCACCATGGATGCATCATTTATTTTTATTGTTTTGTGGTTAGAGAGTGCCATAGTGTGGTTTTCACTCAATAACCCCAAGCTTATTCTTGATATTTTTTTTTTGCGACTGAAGGACTCAATCGCCTCCCCATAATATGCTTAGGTGTCTAGTGTAATGTTGAAGCCTGCTTTATGATTCCCACATGAAATTGTATCCCTTAGTCCCATGAATTTTGAGAGTGCCTCATTGTTTTTGAATGAGTCTAGAATTGGTGGTCCTCGTTGGTCGTGATCGATGAGTTGCGGATGTACTAAGGTGATTTTGTAGGTTTGTTGGTTTGACTCGGCTGGAGAGGCACTAATCATTAGTAGGGTGGAATCCAAAAAGAGCTTGGTAAGGTCAGATATGGTGTCATCATCGTCACTATTGGCACAAACATCAGTGACATCAAAGGTGAAATTGTCCAATGGAATGCCTAGGAAAACAAGTGGTCTAAGGGTAGTTGTTGATACTTGAGGAGAGTTCCTGACTACCCTACTGGGAGTACCTCTACCATGTACAGTTATACTCGGAGGAGTATAGCCAAGGCCAACGTTTTGCATTCTTCTTTCTGTAATGATGGGCTCTAGGCATCCATCACTATTCTTTCCAAGACTTTCATTTCTATTGTAGGCCTCAACTAGCCTCATCCATGGGCAATGTGGGTGTGGGTTCTACATCGCGATATAATATTCTTGAAATATCATCCTCTCCAAAACTTTCCTGACTTAGGTCTCCCCACCAGCAGATTCTAGAGGGGTTAGTCCTAAAGGTGTGGATAGGTGTTTTGTTTGGTTGAGGATGCCCATGCGACCTAGGAGATTGTGGTAATTCTCCTAAAAAAAATGCATTCCTTCTCATTCTGTATTCACCACATCCATTGTCCTGGATCATGTTTTTGATGTCAAATATGTCGGGGATGGCAGGTGTCTTTGTCACAGAGGTGGAGGTGAGGTTGGCTAGGTCAATGTATGAAGTGGATGGGCCTTCATCATTTTTTGGTACTTGGGGGATTTTATAAAACTTGGCTTCTAAGTTTTTTCAGTAAAAAAATGGTTCTAGATCCCCGTGTATAGTGACCTCCTCATTTTGGTGCATGAATTTGATACATTGGTGATATGTCGAGGCTATTGCTTTCATTTCATGGATCCATGGATGTCTAAGGAGGATGTTATATGGTAAGTCGAGGTCAAGGACCTGATAGGTGGTGTCCATAGTTGTTGTTCCCACTTGGATGGGGATTTTGATAGTGCCCTATGACACTCTCTCTTGATCATTATATGCCTTTATTGTGATGCATTTGTTCTTATTAATGGAATCCTTAGTGAATCCCAATTTCTTTATGATTTTTAGAGAACAAATGTTAAGGCCTGCACCTCCATCCACCAGGACTCTTTTAACCTTCTTTTTATGGATAAGCACTTGAAGGTGGAGTGCATGGTTATGAGATGGTTGCGGGGTGAAATATTGGTCAGAGAGTGTAAGGAGATTTGGGGTAACAATGTTACCAACCATATCCTAAAACTGCTATGTTTTCAGGGTGGCGAAGATGGTGGATGCAGCTAATACTTCATCAAGGATCTTCATATGGGCAGTGAAAATTTTCAATAGTTCCATGATGGTGATTTGGGCAGGCGTTCTCTTTAGCTAGTCAATGACATTGTAGTCATAGGGGATGGATTTTGTATTAGAAATGGGGGTCTTAGCCAGTGCCCTTGGAGTGGTGACCTTTCTACCATGTGTGGTGACTCCACAATCATTATTGGCTCCTTTGACATTTATGACTGTGACCATTTCATCAACACATCCGACTATATCCTCATACACTAGATTAGCACTAGCATATTTTTGATTGCCTCTATTGTTCCCCTAATTGTTTTCTTGATTGTTTCCTTGATTGTGGTTCGGCATCGGATTTGTGTATATTTTTAAATCTTTGTTTCCAGCTAGCTGCTCAACATTGAGAACCTTGTCCTCGATGAAGTCTTGAATAATGTTCTTTAGTCACATGCAATTGGCAGTGGTATGTCATTTGACCTTGTGAAAATCACAAAGGAGGTTCTCGTTGTACCATGGTGGCTTGGTCATGGGTTCCGCATATTGCTTAGAGTTAGATATTTTATCAATTTTTCCTTGACCAACTTCTTCATTATCGACTTGATAGATTCCCCAAGAGCCGTGAACTTTCGCTTGGGGGGATATTTTCCTTGGGGAGGTGGTTCTCTCTGATTACCCAAGTTATTGATTTGATTGGTGGGAAGTGGTTGTTGTGCCACTACTGCATTAGTTTTCACATTGTTACGATTATGATTTTTCGATTGATGATGGGTTTGGATGTTCTACTTAGGGGCACTGATGACCACTTTAGCATCGACTACGCCATCGTTTGTGATATTTTTATTCCTCAACCATGTTCGAGGTTTATCATTATAGTTGTTGGACGAGTAGTTATCCTATGGTGGAGTGAATGTTGATTTGCCTCCTTGCATAGTAAGGGCTCTTTCGATGTTGAGCGCCTTTGGGATCAGTTGATCGTATGATGTGATGCATTACATTTTCAAGTAGAAAGCCAAGTTTTCAACTAGATTGGATATGATGGTGTAGACTTGTTGTTCCTCTGGCATGGTCCACTTGCTCTGATTGGCCTTGGATTGCCATCTTTGCAAGAAGGATGTGAATAGCTCTCCTTTTCTTTGTTTGAGTGTTGATAGTTCTTCCAAACTAACATCCACACCCATGTTGAAAGCATAATTCTTAAGCAAATCTTCCATGATTTCCTCAAATTTTTCAACGCCCGTGGGTAGGCAAGAAAACCATTCCATAGCTAGACCAGTCAGACTTTGAGGGAATAGTCACATTAGATACATGTCATCGTATGCAACCTCCATGCAATGAACCTGAAATTCCCTGATGTGGTTTTTAGGGTTTCCCATTCCATTATACTTGTCAAATGTGGGGATCTTGAATCCCTTTGGGAACAGTACCATGGTGATACTTCTATCGAAAGGATAAGGGCACAAGTTTCCCAGTGTTCTTGTCGTTTTTCCTGCTTGTAAGTCCAACACTTGTTGCGAGAGCAATTTGATTTGTGTTGTGACATCTTTGTTCGGATCGGGTGGTGGAATGAATGTGTTTTGAGGTGTTTGATGCGTGGGAGGAGTACTAGTGGGCATTTTCTGCAAGCTCTATTGTACGTTCAAGGCTCATTGGTATGCTTGCATTTGTGTCAACAATGCTTGTTGTTGATATTGTTGTTGTTGTTCCAAGAACACTTGTTGTTGATCGATCTATTGTTGTTCCCATGAAGCATGTTGTTGGTCAAGCTCTTGTTGTGCTAACAAACCCTATTGTTGGTCTAGCTATTGTTGTGCCAAAAAAGCTTGTTGTTGGTTGAGCTGTTGTTCTGCCAACAAAGCTTGTTGTTGTGCCTGAAAATCTTGCAGGGCTTGTTGGTATGCTTGCAAATGGATTGCTTGTAGTTGCGTTTGGTATTGTGCTTGCACCTATTGTTGGGATTGTGCTTGTGCTTGCGCTTTGTCTTGCACTTGGGCTTGAGCTTTCTTCTTTTGTTTGAGTACCCTTTGTTGGTTGGCCTTTTGAATGGTTTGGATTAGAGTGGTGAATGAATTTTCTATGTTGGCTTTTGGTGGGATTGGTGGTGGAATGGTAATGATGCCAACCGTTGTGGCAGGTGAGAGGTTTATGTTGGTGGTTGGGATTTGGGTTATTAGAGGGATAGTCGAAATGCTCGATCCTTGAGAAGGTATGCTTTGGGATATTTGAGGACCTACTGATGTATTTGTCGTGGTGGTTTGAATAATCATGATTTTTTGTTGTGATGCTATGGGTGAAAAGAGAGAATTTGACTTGATGTTCACATGGCCTGGATCTGAGGAACTATCAATGTTTAGGGGAGGAAAACCCACTCCAAGAGGTGATGTGGTTGTGAATGGAAATGGGGGAAGACATGATATGCTACCTTGGAAAGAAAAAGGATCAGCAACTCTGATTGTTCCAAACAAACCACCTTATCCTTGTGGTAGAGAAGTTTGTATGTTTGATTTACATGTTGGTGTAGCATGGAATGAATATGAGTCGGTGAAATTATGAAAATTGAGTGGGACGTATGGGTGTGATGGATTTACCAGGACTGAATTATCCAATGTGATGTTGATGGCCACCTCCTTGTTGGTCACAAGGCGATACTTTTGGAACTCTCGAAACATGGCACTCCCCTTGTTTACATTCAGCGAGGTGGGTGTGATGGCCAAGGTGGTGTGTGGAATTTCTTGATTGATATTTGACATTGGGGATTTGTTTGTAAGTAGCATGTCCATATTAGTTCTTGCATCAAGGTCATAATGGAATTGGACCCCTCCTTCTGCTAATGTGTTTAAGTATTTGAACATGGCACTAACAATTTTATGGTTCTCTAGATTTTGAACCATTTTTATCATTTCAGATTGTGTTATCCCCATGTCTTCATTTGTGATGTCCTCTTCATAGCTCTCCTCTTGAGGATTTTTTGATGGTAAAGAAGAGTTACTTAGGAGATTGCTCGATCCTGTAAGGTTTATTTCAGAGGTTACTTGACTCATGTCGAGCGAACTTGATATTTCACTGATATTTTCCACGTTCTTCTTGTATTGTGATCTTGTTTGAACCATAAAAAATAGGGATCGTTTGATCCTAACTTTTTAGGCTCAAAAAGAGAAGAACTAGGGAAGCCAAAGATCAAAGAGGGTGGTAATGATGATGGGATAAATGGATGAAGTGAGTGAGTGAAACCTTTTGAAGAACTTTTGAAGATTTATGCTAAATTGTTGGGACTTAGATTGATTTTGTGATGGTTTGACTAGGTGTATTAAGTCAAACAAGATTGTAGTGAAGTTGTAGTTCCTAGGAAATTGTGTTATCCTAGGGAAACTTGCACAAATGGATGAATTAGCTAGGTGTGTTAAGCCAATCAAGGTGACTATGAACTAGTAGACCTTTAGGAAGTTGTGTTATCCTAGAGGTGATTTCATCCAAGAGATTTGACTATTTTGGCTAGGTGTGTTGAGCCAAAATAGGGTGATGTTGGTTTAGCCCTTCAAGTTTAGTATGAGTGATGTTTTTAAAGTTTGCAAGAATTCTGTTGATGGAATGAGATTTGATTGATGGAGGCATGGATGAGGATGACGACTTTGATCCTAGACTTGAACCTAGATACAACTCTCTTTACAAAACCTTGGTATTGAAGAACATGCTAGACTTCCTATGTGAGGAAAGCAAACCTTTCAAAAAGTTCAGGATTTTGTTGATAGTAGAACGCATACAAAATTGGATTATTCCTTGAAGCCTTTTTATAGAAGTTGTGCACTAGTCTTTCTCTGACTTCAAGGAGCATTTCAAGGTGTTGTTCATGGTCTTTTAGACTTATCCTTTTGAACCTTGGTTTTGGAATCTTGACCTTTCAAGAAATAATTTGGAACAACACATATGAGGTTCAATTTGTCTTTTATCTTGGCTTAATGAATTCTTTGTTACCAAAGACACTTGCTTGCTTATGTTTCAAATTGTATGTCTAATGTCCCACTTTCTTTTTCATCCCACAAGGTCCATTATGTGGAAATCAAGGAAAATAGGACAAAATTTTCCTATGTTTAACCTTATTGAAAACAAATGATGATAGAATCCAAACACTTAGAAACCTCTAAGGATATGATTCCTAGGGAAAGCAAGAGTGCCTAAATTCGTCAAAGGTATTTTTTTCCTAAAAGGGGTTTAAAATTTGAAGGTCTTGTGAATGTTAGTTTTTCAAATGTTTATAGAACCAATCAATGTATCTTTCACTTCCACGCACTTTTTACAACCCTAGGATGATGACACAATATTTTGTTGGGTTCCCACTTGGATGAATCTAGCTGCCCATATTTTGTGTGGATGTCTAAATGCTTGACCACACTAGCTCCCCTCCATGGAACACACTTCTTGGGTCATCCAAGCATTAGTACCCATGAATCTCCCATGGAATACTTTCCATATCTACAAAAAAACCGCATGTATAACATGGGGCGGCTTCAAAGGACATGACCTTTTGCACCAACAAAATAGACAAGGTTTTGGCCTCTTCTAAACAAAGGGTTTTAATTCGGGCATTCCATTCATGGGGGATTATCTAACATTGATGAGAGTCCATTTATGTCCATCTTGTCAGAATAATCCTCATGATTCTTGAAATTTCCTCAAGAATCCACACTTATATATCGATTGGAAGTCGCTTGGCTTTAGCGTGCTCCTAGTTGGGTCATTCCCTTGGGTGATTACTTTTTCCCACAAGGAAGGCCCGCTAAGATAAACAATAGCAAGCTAGCATATCTCATCGTTCAATCAACCTTTGTTGAAAAACAAAGGAAGAACCTTCGCAATATGTCGTGCTCACACTCGCATGTTTTTTTCAATTGTTAGGTACAAAAATTGAAATGTGGAGGCAATACTTTATGCAACTTAGTGTCACCAAAAATAATTTTGACTCTCAAGGTTGTCGTGAAGCACGAGAAAAGCACATACGCCCTTTTAAATGACACTACTTTGCAAAAAAGATTACAAGACACAAAAAAAACATGTTCATTTTAAATCCCTCAAAGAAATAATGAGTTATTTTTAAGCACTAAAGGAAATGTCAAATTGCCTTGTTCAATTGTTAACCTTTAAACAAAATCTAGTAAATTTATCTAAGGTTCTTTTAAGCCCTTTGGCAACTTTTGAAAAGAAATTTGATTTTTCTTTTTAAATCTAAAAGAATTTTACTGTTCCTAAGGCAAATTAACTTAGCAAATTCCATATAGAGTGTTGAAGAACACTTTAGTGTTTACAAACACTTTGTAACTAATGAACATGGTGTCATAATGAAAATTTCTTGTTCTTTTTAAACCGAAAATAAATCTAGTGTTTCTAAGGAAAATGATATTAGTAAATTTCTTTTCAACAAGAATCTAAAATCCTTAAAGAAGTGTTGAAGAACACTTGAGTGTTTAAAAACACTTTGTGCATATTGAGCATGATGTCATGATGAGCATATTCCTTTGCTTTTTCTTTGCTCCAACCTACAAAATGATAGAAAACTAGAGAGAAAAAAGAAAGGAAACAAGGTCAAGAGTTAGAACATCCAAAATTCAAAAATAAAATGTCAAATTTCAGACCCGATTTTTTACCACGGCGTAGTTTGGACTAAAAGCGGTTCTATATAGTGCCACATGATTGACTATGGGTGGCACTCTGCAGGAACAAAGACTGAATATGTGGCACAATATGGTCAAGCAGCCCTGTTTGTGGCACGGTTATGTTTGAAATTATAGATTTGATAAGCGAGAAAGAAGAAGCGATGTAATATGGTGTCGTGGTGCTGGGGGCAGTGCGATATAGCGTCATGGAGATGAAAGTGGCATAGTTAGGAAATTTAAAACTCACAAGCAGGAAGAGAAAAAACCGGCGTGGTTTAGAAAATTGTACAGTTCAGTATGGCACTGCGCCTTTGAGAGTGGTGCAATATGGAACTGTGGCTCTGGAAGTGGTGCAATATGGCGTTGCAGCACTGTTAAGCATCATAGTTTCCTATGTCCTACAAAAAAAATGTTTAAAAAATGTGATTAAATTATTGAGATAGCCCTCCTTCTAGTGCCAAAATGTGAACCCCTAAACTTACAAATGCACAAGAGAAAAAAACATGTTAAACTGTTAGCTCAATATGCAAACAAGCATGAGAGATTCCCCATGAAATCCATCTATTTAAACTAAAATTAGGAAATGAAGAACAAGACTTAGATAAATGAGAGTTAATCCTAATTAAGCCAATAGATTTAAGATCCCATGGGGGAATTGGTGCCAATTGAATGTTGAAATTGGCCTTTTCCCAATTCCTAAGTTGCAATGTTGAGTGATTGATAAATGGCCAAATCTCCCAAAGAGATTTGAGCATAACCTTGTTAAAAATATTGAAGATGATGAATGGTTGAGTGAAATGGGAAAAATTACCTCTCAATGTGAAGAGAGTAACTTTGCATGAAGATTGTGGATGAGAAATGAGGAGAGAAGTCTCCACTTTATAGATTTCAATTTCAAGGAATGAAAGATATTTGACCAATGTGGGACTAACCTTCAATCCAATGGTTGAATGCCACATGTCATAATGATGTGAATGGTTGATGGTTGTGCACATTTTGGCCAAAGTGCCAATAAATGCATTTAGATTGAATTTGAATTTCTGAAATGACTTGTTGAAGAGGGAAGTGAAATGGAGTTAATGTCACTTGGCTCAAGGCCAAGGACATGTAAGAGGCCTTAAATGCCTTGTTGGAAGGACCAAGTCCACTTGACCTTTTTGAATTCAAATGAAGGAATATTCCCTTTTGATGCTTTGTGATGGAAAATAGAGAATTAAGTAAATCAAAGTTGTGCAAGTTGCATTCTCTAGAGGATTTTAGTTAGAGAGATTATCTTAATCAAGGTTTTGATCAATCTAATGGGGGATTAGGTGATATGACAATTTAGACTTAAATAGATGAATCAATTTAAATTAGAATTGAGAGGAAATGATTTATTAAATAAATGATTTGATTTATTTAACCAAGAAGGAATATGCTAGATTGAATCAAATAAGGTTTGAATAAATTTAATTTAATAAGAGGACTTTAGTGATTTTAATCAAATAAAATAATTTATTTAATTAAACAGAAATTTAAGGTTAATTAAATTAAATTGATTAATTTAATCAAAGGAGGTGAGGAATTAATTAGATGAATAATGATTCATTAGATTAAGAGATAGAATTATGATGAAGTGTTGGAAGTATGATTGAGGAAGAAATGTTGTTAGTAATTAGGATCAAGTGTGCCGAACCAAAATTGTACATTTTCCATGTCTACAGTAACATCAGGATCATTGTCATAAAGGATGAAGATCAGAATTGGGTTTTCATGATAAGAAGTAGACTTATCACCCTCATCCCCTTAATGATAGTCATGGAAATAAGTGACATAATGGCCACAACATGCAAAATGACATATTCATAAAGGGGCAGTTTGTAGTGGAAAGAAAAGAGTATAGAGCATTTAAAGCCAAGAACCAAAAAACAAGAAAAGGGAAGTCACAAAAGATCACTGTCATACATGACAATCATCCCATAACAAAGATCAAGGGGAGTTAAATCTAGAAATGAGGTTAATGGTGCCTTTTCACTTGAAGGTGAAGCTCCTTTAACATACCTAGATGGAGGTAACATTTTCAAGAAAATCTTGTAAGTACAATGAAGAAGTATGTTACAAAAATTATGAATTTGAAGAGGCTTTATAGAATTAATTTCTACTTTTCTCATTAACTTTTCTAGAGCTTTACCCTAATGCACAAAATGGACAGTCCTGTGAAGAGTTGACATATAGAGAAAATAAGTCTATATGAATGATGTAGCAGAGTTTAAATGTAGCCTAAAGAGTAGAAAGTAGTAACATTAAGGTTCTATAGCTAATAGTTCATTCAAAAAGTATAAAACCTTATGTTAGGACCTATGATACACTCATCAATGCTTGATGTGAAAAGGATAAATAAGAGAAACATACAAATGATTGAATTATAGGATTGAATATATGATATCCAAGATATAGCCTCATTTCATAAGACAACTTGGATAAAGAAGATCAATGTTATAATTCTCATAGACTTAACAAAAGGACACTGTTATCATTATCTCTTTGATGTTTCCTTCAAGTTATATCACGTATGATGGTACCTATCCACTTCAAAACATGGTTCAATGTATAAAAAATATAGTCAGTAATACCTAGGAAACTCGAGAAAATTTGTGTGGTGCTCATGAACGGAGGGAAATCTTCAACATATTAGATATATGCATATACTACTGGTGACAAGAATTTATTATCCACAAACATAGTTTCCCCTCAAAATTTGAATCTTTCTCTTCAGAGCTCGTGCTATCTCCAATCTATTTTGCCAAAATAAGTGAAAAATCCTTGCATTCATGAAACTCGTGCAAGTTTCCCTCATTTCTTCCAAAAATAAATTTTTTAACTTATCTCTTGCTCATTTTCATGTGGATTTTGATGAAAAGGCCATTTAAAATAATAAAAATACCTTTTATAATGTTTTTCTATACGAATATCACCCCTTTTTAATTTTTCAAAGAAACCAAAGACTTAAAAACCCTATACAACATAAAATGGACTAAATGAAATAAAATTTAATGTAAACCCATTCCCTATACAAACCTAGGGGTTTAAGATCAAATTATTTCAAGTTTCTAAATACTAAAAACCTTTGCAAAAAAGAATACTTTATGAAACCTTAAGATAATAATCAAGATTTTCAAAATAACAAATTAGGTGAGACTTGATTTGGATTATAGTAGCAATTAGGACAAATGAAATTGGAATAAATTACCTCCTTTTTACATGAGTTTTAATTTGGACAAAAGAAACATTATCCACACACAATTTATTTCATAGATTATAAAATAATTCTATTTTTAAAAAATAATTAACAATATAAAGCATGAAAGAGAAAAATTTTGCATACCAAAAGTGATCATAATTGTTATTTCTATTTCGCATTATTTCTATGGATTATGATCAAATTGGAAAGAAAAAATAATAGAGGAGTAATAGTCATTTATTTAGTCATTAATTTAGCCATATATGTAGTCATTTATTTAGTCATTTTTATTTGTCTGATATTAGTCATTTAGTTGTGATTTTATCCAATTAACAAATTAGTCACGTATAATGACCAAATTAGTCATTTATTTTCAAAATACTACTAGTGTTAGTCATGTGACTAAATTTTTTAGTTATGTTGTCATTTATTTACAAAATTCTACTAGTGTCCTAATAGGTTTTGGAGTTGATTTGGTCTGAAAAGTTTAGTTGCATAGAAATTTGACTAAGTGTCAAATCTTCCAATTTGGTATAACAGTGCATCAATTTTTGGGTTTGCACCACTCCATAAATGAAGATAACACTCTGCACTTCTAAAATAATTTTTTGGGATGTTAGATGCTCCTAAATCCAATATTTCATCTTTTTTAGACAAGTAGTTAGATATGAGTAACAGAGTTTGGCCTGGCGTATTACAATCATTTTTTTGTATAGTGTGTTTGTGTAGGAGAATCCACATTTCTCTATGGATAATTTGTTGGCTTTGCAGTGTTGAAGATAAGTTTTTATATGTCAGTAGAGCATGGATTTCATATGGTATCAAGTTTTTATGTCCGCATTTCAATATGTGGATACACAGATGAAGGTTTTTTCTTTTAGGTCTTATATGGAGCTGACCTAATATGTTTGAAAGTATGAAAAAGATGAATAAGTGTTGCTAACTTATGTAGGATCTATCATAGGTTCATGTGGATCTATATTAAGATATTTTGAGTTTTGAATTATGGCACGTTATGTGGATACTTTTTTTTGGAGCTGACAAGTTACATTTTGGGTATTACATCTAATTAGGTTGACCTAATTGATGTTATACTTAATGTGGATATATAAGTTGGATTTTTTTTGGTATTTTGAGTATATATGTGACAATTAAGTTGTGAATGTTACCTTGAAGATCATAATTGTGTGAATGAAGATTGAGGTAGAGTGTTGAATCAGAATCATATAAAGTTTGGTATTGTGCTTCAATGGAACTATAATTAATGCATAAAAAAGATGCAATTGTAATAGTTCAAAAATAGGATGTGAACAACCATCTCTCTTCTATATTTTTCTTTGTGGAAAGTGAGTCCACCTACAATGAGAATTTTTATAAAATACTATAACCAATTATAATATATTGTGAGCTAACCCTCATCATGTTTTTTCCCATTTTGGGTTTTCCACGTAAAAATCATGGTGTTCATGTGTTATGTGATATTGTGGATTTTTCATGTTTTCTTTCCTTACTGAAGATGAATATGCATTAGTAATTGGATTTTTTATGTTTGAATAGTTTAAGAGAATATTGATTCACCCCCCTCTCAATATCCAGGGTGTTCAACACTGGTACATGACTCAAGCAGAGTCAATTCATTATTTCCCAACTGTATATATGAATACATCATTTAGGGGGTGTTTCACTAAGAGTCAAAACATTTTATATAGGTTCCTTTTTCCCTTGATGTCAAAGGGGGAGAGTATTTTAGGATATTTTTTACATGTTTCCATCAATGACAAAGGGGGAGATTGTTAGAAGTTTGGATAGATTGTTGAATTTGTTCATTGATGATGTTGATTGGCAACATGAGCATGGAAGGTACATAACAATATGATACAAAGTTATCATTGATGTCAAAATTCATTCCAATCCTATAAATCAGTCCTAAAAAGTTTTTTATTTGTTAAGGAAGACATTTGTGCAAAGTGAGTTGGTCTAGAAAGAGAAGTTGCATAGAAATTTGACTAAGTGTCAAATCTACCATTACAGTGTAATAGTGTATTGGTTTTTGGGTTTACATCACTCCACAAATGAATATATCACCCTATGATTCTAACATCATTGTTTTGGATTTTAGATACACCTAAATCCAATATTTCATCTTGTTTGGACAAGTAGTTTGAGAGATATGAATAATAGAGTCCAACCTAGAATATTACAATTATTCTTTGTATAGTGTGTTTGTGTGGGAGAATCTGCACTTCTTCACAAATGAATTTTGGCCTTGCGGCATTGAAGATAAGTTACCAAATGTTAGTTGAGCATGGATTCTATATGGTATCAAATTTTTGAGGTCCACATGTCAATATGTTGATACACAAATGAAGGTTTCTTCTTTTAGGTCTTATATGGAGCCGACATAACATGTTTGATATTGTGTGAAGGATAAATATGTATTGCAGTCTTATGCATGATCTATTATAGGGTCATGTTGACCTATATTAAGATATTTTGAGTTTTTAGTTATGAAACATTGTGTGGATGAATTTTTTTTGGAGTCAACAAGTTACATTTTGGGTATTACATCTAATTAGGCCAACCTAATTGATGTTATACTTGATGTGGATATATATGTTGGATTTTTTTTGGTATTTTTGAGAAATTAAAATAATAAGTGATGTGTTAAGAATCAATGTGTGTTGACCTTTGAAATTCCTAAGTTATTTATTTATTATTAAATTACTTGTTCCCATGGATAAATATCATTTATGTTATTAAATAATTGTGCTCCATCAAAAGGGACATGAGTTTTTAAGTAGGCACTTTTTTCACATGTCGGTGCCTTGAAAAATAAGTTATTAGTTGTCAAAAGACACCCACTTAGTGGTATAACATGGAAAGCCTATTTTTAAAAATGTAATGACAGATTCTATGACAATTGTAAGGGCTAAAAGTGAGGGATATTATTTTGGATGTGAGAATCATCTACGAAATGCATAAGACAATCTTCGCATAAGCTATTGATGGTCTATAACACATGTAAGAGCATCTCCTATTTTCTAGAGATTATTATGACAACTTCTAAGAGGGTATAATGTCATGTAAGAGACCATTTTTAGCATGTAATGGGTCGTATGGATTTTTACCATGGTATTTCTGAACCTTTTTTTGACCCATGGTAATGTTTTATGGTGGTATTTTGATCCCCCATGAGTCTATATATTGAGGGTTGAAATGGAGACACTATGAGATGTTTTATATGTACACAGATACTATCGGATTAAAGTTTGAAGAGTTAGAGTGGATGTGTTGTAATATTTTTTTTTGATAATACAAGCTATTCATCTCTTCTTTGGTGGATTTTTTTTTCTCAAAAGGGTTTCTCCATGTTAAACATTGTGTTTCATGTTCAACTTTCTATTCTTGCATTTCATTGTTATAAATAATTTGAACTCCATATGGCTAAAACTATTAGATCTCATTTATAGTTATTTTAAGCTTCTATTATTGTTGTTCACCTATCATTTTTTAACATTTGGTATCAAATTTTATCCAGTTCTATGTCTTGGGTGGTAGAATGAAGGTTTTTTGAGCTATACTGGGAGTTTTGGTTGATCTATTTTCTGTAGTTTTTTGTGTTGAACCATGGCTGCAACTTCTTCTCATTTGGACAAAAAAATTTAATGGAGTGGGGTTTGAGTTTTGGAATCTAAAAAATGGAGGATCTCCTTGAAGAATGAGATCAATGGGTGGTTGTAATAAATGAAAAGAAATCTAAGAAAATGAGTGATGGAGATTGGGAGAAGATTGAGAAAAAGGCACATGGTACTATTAGATTGTGTATTTTTGATTATGTTCTCCTAGATGTCTCAAAGGAAAGGGTTGCATATGCTTTATGGAACCGGATAGGTCAAATCTATCAAGCAAAAAGTCTAGTAAATAAGCTCTACATGAAGTGAAATTTATTTTCTCTTAAGATGAGGGGAGGTGAATCTATAGTTGAGCATTTAAATTATTTTAATTTGGTTTTGAGTCAACTAGACTCTATTGATGTTGATGTTGAAGAAGATAAGTGCATTATGCTTCTTTTTTATTTACTTGATTCCTGGGATAATTTTGTCCTTGCTATCACTACTAACATGGAAGATCCAAAGATGGATACTCTTGTAGCAACTTTGTTATCACAAGAAATAAGAAAAAAGGCTATGGATAGTTCATGTGATGCTCTTAATGTTAGGAGAAGGCCTAAAGAAACAGGGTATAAAAGAGATAAGAATGGGTCTAAGGACAAGTCTAAGGGAAAATCTAAGACCCCTAGAAAGAAGAATAGAGTGAAATGATGGAATTGTGGAAAAAGGAGGACATGTGAAGAAAGAATGCAAAAATCCAAATAAATATGTTGATTCCTCCATAGAGAAATCCTCAAATTCAGGTGATGAAGATTTGGTTGCTTGTCTTCATACTATGACTTATGAACATTGGTTAATTGATTCGGGATGCTTGTTTCATACGACTCCTCATAAGGAGTGGTTTTCCATATATGAAAAATATGATGGAGGTAAAATATACCTCGGTGATAATTCTTCATATCCTATTGTCAGAAGGGGTAAGATTCATTTGTGTCAATTATGGGAGAATTAAAACCCTCCCTAGTGTTTTACATATTCCTGGAGTAGCTAGAAATCTGATTTTAGTTTTGAAGTTGAATGATTTGGGAATACATGTAACATTTGATAAGCATGGTTGCATATTGGTAAGAGGAAATCTGGTGATAGCAAGAGGGACAAGGAAGGGAAATCTATTTAGGCTTGAAGCCACTACTGTTGTTAACTTTACCAATGTAACTAAAAAATCTAAAAATACTTATATGTTGTGGCATCGTAGATTGGGCCACATTAGTGAGATTGGTTTAAAAACCATTTTATATAAAGAGTTGTTAGATTGGTTTTCTTATTCTGATGAGAGTTTTGATTTCCATGAACATTGTGCATTTGGTAAACAAAACAAAAAAAAAATCCTTCAAAAAGAACTAAATCCGAGAATAAATTGGAACTTATTCATTCAGATGTGTTTGGTCCTATGGTTGTGGAATCAATTGGAAAATTTAGATATTTTGTCTCCTTCGTTAATGATGCTACAAGATATACCTGGTTATATTTTTACGAGGCATAAATCTAAAGTTTTCACTAAGTTCAAAGAATTTAAAGCCTTAGTTGAAAAGAAAACATATTGTAAATTTAAGGTTTTGAGGTTTGATAATGGAGGGCAATACAATATTCTAAGGGATTTGATGAATTTTATAAGCATATAGGAATTGTTAGATAAAAAAATACTACTTACACTCCTCAACAGAATGTAGTGGTAGAAAGTATGAATTGAACAATTATGGAAAGATCCAGAAGTATGCTAAGTAATTCATAACTTGATAGATGCTTTTGGGTAGAGGTTATAAGTACTCCTTGTAAGGCTCTTGAAACAACACCTTATGAAATGTGGACGGGTAAGAAGCCTTTTGTTTCATATTTAAGGGTATTTTTCTATGAGGCTTAGGTTCATGTACCTAAAGAAAAATTAACTAAGTTGGATCCAAAAGCTGAAAAGTGGATTTTCATTTGATATGGTGATAATGTAAAAGGTTATAAGTTATGGAATCCTCTAACCAAGAAAAATATATTTTCTAGAGATGTGATTTTCAAGGAGCTTAGTGTTATTTCTGATCCTGAACAGCCAAAGGAAAAGAGAGCGCATTTTGAAATTAAAAAAGAATATGCACCTCAAGAAGAACAAGGAATTGGACTTGAGGATGAGGAAGAAGAAGATGAGGTATCAGATGAATTTATTGATCAAGCCAAAGAATATGAGGAAGAAAATCAGGAAGAGGTTGAGCAAGGTCAAGAATAGCAAGATCCTCATACTCCTATGCTTAGAAGACCCACAAGATAATGGAATCTAGTTGACAGGTATATCCCACCTAATTTTTGTTGTATTTTTGCTTTCTTGTGACTGAAAATGAACTTAGATATTTTAGGGAGGCTCTCTCTTCAGACAAAACTGAGAATTGGTTGCAAGCCATGTAAGAGGAGATGATGGCTTTGGATAATTGTAACACCTGATAACTTGTTAGTTTTCCCAAAGGAAGAAATTCCATTGGATGTAAATGGGTATTTAAAAATAATTTTGGAAAAAATGATCAATTAGAGTGGTACAAAGCTATGTTAGTGGCTAAGGGCTACTCCCAGAGAGAGGGAATTGATTTTGGTGAAATTTTCTCTCATGTCTCTAAATTAACTTCTATTATATTCTTATTATTTGTTTCTGCTACTTTTGTTTTTGAGATAGAGAAAATGGATGTTAAAACTTCTTTCTTACATGGGGATCTTGAGGAGGAGATTTATATGTAATATTTTTGTTGTGAACGGAAAATAAAATTTGGTTTGTAGGTTAAAGAGATCTTTGTATGGTTTGAAATAGTCATCCAATATGTGGTATCAAAATTTTGATGATTTTGCATTAAAGTTGGGTTTTCTTAGGAGAAAAGAGGATCATTATGTGTATATTAAGGTTATTGATGATAAAATCCTAATTATTATTGTTAGAGTAAAGGTTTTAACTTAATTATGTTGATTAAGTTACCTGTATTCCCTTCTTAAGATTTCATGTTAGTTTGCATAAAGTGACATTTACTAATTAAATTAATTATTAAATGTTTTCCTATTAGGGCCTCTATTAGGGTTTTTCCTATTAGGGTTTTATTAGGGTTTGCATGATCTCCTTTTATAAGTATTGATCACATTGTATTTCATATCAATTCATTCTCATTCTCTCTGATATATACATTTTCATTTTTTCAGAGAACCCTTGCTTGTTTGTCTCCATCTCTTCTTTTGTGACAGGTTATTTGCATGCAGGTGTTCTTCAGGGTTTGTGGTGTTGTATTTTCTCAAATCCTACATGGTATCAGAGCTCTTATGAAGTTGTATTTTGTCAACTTCTACATGGTATCAGAGCTCCACACCTGTTGCTTCTGTTCTTGTTTTGAAGATTCTTGGAGCTTCAAGGGTTTGGAGTTTTTTTTTTAATCCAGGGCATACCTACAATTTCAAAGCATTTTCCACTCAAACAGACCTTGCCATTGCGTCTGGAGCAATCCAAAACCCCTAAATCGACTATTCATTCATCCATTTTGGACAAAGTCGAATTTTGAGGCAAAACAAATTTGTTCGTACGACCGTCTGTCTGCCTGGTAATTTTTTTTCTTCGAACATTTTTTTTTTCGTCCAAAAAAATATATTTATTTTCCTAAGAAAATTTTTCATTGTAAATTTTTTTATTTTTATTAAAAAAAAACAAACAATTTTTTTTTTATTTTTTTCACAGTTTTAGGGCGTGTCGGCCCTGGTACAGGGTACCCGCAGGTCCCTGCGTACGCAGGCTTACGGGCCCACTGTACACCAATCGGCATACTACCGACCGTCGACGGTTTGTCAGTACCACCGACAGCGGTACAGGCCGCCAGGTTTTTTGTTTTTTTTTATTAAAAAAAAATCAATGTTTTTTTTATGATTTTTTTTTTTTTTTAAATCACAAATTTTTATTTAAAAAAAAAACATTTTTTTGTAATAAGCCTAGTTGTGCATTTATGGTGATAGTCGTTTGGCCATCAAATTTAAGCTCACGTTTTCACTGCGATGGCCGTATGACCGTCAAATTTAATGCAGTGCTGGCATTTTTCCTCTTTGGACCTGATTTCTTCTTGAGGCCGTAACTTGGGCATACGATATCGTTTTTTGGTAAACGAGATATTGTCGGAAAGCTGGTTTTCTCATCTTTCCAGTGGTGTGGGTTTCCTCACTTCTTTTTTCTGTTGGTGCATTCTACAGTCATTTTTTTGGTTGTCCATGTATTTCCAGCTTTATCCTTTTTGGACATTTTGAGCATCATTTGTAAGCAATTTCTTTTATGTAAATGCACTGAGATAAAGTGCCACACTATTGTACATGCATTTTTTGGGGATTTTGCACATAAGGTTGGGCCATATTTTGTACTCACACTGTTATTATAAAGTGTCATGAGGGGTTGTGTAGTTTGCCTTTGTTTTTCCATCACACCTTTGTCCAGTGAGTGTCCCTCCACGATGACAGTGGATCCATATGATTCCAACCTCATGCATGTGTGCTTTGTTTTTGCACATAATTTTTTCAGTTGCAGGTGCTTTCTTGTGCACTTTTAGATGTTGTATCTTCTTCTTCATGCACTATAGGGTATTTCACACCATTTTAGTGGATCTGTCAGGCTCTCCCAGTTCAACATTATGGGGGGGTTATTATACTATTCGTGCTAATTATTCCTTGGTTTTTCCTTGGAAGGGATCATCCATCTTCAACGGAGGTTCTTCAGCACCATAGCAGTCATCTTTCGACAGTTGTTTGCAACTTCTTCTGCTTCAGTGATGTTCTTCTTGACTTTATGCATCTCTTTTTGGAGTAGAGCTTTCTCCTATGAGGTTTTCTCTATTTCTCCATTTTATAAAGATTTGGTTGAATTTGGGTACCTGATCTGGCCTAGTTGTGGGGACCCATGTTTTCCTTCTTGCATTGTAGTTACCTTTTCTTTCTTGCATTTGTTTGTAGCTGCACTGTTGCTCATCTTAAGGGGGGGTGTTAGAGTAAAGGTTTTAACTTAATTATGTTGATTAAGTTACCTTTATTCCCTTCTTAAGATTTCACGTTAGTTTGCATAAAGTGACATTTAATAATTATATTAATTATTAAATATTTTCCTATTATATTTTCCTATTAGGGTTTTATTAGGGTTTGCATGATCTCCTTTTTATAAGGATTGATCCCATTGTATTTCATATCAATTCATTCTCTCATTCTCTTTGATATATATATTTTCAGTTTTCAGAGAACCCTTGCTTGTTTGTCTCCATCTCTTCTTTTTTGATGGGTTATTTGCATGCAGGTGATCTTCAGGGTTTGTGGTGTTGTATTTTCTCAAGTCCTACAATTATCTCTATGTTGATGATATGTTGTTTATTGGTAATAGCAAGGTGATGATTGGTGAGCTCAAGAAACAATTTTCTAGCACATTTGATATGAAGGACTTGGGAGCTGAAAAATACATTCTTGGGATGGAAATAAATAGGGATTGGAGTCATAGAAATATTTGGTTAGTTCAAATTAAGTATATTGATACCATTTTGCAGAGATTTAATATGCATAACTATAAACCAATTTGTATTTCATTTCTGGTTGGTAGTAAGTTGAGCTTAGATATGTGTCTTCATAATAATGATGATTTTGAGGATATATATAAGGTTCCTTATGCTAGTGTCATTGGTAGTTTTACGTATGCAATGGTTTTCACTAGACCAAACATAGCCCAAGTAGTGGGAGTTTTAGGTAGGTTTATGTCTAACCCGGGTAAAGAGCATTAGAATTTTGTTAAGAGGATATTTAGAAATTTGCAAGGTACTTCTAATTACTATTTTTTTTATCATGGTACTGATAATGTGGTCAAGTCATTGGACATACAATTATTTTTTGATGCAAATTGGGTAGGTGACTTGGATAATTGAAGGTCCGCCAGTGGGTATGTCTTTATTCTATTTGAAGGAGCAGTGAGTTGGATATGACTAGTACCCATGTTTTTAAGGAGGAAATATGGTTACAAAGGTTGTGTGTAGGTATGGGTTTTGATTGTAGGATAGTTCATACTAGTTGTGATAGTCAAAGTAAAATTCATTTAGCTAAGAATCCTATTTATCATGCTCAGACAAAGCATGTGGATGTACAATACCATTTATTCAAGAAATGGTTTCTAATGGACAAATTGAGTTGAAGAAAATTGACTCTAAGATTAATGTTATAGATTATCTTACCAACCATGTGAGCACGAGTAAGTTTACTTGGTGCAAAGAGGCCATGAGCCTTGTTTCTTGTACCTAGTTGATTCCATGGTGGTGTGTTTCCCCTAGCTCTTGCAAGGTATTTGACAAGTGGGAGAATCTTGGGAATCAAGGTGTCTCAACCTTGGCAATTCCTAAGTTATTTATTTATTATTACTTTACTTTTTCTCATGGATAAATATCATTTATGTTATAAATATTTTTTCTCCATCAAAAGGGTCATGAGTTTTTGCATTGGCACTTTTTCCACATTTCAGTGCCTTGAAAAATAAGTTATTAGTTGTCAAAAGATTTCCACTTCTTTGTATAACATTGAAAGCCTATTTTTAAGGATGTTATGATAGATTCTATTACAACAACTATAAGGGATAAAAGTGAGGGATGTCATTTGGATGTGAGAATTATATATGGCATGCGTAAGATAATCTTTGCATAAGCTATTGATGGCCTATGACGCATGTAAGAGCATCTAGTATTTTATAGGGATTCTTATTAAAACTTGTAAGAGGGTGTAATGTCATGTAAGAGACCATGTTTAGCATGTAAGGGGTCATATGGATTTTTACCATGGTATTTATTAACCTTGTTTTGACCCATGGTAATATTTTATGGTGGTATTTTGAGCCCCCATGAGTCTATATATTGAGGGGTTGAGATGGAGACACTATGAGGTGTTTTATAGGTACATAAATGTTGTCGGATCGAAGGTTGCAGAGGAGCTAGAGTGGATGACTTGTAATCTGATTTTGATGATAATACAGGTTATTCATCTCTTGTTTGGTGGAGTTTTTTCTTGAAAGGGTTTCTCCACATTAAACATTGTGTTTCATATTCAGCTTTTTGTTCTTGCATGTCATTATTATAGTTAATTTTAACTCCATATTGTTTACACTATTAGATTTGATTTACAACCATTTTAAGCTTCTATTATTTTTGTTCACCTATCATTTTCTAACATGATGTGTGTGATGTGAATTTGAGTAGAGTAGTGTGAGGTTAAGTTGTGAATGTTAAGTTGAAGGTCAAAATTGTGCGAATGAAGAAGGAGGCAAGGTGTTGAATCAAAATCAGATAAAGATTGTTATTGTGCTTCAATGGAACTATGATTCATGCCTAAATAAGATGCAAATGTATTAGTTTAATAATAGGTTGTGATCCACCATCTCTATTCTATTTTTTTCTTTGTGGACAACGAGTTTACTTGTAGTGAGAATTTTTGTAATATACTATAACTGATTATAATATATTGTGAGCTAGCCCTCACTGTGGTTTTTCCTATTTTGTGTTTTCCATGTAAAAATAGTGTTTTTCGTGCATTATGTGATATTGTGGATGTTTCATGCTTTCTTTCCTTACTATAGTTGAATATTTTGGAAGAATGAAGAAGATAAAACTATGTGTTTTCATTGATGTCACCATGTTGGTTCGGTACTCTAAACTGATATGAAGAATAATTTTACATCCTCTAGTGTTTTTGGTCTGCATTTCCCCTCTAGTGATCATCCTTGTTCGTGGTTTTTGGAAATGGTTTATGAATGTGGGAACCTTGTATGTATACAATCCTATTTGCTCATATGATCTTATGGTGTGTTGGCATTGGTCTGCTGTTGCATTTTTGTTATTAGGTATATCCATGGCTAACCTAATAAATAGTTGGTGCTATAATGGTTTAATTTGTGCTGTGAATATTTGATTGACCTATCTTTGGTCCAATCTGCATGATATAGCGTGCTACATGGTTGAATTAATTTTGGAAAAAGTTTTGTATATGCTTGAAGTCGATTGATAGCCTTTTTATAAATAAAGATTGAATCTAATTAGGATGACCTAATTGATGCTTGTGGATAAGTCGTATGTATATATATTGGGTAGTTTAGAGATTGAAGAATATGTTTGGAGTGTGTGGATTGAATAGGAATGCGAATAAGAGTGAAGGTTAGTCTGTTGGCATATGAGTTCTCTAAGCATCAAAATAACTGAATATGCACTTGTTAGGTGCACTATTACCAATTCATATTTTGGTTGTAAGCCATTTTATTACTGTAATCTTTTGTAGGAAGTGAGCCTCCTCATTTGGACAATGAGTCCTACTTGTAAGCAATGAGCTTTTGTATTTGGCAGTGAGATTTTATTATCTCGCAATGAGCCTCTTTTATATCTAGTTTTGGAACTACTATATATATAGTGAGTTAATCCTCATCATGGTTTTTCCCTCATTAGGTTTTCCACATAATTGTTTTTTTATGTGTTGTGTGGTTTCATGCTCTATTAATGTTTTGCACATCTTCTCTGTTATATGCATTAGAGTAATTGGATGATGTTTTTTCAATAAGTTAAAGGAGATACTGATTCACCTCCACCCCCCCTCTTAGTATCTTGAATATTCAAAAATTGGTATTAGATCCCTGGTTCCTTTGAGGAATCCTAATAGCTTGAGGAAGATCCTATAGATTGAACAAATGGATAAAGAAGAGCTTTGGACTACTCTTGAAGATCTTTAAAAGGTTGAAAATGAAAATAGAGATCTAAAATAAAAACTTGATGAGGCAAATGAATGCATCCAAAAATTGAAAGAGAAATTGAATAAATTCAAAGAATTACATAGAGAACTGAGTGAACAATTGAAACAAGCAAATGAAGATATTACCAAATTAAAGATTCAAGTGGAAGAAACAAAGATAATTGAAGAGTGTTTGAATATAGTGGTGCAAAGTAAGTCTGATGTATGCTCAAGGCTTGAACAAGAAGTGATGAACCTGAAAGAAAATCTGGAGAAAGAAAAACTTTGTGAAGATAATTTCAAGACAAGCTCCACCAAGCTTGATGAATTGATTTCAGGACAAAGACCTTATAAAGACAAAGGTGGTTTGGGAAAATGAAGCTATTGAAAACTCTAAGAATGTGAAGAACTCAAATCCGTTGGACAATCAAAAGATTCAAGATAAAAGGAAGCAAAAAATAAATCCACGAAGAAGACCACCTATCAGACAGCCAAATGCTCAAAGGTACCCATTTTTCAACGGTGTTTGCTTCTCATGTAATAAATTTGGTCATAAGGCAACTGAGTGCAGAAGTAGGATGAATCATTTTTTTGGTCCCTTCTTTGGATAATGTTGTGCATGCAATAATATTGGACATAGAGCTAGTGAATGCGAAACTCAAATGATGAACTAGTTTAATGGAGGTAGAATGAATCAATATTTTTCTAGTTACTGCTATACATGCAACAAATTTGGACACAAAGAAAATTAGTGCAGATCAGTGGTTAATAGAAGTCAAACAAATCAGAGAAATGTTGCCTACTACAATTGCAACAAATCAAGACATATTTCAAGAGTTTGCATAAGTAAAAAGGGAAAGCAAACTACTCCGATAAAGGAGAATGAACCTGTGAAGAAGATTGAAAAATATGAGATTAAGCAAGAAATGAACAAGATATAGAAGAAGAATGAAGAAACAAAGACAAAAAATGTGTTTGTGCCCTCATCCAATGTAGACGATTCCTACGGGAATTAGACCTAGCACGGTCTTAGGGGGATCTTTAATAGAAAATTGTTCGAACCCCCTAGAAATATGGCATACTAGATGTTGGCATGAGGATATGTTGTAAGGAATGAATGGGAAAATGTTATGAAAAATAAACCAGAAGAAACAGTGCAAGCATCTTCATTTGTGGAGAAAATTAGGTTTTCTCAGTCCAGTGAAAGAAAGGTTTTATCATCTTTTTGAATCTTATTTCATTTAATGCAAATTAGGGCAGCACGATGGTATATAAAGTGAAATTCAGAAGTCATTTTTGATCACCTAAGTATTTGAGGAATTTGAAGAAAAACTTGGAGCAATCTTAGAGTGATCCTGAAGCAATTTGGAGCGATTTTGAGGTAATCTAGAGAAATATTTGTGAATAATCAAGAAAAAGTGAAAGAAGTTTTCTCTCGAAGAGAGGTAAGAAAGATGACAGAATCTATTAATACATGATCGATTGGAAATATTCCACTAATTCTAAAGGGAGTTGAATTGGAAAAATTCAATCATTGAAAGATAAAGGAAATGGAACTAGGGTTAAAGTAAAATGACTTGCAGAACATAAAAACCCTAGGCATGGATTTATGGGGAGAATTTCCTTGGTTTATAGACAGATAATCCATCTTTTTCCTATTAAGTAAATTCACGGATGGTAATATCATCTTGGACAAACCCTAACCTATCATTAAGGAGGCAATTGATGTTGTTACCAGGTTGTGTAGTGTTGGTGACCTCGAAAATTAAAAAAAGAAGTATAAAGAGGTGGAGGAATTAACTGGAATTGACAAAGACCCTTGTGCCCTATTGATAAATAGTATTGTCTAGCTTGCTATAAGGTAAGTTGCATATGGTATTTCTTACAATATCTATTTCAGAAATCATGAAATTTCCACTTCGTCTATTGTTGTATATCTATCACACAAAATGGTGAAGGAAAACAAGCAATTCGATCTATGTAGTTTAATTTTAGAAAACGTAACTGAAAATGCATGAATGTATTTGGTTGAGGGTTATCCCTTTTGGTTTGGGTATTTTCTTATGTGTCTAGAATTTTACTTTCTTAGCTCGCTATTGGGAAAAGAAAATGTTAAGAGGGAATCTGGGGTCCCTATTGCAAAAAAAATCTATAGGTATTTGGAAGGTATGGAGGACAATGCAAGTGCCTGCAAAGTCTTTTTCTTATCCTTGTAGAAGGATTTGTGCTCTGGTAGGATTGTGTCTAGTCAATTTCAAGAGATTTCATCCTCTGGTAAAAAGGAATTCAAAGTTTTTATTTGTGATTCCCCTCTAGAATCTAAGAAGAGAAAATTTATCATAGAATACATCATCACCATTCTGAAAGAAATGGAGAATGAAGAAGAATCCCTGCCTGGATTTGAATCTTTTGCTCTAGATGATATTCGAATGTTGTTAGATAAAGGTGAGATGAAGAAGATTGGTGAATTATGGAGTGTGTGATCTCTAGTGGATAGACTAAAAATCAATGATGCTCTCATTGAGTATCTTCTTAGGAAAGGTATTGATATTTCAAGTGTTTTTGATTCTTTACCAGACAATCTAGTTGAATTTGTTGAAGAGAGAATATTCATGGAAGGTCTAGAAGGACATAAGTTTGAAGCCATGGTTGAGAAAAAATGTGTTAAAGATAAACATAAGTTATATGAACACATTAATGAGACAAGGAAATGCATTAAAGAGATGTCAGACATCTACAAGTATTGTCTCTAGTGTCCAGTTGTAGTTGACAATTTTAGAAGAAAAATTGAATCAATTGAACCTGAAATGAATAGTATTGGAAATAATTTTGATTTCTTTAAAGACAGAATTAAAAAAAAGAATAAGAGTTGGAGAATTGCAAGCAGAATTGTTGATTGTTCAAAGATAGAGGGAAGATGTGGTGAGAACTTTCTAGCTTGTTAAATAAATTGTTGAGGTCTAGTTAGATCATCTCTCCAGAATACACTATGATGCAGAATATTTTGAACAACAGTGCTCATCTGCAGATTGGTCATCCTCATTCGCATTGTTGTGTTTTTTAGATAGCTTGTGTACTAGAATGGATTTTTCTATGTTAGCCTAGAAGGAAATTCTTCCAACTGTTTGACAAAGATACAAGAAATTTTTTCAGGTGAAAAGTACTATTTGTCCTTAAGTTTTTGAATATTTAAATTTCTTTTTTTTTTGGAAAAAGGAGGAGAGAAAAGAATGAAAAGGGAGAAAAATGAAAAAAACAAGAAGAATTAAATTGTTAGACAAAGGGGGAGTTGTAAAAGATTTTAAGTTTTGAAATTTTTGAGTTTTGAAGTTTTGAAGTCTTGAAGTTTTGGAGTTAGAATTTCTTTGTATATGCAATGTCACCATGTACATATGTTTACATCCCTTTTCTTTGGTCTCGCTTTTCCATTGATGTCAAAAGGAAAGAGATTTAGAGAATTTTTTGGGGAGAGACTTAGAGAGATATGGAATGAATGAAGAACTCTGTGAAGTTTTTTGGCACATGTTGCCATCAATGACAAAGGGGGAGATTTTTGGAAGAATGAAGAAGATCAAACTTTATGTTTTTATTGATGTCACCATGTTGGTTAAGGTATCAGGCTGGTTTGATACTTTGAACCGATATGAAGAACAAGTTTACATCCTCTGGTATTTTGGTCTGCATTTCCCCTCCTGTGATTATCATTGTTCATAGTTTTTGGAAATGATTTATGAATGTGGGAAGCTTATATGTATACAATCCTATGTGATCATATGATCATATGGCATGTTGGAATTGGTCTGGTGTTGCATTTTTTATTAGGTCTATCCATGACCAACCTAATAAATATTTGGTGGTATAATGGTTTAATTTGTGTTGCATATATTTGAGTAAATCTTTGGTCCAAAATGGTATGATATAGTGTGCAACATGGTTGAATTACTTTTCAATTTTTGTATATATGCTTGAATCCAACCGATAGCCTTTTTTTAAATAAATATTACATCTAATTAGGTCGAGCTAATTGATTCTTGTGGATAGGTCGTATATATATATATATATATTGGGTAGTTTAGAGATTGAAGGATATGTTTGGAGTGTGTGGATTGAATGGGAATGTGAATAAGAATGAGAATTAGTCTACTGGCATGTGAATTCTCTAAGCACCAAATGAGCTAAATCTGCACTTGTTAGGTGCACTCTTACCAATTCATATTCTGGTTGTAAGACATTTTTTTACTGTAATATTTTGTAGGCAGTGAGCCTCCTTGTTTGGATAGTGAGTCCTACTTGTAAGCAGTGAGCCTCTTTTGTATCCAGTTTTGGAAATACTATATATATAGTGAGTTAATCCTCACCATGGTTTTTCCCTCATTGGGTTTTCCACATAAAATTTTGGTTTCTATGTGTTGTTTGGTTTCATGCTTTGTTAATGTCTTGCTCATCTTATTTTTTATATGCATTAGAGTAATTGGATGATGTTTGTTCAATAGGTTAAAGGAGATATTGATTCACCCCTCCTCTCAGTATCTCAGATATTCAATATAATATGCATTAGTAATTGGATGTTTTATGTTGGAATGGTCTAAAAGAATAGCGATTCACCCCCCTCTTAGTATTCTGGGTGTTCAACAAAATCATACACCCCTAGGCCAAGAGGTTTATCTTTCCTTCTCAAATTTTCTCGATGCTTGTCTCAATTTTTTTAGATTTACTACAATGTTATAGCTCTGTTCAACAAATTGACAATGTGGTTGTGAATACTAACTTCCTAGACAACAATGTGCTTCTCAAAAGTGTTCACAAATATGATTATTTGGAGTGGTAAGGCATATGTTAGAGGTATTTTTCCAAAACCTTTTTTGTTACACAAAATGGCATATGTCCCAGCCTTTGATGCAATCAAAATTTCCTTTGAGATGTGTGGTAGTAGATTCATGTATGGTGCTTTACAAAGGAATTTCAATGAATTAGGGAATGATATGGTGATGAGTTTCAAGAAAAAGTATAATTCTATTTTCCTCATGATACATGAATTCCACCCTATTATTATTGTTGGCATCAACTCCCATACTCCTAGAGTGGATTGGGGGGCATCTGAGGAATACCAAGATGAAAAATCAATTGAGGTTTATTGAATGGAGGAATATTTTTGTATTCTCAATGTTATCTGCTAATTTTTTCCTCTCATAGCTTAAAGTTTTTTATAAGCCTATTTAAATGGATATGTAAGAATGTAACTATGTTATATTTTTCCCAAACTAGCTATCATATATAGTCTATAGGTTTTTTAGTTTTTGAGCACAATGATTGATATATATTAGACACTGATTTGTTAGGTTGATAAATCCCTGGCATAAATATGTAAAAATACTTAAATATTAATATCAAATATGATAGGATTAGGTCTTTTATCAAAAAAATATGATTTACAATTTATTTGTTTATTCTAATCAATTTTTCTAGCACTATGTATTTGTATGTTTGAAGCATTAGAAAAAATATATGTTTTAGAAGTCATTCATTTGGATGTATTTGGTCAAATAGAAGTAGATCCTATCAATAAGGAACATTATTATTTTTTATTCATAGATGATTGCTCAAGATAAACCTAGGTTTGTTGTATTATAGTTAAATTTAAAGTTTTCTCTATGTTTAAGGATTTGAAGGATTTGGTTGAGAAATAATAAGATACAAAGATAAATTTGTTGAGACATTATATATGTAAATATTTATCTAATTTGATGGTTATATAGTTATGAAGGTATTGTGTGGTAGATAAATACTCCTTATAATCCATAATATAATGAGGTTATATAAAGGATGAACCAAACCTTAATGGAAGGGTCTAGAAATATGATGAATAGTACACAATTAGATCAATACTTTTGGGTAGATATTTGGAGTACCATTTGATACTTGATTATCAATTTTCCTTATTTTATTCTTGTTAATAATATTCTAATGAGATATGGAAAAGTAATAAAACCTCTATTTCAAATTCAATGGTATTTGGCTCTAATGCTTTTGTTCATGTTCCTAGAGAAAAGTGGTCTAAATTAAATCACAAAGCTCAAAATTACATATTAATTGGATATAGTGAGATTTTTTAGGCTTATAAGATTTAGAATCATCTAGATTGAAGATAATATATTCTATGGTTTTAACGAAACTTAGAATATTTTTTATCCAAGATAACCAAAGGAAAATCAAGGAATGTACATATTTAAGAATAAATGATATATTAAAGGATGAATAGGAAGAAGATGATTTAGGTGAAGATTATGAGAAAGTTAATAATCCAAAATAGCATATACAATCCCTTACTCCACCCTTTACATGATTCATAATAAAATAAAATCTAGTTGATAAATATAAACCATGGAACTTATAATATGTATTTTATTTCTCATGCATTGATGATGGATTGAGATCTTTCAAGGAGGTTCTCTCTTTAAATAATCATGATTATTAGATGGATTTCATGTCAGAAAAGATGACAATATTCAACAAATTTGATTTCTCAAACCTTATATTTTTTTCCAAGGGAAGGAATAAGTGGTTATTCAAGAAACATTTTAAAGTAGATATTTGGTTAGAGAGGTACATGGTTAGATTTATGGATAATGGATATTTGTAGAGACTTTATTTTGGTAAAATTTTCTCTCTTTTCATTAAATTATCTTCCATTATATTATTTATTTAGATTTTTATTTATTTTTAATTTTGAAATGGAGTAAATATATGTTAAAAATATTTTCTTATATAGGGATATTGAAAAATAATTTAATATGTAACAACTAAATGGATTTGTAGTAAAAAGGAAAAAATATTGTGTAGATTAAAATAGTAATTATATGATTTGAAATAATCACCTTATGTGTGGTATTATAATTTCAATGTTTTTCTTTGAACTTGGGTTTTTCTATAAAGGAAGGCCATTATGTTTATGTTAAATCTATACATGGCTAGTTGTTAATTATTTCATTATATATTCATGACAAATTTATTGGAAATAGAAAGATGATTATTAGGGAGCTTAAAAAATTAATATTTTAGTGTTCTTGAAATTAAGGATTTACGGGAGAGAAAAATTTATTCTAGGAATAGATTTTAGTACGTACCATGTTTTAAAAACATCTATAGCTCAATCATAGTAAGTATGTTTATAGTAATTTAAAGCGGTTGACTATTAAAGTGAGCATTCATTTACCTATAGGTACTAATATTTTATTAGATTAATGTATTAAGTCAAATGATAATTTTTGAGGATATATAAGTGTCAAATGAAATTTATTATGGGTATCTTGATGTATACAATGGTATGTACTAGACATGATATTTCCAAAAAATGGGAGTTCTTTGTAGGTTTATGTATAACCCTAGGAAAGAGCATTAGAATTATGTAAAAGGGTTTATATATTTGAGATGAATATTTCATTATTTCAAATTTTATCATGGATCTAATAATGTGGGTGTGGGATAAGGATTGTCAGGGTGGGATGATTACACTTAATCCATGAAGAATCAAAGCATATTCATGCCATTAATACTTGAATCTCAACAAGATCATTTGAATGAAAGTTAAACTAAACATTTATCAAAGAAAAGCATCGTATACTACAAAAGAATTTAAATGTCTACTCTAATCCATTTGAAAATTATCCGGTTGTGAGATTGGTGTCGTGTTGATGTGGAACAATGACCCTTTCCCAATCATGTGATTTGTGAGCTTGTTTCAATCAATTCTATGGAAGAGAATCAATGAAACCATTGTGATAAATGGATCAAAACGTGATTTTAGCTAAAATGAGCATGATGCAAGCTAATTAAACATGATTTTATGCTAAATTTGATCTAAATATGCAATTGATAAGATAATCTAAGATAATTCTAAGATCAAAGATGGAAACCCTAATTATAAACAAGCTAAGATGGATGCATGGAATCCATTAATGGATTCCCTAAGCTATTTATGCAACTAAAATGAACTAAAACAAGCTAAAAGAGAGTAAAATATGAGTGAGTGCAAGTTAATTCAACAAAATATTTTTTCAATTGAAATATGGATGAGATTTACCAACATAAGTTTTCTCTAAAAAAGATGGATCCATTTGTCTCCAAATAGGGTTCTATTTATAGAAGAGAAAATTAGAAATGGAGGGTTGATGATAGGGAGGTTGGATGAATCAATCACTGATTCATGCTCTAGGTCTTGCTTGGAAGACCTCTAGGGTGTCTCACTCCACCACTTGCAACCTATAGCACCTTTGCCTTCTTTGGATCCCTTGGTTCTCCTTGGAAACCCACCTATCAACATAGTTCTTCCTACCAAGTCAAACTTGGTGCAATCTTGTAATACTAGCCTCAGCCCTTAATCCACCCTAAAGTCTACTACTCCTCCAGATTCTTGAATTTAGTTTTACAGGGGTGTGGAGGTGATTTTAAAGTCTTCAATACATCCTACTAAGGGTATTGAGGCTCCACCTAACTCCATATACAAGTCACTCTCACAAAATCCCACTTTTAGGCCTAAAAGGCTAATAGTCCTATTAGCTTTATTAGGTCTCCTTCTCTGAGAAATCAGGTTTGTTCTCCAAGTCTTTCCAAAGAACACCCCAATATTTCCCTAGTATTCTTGGTTCATATGCCCACCTCTCAAGGATTTTTGGGGTCTTGGGTCTCAACTGTCTATACAAAGCCCCAACCTAAAAAATGAGCATAACTAGGTCTTTTTAAACCCTTTCCTCACTTTTTTGCAATCTGTTAAGCTCTTCCCTCACCAGATGGATTGATGGAGTTCCTTTCTCCTTACTATTTCTTGGCAAGACTCATACTTTCCCTCTCAAAAAGGTAATTTGTCAAGATATTGACACCCCTACAAATCATGTGCTCTGCACTATGGTCTCCCCTAGTCGGACACTTCTTGGCTCGACTAGGACAAGATTTCCATAGTATCTCCTGTGTTTTCAAAAGCTCTAATCTCTACCATATTTACATCCATGGATCCTAGTCATTGATCCCAAAGGTTCATACAATTTGTACAGTGGGAAAGTGATCTAACACTCCATTCTTCAAAAACTGCCTGGTTCAAACTAGCAACAGTATGGAAACCAAACTAATTACAAACAATGCTTGTAAATGAACAATCTAACTATCTAATTCCACACAATGCTCAAAGAAAAACTAATCTACATCCTACAAAAATTACAGTGCCAACATTAATCCATTAAAACACCACTTCAAGGCAAAAACCAGAAATTCACACACAATCACCACTGTTTTCTCTAGAATTCAAAAAATTAAACAATCTCAAATGCTTCCAACCTAACTCCCATGCCAAGGCCACCCATAAATAGTTCACCAAATCAGTTATCCTCTCCCTTGGGCTCTCCTTGTCCGCTTGTAGCTCCAATTGAGCAACATTTTCAAACATTTTGCAAGAATCCTAAAATTCCAAAACCTCATTTTGATCTAGAACCTTATGACACCTATTCTATGGTCAACATGACCTTCATCTAATCATAACCCAACAAAAATTTCACTAAGGCTCACACACAATGAACTAAATTAGATTGCCTAGTTTTCCTAGATAAACCTTCTAAACAGCCTATGGAAACCTATGGGTGCTCCTACACCATTCTCCCCCTTTGCACAAACACTGAGGAATGTGGGGAGAGATCAATGATAGATCGATGCCATACTTCTTGAAATTATCTTCTTCCATCCATGTAGCCTCAGACTCTGGTTCATCTTTCCACTGTATGAGATGTTCCATGTACACCTTGTGCCGAGTAGACTTCTTCACTCGGGATTCCAAGATCCTCTCTACTTGTAGCTTGAATTTAGGTGGTAAGACTACAACACTCACATTCTCCAAGACATCTGTACTGGCCAAAGTCATATCAGTTATTGGTCCTTTATACTTGATCAAGTCAGCCACATTAAACACTAGTGAAATACTCAAGTCTGTAGGAAGCTCCACCTTGTAAGCATTCTTCCCATACTTAGCCAACACTTTGCATGGTCCCACTCTCTTCATATGAAACTTAGTTTTTACTCCTTTCTAAAATCTGGATTTGTTGAGATGGACCATGACATAGTCCCCTACTGAAAATTGGAGATCTTTCCTAGACATATCCACCTTATCTTTCAACTTGTGAGTAGCCTCTGTGATTTTCTTCTTCACTTGCTCCTAAATCTCCTTCATGGTTTGAGTGAAATCCTCTACATGGCCACTCCTATACTACATAGCTCCTAGATATCTAAGCTCACACACACCTCTTGGGTGCATACCATATACTATCTCAAAAGGACTTCTGCTTGTGGTCTGGTTCACACTATCATTGTAGGCATATTCAGCTTGTGATATGACCAAGTACCATGTCTGTCCATACTCCTTGGCTAAGCATATTAGAAGGTTACCTAACACTCTATTAATCACCTCAATTTATCCATCGATCTAAGGATGGTAAGCTGATTCAAAAGATAAGTTAGTACCTAGTCTTCTCCATAGGGTTTTCCAAAAATGACTCATAAATTTCACATCTCTGTCTGAGACAATGCTCAGTGGAAATCCATGGATCCTCACAATTTCTTTAAATATAAGATGAACTATATAACTAGCATAATGGGTGGTCTTGCAAGGAACAAAGTGACTCATTTTACTGAACCTATCTACCACCATATAAACACTATCAAACCCTATCTTAGTTTTAGGGAGTCCTACCACAAAGTACATGCTAATGCATTCCCAAGGTCTATTGGGAATAGATAGAGGTTGATACAAACCTACATTTCTAGCTCCCCCCTTGGCTTTCATACAAACTACACACTTTTCCACATACCTTCTGACATCCCTTGGCAACTCAGGCCAATAATAGAACCCCTGCACTAATTCCAATGTCTTGTTGATACCAAAATGACCATTGAGACTACCATTGTGCTTCTCCTAGATGATATTATCTCTCATTGAATCTTTGGGAACACACAAGTGATTCCCCTTGAGAAAAATTCCACTTTGCAATGTATACTCTGAGAATTGACTGTGAAAGTGATTCTCAAAACCAGAACATACCTTATATGCTTCAAAGAAGTCTTCATCTTCCCCATAGAGATCCTTGAAACTTTCTATCTCAATGCTTTTGAATTGAATCTCTTGCACTATCAGCAACCTCCTACTTAGTGCATCTGCCACCCTGTTCAACTGTCCCTTCTTGTGTTTGATGGTAAAAGTGAAGGCTTGGAGGTACTCCATCCATTTCAAATGTCTATTGCTAAAATTTTCTTGTGTGTTGATGTAGCTAAGTGCCTGGTTATCAGTAAGCACTACAAACTCCTTAGGTAGGAGATAATGTCTCCACTTTCTAAGAGACTGCACTACAACATATAGTTCTAGGTCATAGGTAGAATACTTCTTTTTAGCTTCATTGAGCTTTTCACTAAAGAAAGCTATAGGCTGGCCTTCTTGGCTTAATACTCCTCCTAGTCCAATTCCATTAGCATCACATTCCACTATGAATAGCTTATCAAAACTAGGTAACAAGAGGATGGGTTGAGTTTCCACTTCTTGTTTCAATTTCTCAAAACCTTTCTCTGCTTCATGAGTCCATTTAAACTTAGCCTTTAGGCCACCTTTGATAGTATCAAGCACTAGTGCACAAATGCCACTAAAGTTCCTTATAAACTTCCTATAAAACTAAGCTATCCCATGAAAGATCCTTACCTCTGTCCCGGTGGTTGGTGTAGGCCAAATTAGGATAGCTTCCACCTTGCATGGGTCCATCTTCAATGATCCTTGGAATATTACAAACCCCAAATACACAAGCTCTTGTTTGAAGAACTCACACTTTTCTAGGTTGATGGCTAACCTCTCCTCCTGCAACCTTTTAAGAACCATCTCCACATGTTTCAAATGTTCCTCTATTGTCTTACAAAATATGAGTATATCATCTAGATATACCACCACAAATATCCCTGTGAAATCCTTAAGCACTTCATTCATGAGCCTCATGAATGTGCTAGGGGCATTTGAGAGGCCAAATGGCATCACTCTCCACTCATACAACCCATCATTTTTCTTAAAAGTTGTCTTCCACTCATCCCCATCTTTGATTCTAATCTGGTGGTATCCACTCTTGAGATCCAACTTAGTGAAGTATTGAGCTCCTCCAAGGCAATCCATAAAATCCACAATCCTAGGAATAGGGAACCTATATCTAATTTTAATCCTATTTATAGCCCTAGATTCAGTGCAAAGTCTCCACTTACCACCTTTCTTGGTTGCTAAGACCACTAGTACTGCACACGGACATATGCTCTTCCTAATTAGTCCTTGGTCTAATAACTCTTGCACTTGCCTAGCCACTTCTAGGTTTTGATCTAGTGTAAGCTTATAAGCTGCTTTGTTTGGTAATGAAGCACCTAGTATGAAGTCAATCTGATGACTGATAGCTCTCTTTGGAGGTAAGGTTGTTGGTGTTCCATCACTGACTATGTCCTTGAACTGTTCAAGTAACTTATGGACTACTCCTGGTATAACTATCTTCTTGATCTTGTCTTCTTCCTTGGGTTGCACCATGATAACATATCCTTCACCTCCTTATTGAAGAGTGTTGATAAAATCCTTGCCACTACTTAACAAGACACTAGCAGTCTTTGACTGTCCTTCTTCATCATCTAACAGTGACTGTAACTTGAATGTTTTACCATCCTTCTTGAATGAGACGGTGTTCTCCTTTCCATCATAGATAGCTCCTCTGTCATACTGCCATGGCCTGCCCAATAGAAGATGGCATGCATCCATAGGCAACACATCACAAACTAGTTTTTCTTTGTATCCTCCAATGGAGAATTCCATTGTTGTTTGCTCATTCACAAGAACACTCTGCCCTTTATTCAACCATGTCACCTTGTAAGGATTAGTATGGGGCTCCTTCTCCAACTTTAACTTCCTCACTACTTCCTCCCAGATAATGTTATCAGTAGACCCTGAATACACTATAAACTTGCACACCTTCCCAAGTATTTTGCATCTCACCCTGAATAAGGCTCTCCTTTGCTTTGGCTCTTCCTTGACTGGTTGTCTGATTAGAACCCTTCTAAACATCAATTTCTCCCTCATTTCTGAATCAATATGATTAACCTCTGGTGACTTGACACTTATAGTGTCTTCTTGAGCATATTCTACTCTCTTTTCTATATTTGAAGAAGATGCCTTCTCCGAGCACCTATAAGCTGGATGTCCTACTTGACCACAGTTTAAACACTTCATCTTAGCAAAGTAAGAGTTACTTTTGCATGTACCTCTTCCTCTATTAGAACCTCCGTGAGATCCTCTACCTCTTCCATAGCCTCCTCTAGAAGTTGTTTCACTTTCATGCTCTATGAGTTTAGACTCTCCCTAATTTCTTTGTTCAGTCCCTCTACCTTGGTATCCACCTCTATGTCCTCTTTGATCTCTACCTTTTCCTCTACTCTTGGAAGCCTGATCTTGTTTCTTATTACTTCTCTCTTCAATATTTATAGCCAATTGATAACATTGGTGCACTATTTTGGGACTTAGTAAAGCCATCTCCTCTTAAATGTTCCACTTCAAACCATTGAGGTATCTAGCCACCTTAAGAATTTCATCCTCAGACACATTAGACCTCATACAAATTTTTTGAAACTCCTCTATTACGGAATTTACATCTTGGTCTCTTTGTCTCAAGATTTGTATTTTCTTATGCAATTGAATTTCATAATCATCTACAATGTATGCTTCTCTCACTTTGGAAACCATTCCCTTCCAAGTAGAAATAGGTTTCTTGCCTTGATTTTCTCTCTCTGTTTGGATGAACTTCCACCATGTCAAGGCATAACCTCTCAATATTGATTTGGCCACCTTTACCTTTTGTGCTTCAATGACTCCATCACACTCAAAATTGTTTTCCATTCCCTCTATCCAATCCATGACTAGATCAACTTCCAATTTCCCACTAAACAGTGGTATGCCTTCAAGAAAGGCTTTTCTTGTAAAATAGGATCAGTTTCAGGGATCTTGCCTTCCTCTGCAATCTCTTCACTCTTGGGTACTCTTCCTTCCAATTTATCACTGACCTCATCAATCTTGGTCTGCACATTATCCATCGCTTGCTCAAGTTGGGCTATTCTTTCCCTCAATCACCTATTGTCTTCCTCCTGATCTTCGACATTCTTGGCCAATTCTATATTTTTCACCATGATTGTAGAACCACTAGACTCAAGCTTTGACATATAGTATTCTATCCCAAATATTTTGTTGCTCTGATACCAATCTAATAGGGAGGTTGGATGAATCAATCACTGATTCATGCTCTAGGTCTTGCTTGGAAGACCTCTAGGGTGTCTCACTCCACCACTTGCAACCTATAGGACCTTTTCCTTCTTTGGATCCCCTGGATCTCCTTTCCAACCCACCTATCAACATAGTTCTTCCTACCAAGTCAAACTTGGTGCAATCTTGTAACACTAGCCTTAGCCCTTAATCCACCCTAAAGGCTACTACTCCAAATTCTTGAATTTAGTTTTACAAGGGTGTGGAGGTGCTTTTAAAGTCTTCAATCCATCCTACTAAGGGTATTGAGGGTCCACCTAACTCCATCTGCAAGTCATTATCACAAAATCCCACTTTTAGGCCTAAAAGGCTACTAGCCCTATTAACCCTATTAGGTCTCCTCCGAGAAATCAGGTTTGTTCTCCAAGTCTTTCCAAATAACACCCCAATCTTTCCTTGGTATTCTTGGTTCATTTGCACACCTCTCAAGGATTTTTGCGGTCTTGGGTCTCAACTATCTATACAAAGCCCCAACCTGGAAATGAGCATAACTAGGTCTTTTTAAGCCCTTTCCTAGATTTTTTGCAATCTGTTAAGCTCTTCCCTCACTAGATGGATTGATGGAATTCCTTGCTCCTTACTATGTCTTGGAAAGACTCATACCTTCCCTCTCAAAAAGGTAATTTGTGAGGAAATTGACACCCCTAAAATCAAGTGCTCTGCACTATGGTCTTCCCTAGCCGGACACTTCTTGGCCCACCTAGGACAAGAATTCCACAGTATCTCCTATGTTTTCAAAAGTGAAAATCTCTACCATATTTACATCCATGGAGCCTAGTCACTGATCCCAAAGGGTCGTACAATTTGTACAGTGGGAAAGTGATCTAACACTCCATTCTTCAAAAACTGCCTGGTTCAGACCAACAATAGTATGGAAACCAAACTAATTACAAACAATGCTTGTAAATGAAAAATCTAACTATCTAATGCCACACAATGCTTGAAGAACAACTACTCTACATCCTACACAAATTGCAGTGCCAACATTAATCCATTAAAACACCACTTCAAGGCAAAAACCAGAAATTCACACACAATCACCACTGTTTTCTCTAGAATTCAAAAACTTAAACAATATCAAATGCTTCCAATCTGGCTCCCATGTTGATGCCACCCCTAAATAGGTCACCAAATCAGTTATCCTCTCCCTTGGGCTCTCCTTGGCCACTTGTAGCTCTAATTGAGCAACATTTTCAAACATTTTGCAAGAATCCTAAAAGTCCAAAACTGCATTTTGAGCTAGAACATTATGACACCTATTCAATGGTCAAAATGACCTTCATCTGATCATAACCCAACAAAAATTCCAATAAGGCTCACACACAATGAACTAAATTAGATTGCCTAGTTGTCTTAGACAAACCTTCTAAACAACCTATGGAAACCTATGGGTGCTCCTGCACTAGTTGAGATCGAAAATATTAATCAATGGTCAAGGATTAAAAGGAAGAAGAGGCATGGATCATGGATTCTAATCAATGGATGAGAATGCAAGATTATAATTAATCAAGGGCTCACATTTGGTTCAAATAGACACTTTTGACCTACACACCCAGGTCAAAGGTGACATGCTCAATAAGTTAAAAGATAACTCGTAATTGAAGCCAAGTGAGAATATCCTTTTCTTAAATGATTGGAGGAAAGAGAATATTGCTTTTGGAATGTTCTCATGGATAAGGAAATGGATAATTTGAAAATTAAAAAAAAGTTTTAATTATGCAAAAAAGGGGGATAAGGAATGTTCCCCTTTTAGAGGAAAATTAGATTAATTGTTAATTAAACAAGGTTTAATCACATAATTAGGGGTTTCTAGAGGAATAAAGTGATTTTCATTAAATTAAATGATTTAATAAAAGGGGTAAAAGGTCAAATGACATTTAGTGAAATAACTTAGGGTTATTTAATTAAATTAGAATAGTTAGGGAATTAAATTAAATAGTTTTATTTAATTTATTTAATGAGATAAAATTTCGGCATGAAAGAGGATGAATTAACCTAATTAAGTCAATTAGGTTAATAGATGAAGATGATGTAATTAATTAAATAGCTAGGATAATTTAATTAATTAAGCAAAAAGAGGATGGGTTTGAGAGGAAAGGATGTTAGTTAGCCAATGTGATCCATCAAGACATTTTTAGGTGTTTGCAATTTCCCCCTCTTTGAAACAATATACTCGTTGCATTGATTAAAAGATTGATGTTGATTTTGATGTTGATGATGATGCAAAAATTAATATTGATGATCTCTTTGAGATTTTTATAGACAAGATAAATTTGATTGATGTGATTGATTGATTTATTGATAACATTTTTGAGGATTCACAACAATGCAAGGATTATGTTGAATAACATGAGGATTGACAGGGAACAATATATCCCAATGATGGTTGATTTGATAGATTTGATCAAGATTTGCTAGCAAGGCTATGAACAAAATTCATTAGATGATTTGATATCGATATAAAGATGGTTGGTTGCCCCCTCAAGAGAGTGATCGGAAAAATGACATTTTTTTTTATCAGGCTCATGATAGGTGAAAATTAGACTTATGTTTGAAATGCTTGAGATTTTAGGTTTCTTTTGAATCCAAGAGCTAAAAATTTTTAAATTGTTGAGCTGAAGATAATATAGATGCCCCACTGTGCCCCAACGGAAGAGGGATTGTTGGTGTGCTAACTCATATATTTATGTAGATAGATTTCATGATGTATAGATAGTCATTGGCCATGGGTAGCCTCATGTATATTCAGATATATCACACATATTCGATACTTGGATAGAATTGTTAGTGAAGAGAGAAGAATAAGAAGAATAAGATGAATGGATTGACCATTCATTTTGATGATTGCTTCAAAAAATCCAACAATTCCATGAACCACCAAGACATTATTAGAGATGGTGACTAGAAATGCAAAATGAATGCATGATGATGATGTGATAAAACCTTGGGATTGGGATTTTTTGTCATTCCTTATTGTTTGATATATCACATAGACAAAATGCATCAAGGTATTGATAACCAAGACAACATTGTATCTAGTGTAATGGACTTTAACTCTACAAACAGAAAGGATAGTTCTCATTCACATCTTGACATATGGAAAAATTGTTGTAATGCAAGTCAAGAGTTTAGAATATATTGAACCAAAGAATACACAATAGTCAACAACATACCCCAGAAAACTTCCCTACACACAAATAAGCAATATGTGCCAAGATTATTTTACAAGAATACCCACAAGCACAACAAATGAAAGATCATGATCGATTCCCCATTCCTTTCTCTCTAAATTATTTTGATATAAATCATTGAGAGTTCCTTGGAATGGGTCATTAAGATAGATCACAAGAAAAGATCAAAGACAAATAGTCAGTGTTATCTATATCTCTTGCACGTTTTAAATTTAGCTAAGGTGATGCCTAAAACTGATGTCCATTGTAGGAAGGATACATCCTAGAACATGTTGATCAAAGGGTTTTTTGATGTTAGGATGATGATTCTAAGATGATTTGTTGATACAAACTTCACTAACGCATTTACCTATAATCTAGACTTTAGATTTTGATAGTTAGGTTTTCACTTTATGACTTGCTACACTTGTTTTATACTTGCTTTGCCAAAGGTTTAAGATGATGATTGATTTACTATGGGTGAAGGTTTATTGTGGGTAAAAGAGAAATGGGATGGATGGTTTTGGTATTTTTAAAATGTTTTGAGGTTTCTTTTGGTTTGTTTGAGTATTATTTGAATGTTTAGGGATTTTTGGTTATTTGAGGTTCTTTAGGGTATTTTGAGAGTTTTTAACCAAGAACCTAACCTAAAATACCTATCCTAGGGGCCTTGGGGGCTTATCAAATATTATCCTTTCCTATGTTATATACGCAGAGACCACATAGTCCGATTCACTTGACTCATTTACAGGATGAAGATATGAACAGTGATGAAAATTTTAGTTTATTATGAAGGACTCCTAAAGGAATGACCTAGGGTGTCTCGGGGGCACATCAATGATGGCCTTGCCTACATCCAAGCTCAAATACTCATAGTTTGACAACAAGGCACTATTTTTTGGATTTTCGATGTGTTTAAATTTTTAGAGATTTTGTTGTTTTTTGGATGTTTTGGATTTTGACTTCACAATTTTTTGAATGTTTTTGGATTTTAGCTATATAGGATTTGGATGTTTTTTAATTTTTCGATGAACATTTTATGAATTTTCTGGGATTTTTGATGATATTTTGAGGTAAGCGATACCTAGATCATGATGTTGATGTCACGTTATGAGGTATAAGACATGGATCAAGATTTATTTTAAAACAAGAGTGCAAGAACCCATCCCCAGTGTCTAGCAATTATTCATATTGCAATGGATAACCATGATAGGTAATGTATATGCAAATAATTTGACAGAGTTTTATCATGATAGATATGGTCTATGGGACTTCACAAGATAAAATGGTAAAGAGTCTGTCAAAATTTGATCGTGAGTAAAGTTGAAATATATGCCGAATCTTTGTCAAGATAAAGATAAAATGAAATATCTGGATGAATCTAGATTTGGATGGATGGAGGGAAAATTGGATTTTAATCATGACAAGGATGAGATGCTTCTATCTAAGAAGGATCATATAGATTCTTTATTGTACTCATGACACTTTTTTACTAGGTTTTCATCATAGTACTTGCCCACAATGCCACCGTAGTGGTTTTCACTAGAGGACAATTTTTATTTTTATCAATTTCTTGATTTTTTAATTTAAATAATCTTTTTTGGAATTTTTCCCTCATGTTGAACCACTTGGTGGAACTGATGTAGAGGCCACTATCATAACGTGCCAATGCTACCTTGCTTGAATAAGTTGCTTTGCTAAGATACAAGCATTTGAATGCAATATTGAAGAACTCTGATTTGCCTTGCTTGTACTAGAATTAACCTTGTTTATGTGTGCATATCATGATAAAGTGCCTTTAGGATCCTTATGATGAAGGGTAGCTACCAACACATGATCAATGTGAGAATTGGATATTGTGAATGGAGTGTATGGTGTCATGTATGAAGTAATATGAGATGGATTGGTCGATGGTTTGGAACCTTTGAATCTCCAAACTTGGGAAGATGAGAAATGATGGTTGGGAATAGAGGTTTATGTGGAATTGGGACCAACCACTAGATATACTTTGTTCCTTTTTTGAGAAGTTTTCTTTTGTATTTAAGTACACTTTTGATGGATACATTTCCCTTTTTTATTTTTCCCCATAGTTTCTTTGACTAGTGGAGTTTTGGAGGGATGATTTTTTTAATTTTTCTTTGGTATCCATTTGTACTTGATGTGTCCTTTTTGCTTACTACAATTTCTTTGATGATCTTCACCTTGCTATGATAGGAATTCTTCTTTTTACGTCGGTTCCAATTTGTGTGAGATGATGGGTGAATGCCAACTCAACATAAAGCTATTCATAGTGTTGAGAGTATTTTCATCATAAGGATTCTTCGTGCCCCATATTTTGATGTTTTTTATAGACAAGATTTCCCCTAGCGTTGTGAAGGTATTATCAATACCTAAGCCTTTTCCCTGATAATGTATCCTCTTATCCATAGCCATTGAATATGACTTGTCATAAACACATGATATTGCAATGGGTTCCTATTGTTCAGGAATATGAACTATTTCTCTAATTCTATGGCATCATTATATTTTGATACTACTCCAAAAGATGTTGGTACCGATTCAAAATTTGTTGATGATGCACAATCTTGTTCAAAATTATGAACTATTTTCTCTAATTCTATGACATCATTATCTATTGATACTGCTTCCAAATATGTTGGTGTTGATTCAAAATATGTTGATGATGCACAATCATTGTAAGAATCAACAATCTCAATCATTGCTTGCTCTTTTGTAGGAATATCAAGATTGGGAGACTTGTTTTGGATGAAGAACGTCTATATGTCCATTAGAAAGAAACATCTTAGGATTGATGTCGAGGACATATTTTGAGTTTAAAATGGTTTGGAAGATGTCCCTTAGTTCTTTGTGAAACTTTGGGGATAGGGGTGTAGACATAGAAAATGTATAGTTTCATTTTAGCACGCTTGATCCCGATCACTAACATCATTTCCTCTAGAATCACACTCTCATCATTTCATCGTAATTCTATCTCTTAATAAAATGAATCATTATTCATCTAACTAGGTCTATCACCTCCTTTGATTAAATTAATCAATTTAATTTAATTAATCTTACATTTCTATTTAATTAAATAATTCATTTTATTTGATTAAAATCTCTAAAGTCCTCTTATTAAATTGAATAAATTAAACCTTATTTGATTTAATCTAACATATTCCTCCTTAGTTAAATAAATCAAATCATTTATTTAATTAATTTTTTCCTCTCAATTCTTGACTTAAATCAATTCATAAATTTAAGTCTAAATTGTCACATCATTTAATTCTTCATTAAGTTAATCAAAACCATGATTAACTTAATCCCTCTCATTAAAATCCTCTAGAGAATGCAAGTTGCACAATAAATCAAATACTTTGATTTATTTAATTCTCTATTTTTCCCTCACATGGCATCAAAAGGGAATATTCCCTCCTTTGAATTCAAAAAGGCCAAGTGGATCTGGTCCTTCCAACAAGGCATTTAAGGCCCCTTACATGTCCTTGGCCTTGAGCCAAGTGACAATAACTCCATTTTTCTTCCCTCTTCAACAAGTCATCTCACAAATTCAAATTCAAAATAAGTGCATTTATTGGCACTTTCACCAAAATGTGCACAACCACTAACCATTCACATCATGACATGTGGCATTCAACCATTGGATTGGAAATTAGTCCCACATTGCTCAAATCTCACTTTCTCTTCCAAATTTAAAGTTATAAATTGGAGGCTTCTCTCCTCATTTCTCATCCACAATCTTCATGAAAAGTTACTCTCTTCATATTGAGAGCTAATTTTTCCCATTTCACTCAACCCATCACCATTTTCACAATTTGTAACAAGATTATGCTCAAATCTCTTTGGAGATTTGACCATTTTCTCTAATCACTCAACATTGCAACTTAGGAATTGGAAAAGAGTCAATTGCAACACTTCATTGGAACCAATTCCCCTATGGGATCATAATGCTATTTTCTTAATTAGGATTTACATGTTGTGATTACATTGTGTTCTTCATTTCCTAAATTAAGTTTTAGATAGATGGATTTCATGGGGAATCCCTCATACTTGTTTGCATGCATTTGATCTAACAACTTAACCATGTTTGTTGTTCTAGTGCATTTGCAAGTTTAGGGGTTCACAAGGGGTTCTTGATCTTGACTCAATTCGGAGTAACTTTTGTTATCCTCAAAGTCCTCCTCTTGACATGATCCTTGGGTGGATGATATATCATCAGTAAAAGTCTCTTCACAACATTTTGTGGGTATGGGTGTAATAAGGGATATTTCTAGCTTGTTTGGAACTTCTTCAACATGCCCAATCATTGAGTCATCTATGGGAGAGATATCACAATCTGATATCCACTTCATGTCATTACAGTATAATATATTGCTAAACATTGTTGATGGGTTTGGAATTTGTTTTAAAATAGCATCTTGATATAGGTTTGATTCCTCATATTGTGATAAATAAATATGTACCATCGTGGTATCACGAGTATTGTTTACATTTTTTGAGGTTGATTCATTTCCTTTAAAATCTTTTTCTTTGGTATAGTTAGGCATAGGGTTTGTGTATAATTTTCAGATTTTCATTCTCATATTTTTGATCAACATGAATGTCTCCTTGTTTGATAAGATCTTCTATTATATATTTTATTCTAAAACAATTTTGTGTTTTATGACCTGTGTATCGATGAAATTAACAAAAATGATCTTCTATATAGTTGCAAGGTTTGACTTATGGATCTTGATAGTTTGATAAATCTAGGAGTGAGACAAGATTGGACTGTATCAACCTAGTCAACACATCCTCCATAGGTCTTGTTGTGTAGTTTTCACACACACGCCCCACTGAAAGTGGGGACCCCTTTTTTTGATTTTTGGTGTTTTGGCCCTTCTTTTCTGGGGGTTTTCACTTGCTTGGGTTTGTGCTTTAATTTCCATCTTTCCAATTGAACTGGCACACATATGAGTTTTATTCAAAATATTGAGTTCTAACTTTGTCTCAAAGTTTTCACTGATTTCGAGAAAATCCGCCTGGGCCAGATTCTCTCGGTTTACTTTCGATGTCCAAAGTTGCTACCTTTCACCCTATTTTCGAGAAAATATGTATGGGTTGGATTTCCCCAAATTCCGTAGCCATCTTGAATCCCTAAGGTTTTTTGGTTGTGGCTCTCTTGTAGAAAGCATTAATGGTGTTTGTGCAGACGTTTGGGCTTTGATATATTAGATTTTGGGAGGTAAATAATCATTTGAGTTTGTGCATTTGCTATCACTTGAGCTTGTGTCTTGGAGCTTTTTGGTGTTTTCCTGGATTTTGATATTTTCAAGGCCATTTGGACTATGCATTTGCATTTTGTGTGCATATAATTTATCTTGCTCCCATTTGACGATTTTCTATTGGCGTCACCAATTTCGGCCCTTGAGCTCTCATGGTATGTTGAAATGATCCTTTACTCTATTGATTTCGAATTTCTTTGCTTCATTTATTTTTCCTTGGGTATGCATGTTATCATTGGGAATTTTGGGGGTGTGGATTGCTTTACCAGTCCGCCAGGTTGGTTGTTGATGTTTGCTTTTGGTCTGGTACTGCTTCTTGTTTGGGCATTTGCTTGCATTGGTCTTAAGACTCTCAATTCTGGTGTGTGAGCAAGTCGTGTTTTGTTCCCTGTGCTTTCATGGTGGAAATTTTAGGGTTCTTGACCTAGGGCATGGCCAATCCTCTTCAAATTGTTGTGAGGAGTGTTCTAAATTTGTGTTTCATTCATTGGAGGTCTAGGTTAATTTATTGTCAAAATGCAAGCTCTAGATTCGGAGTTGTTAAATAGTTTTGGTGAAAGTAGTGAGAAGTAGGATAGGTTTGGGTTTTCGAGGTCCTCACTGAATTCCTCTTCCCCCGGATTTCCCCAACTTATCTCTTTCTTTCTTTTTCATCACTTTTTCTCAGATTTCATTTTTCTCGCCAAAATTCACTTCCTCTGGATTTTCTCGATGTTCGCAGTTGGGTTGTTTTACCGATTTCGTGCTTTGATTTTCATTTATCCGGATTTCGCCAAAATCCGTTCACTCCATATTTTCTTGGATGTTCTGCATCTCCTCCTTTTTCCCAGGTTAGTTGTAATTGGTGTTCTTTTCGCCAAAATCCGTCTCTGGTGGATTCTTCTGGGTTTTTGGAAAAAAGGTTGAATTTGATGATTATGCAGGAATCTATTTATTGATGATGTATTTGATTGATTAAATGAGCTTATGCTAAGTGTTTCTAACGGTTTTCTTCTTTAATTGATGGATTCAAATGATATTATGGGATTTTGCATGCTTGGTTCCCTAGAATCCACCTGGTCCGGATTTTCCCGAAAATCCTCTCTAGCGTCGAATGCATGAGGGGGGCTAAATCCTGAACTTTGAGATAATAATTTCCTGCACTTGTTGTGTCTTGTGGATTTGATTGTGGTCATCTTTTTGTGTTTGCAGGCAAGATCAGGACAGGATGTTGTTGGTCGAGGAAAGGGGAAGGCAACAGACCCAGGTGCAGAGACTTCTGCCATCTCAGATGTAGAGAAGGCAAAATTAGATATAAGGAGACGAATTCCTGAGAGCAAGTTGACCTCCATTTGGTCAAGAATCACAAATACAAATGTAGGCATGTGGGACTATGAGGAGTTCAAGGCTGAGATGTTAGCACCGATCCCTCCTCTATTGGCAAAAAGAATGGTAGACTTCGGACTGGCTCATGTGGAAGGTTTTCCTTCCACGGTGCAGTGCTATGAGTTGGTGCTTGAGTGTGCTAGAAATTATGATAGAGGGACACAGAGGATTATTGGCCCCTAGGGTAGGATTTTGGCTAGTTTTAGTCCAGTATCTATTGATGCAACATTTGACATGCCTCATAGGTCCCATGTGGTGGCCTTTGACAGAGATGTTGCTAGAAATTATTATGACGAGAATATAGTCAAGTCTCAACAGGTGATCAAATCTTGGCTAGAGAAGCCTAAATCCCATTTCTCCAAGTTGCCTAAGCAACTATTCAGGCTTAATTTCAAGAAAGAGTACTACAATTTCATCACTCTTCTCAGCAGGTTGGTGGGATTGAAGAGTGTAGGTGTGTTCGAGACCTGGATGTTTAATGTGATTGCTAGAATGGATCAAGGAACTGACTATCACTAGGTAGGAGCCATCAGTGTTGTGATCCATGAACATTTGTGCAATGTCTTGCAAACCAAGACTTTTACCATGACCTCTTACCTAGTGTATTCATTGGCGAGACTTCACCCATACAAGGGGTTAAGCACTAGGGGTATCTTTGGGTAGGATGCCATCTATGAAGTATATCCATAGTTGCAACTGACTGGAGGGAGTTACATGAGATCCAATGATGCTTTCACAATGTACATCACTAGATTGCTCCAAGATGTAGAACATATGAGAATTTATGATAAGGCAAAGGAATTGATAAAGAGATATGGGGCATGCTTTATCCAATTCCCAACTTTCTCATACATTATAATTGATGGTTTTCAGAGAGCTCCCTACAGAATCCCTAGATATCCTATTGATCATGTCATATTGTTGGAAATCACTAGGCAGATTTGTGACTTTGACAATGTTGTAAAGGGAGAGATACACAAGATAGGTTTTGGGAATGATTTTCCCCTAAAAATTGGAATGGGTGAGGTTTGTGCTTCCATTCAATCTTCTCATGATTTTGAGGAGGAGATGAGTACTCTTGGTCTCTCCTTCCATTCCAAAAGGGCAAGGTTTGACATCACTGTCGAAGCTCAAATGAAGGGCAATAGGGAATATAGCCATAAGACTCAAATTGAAGATTACTGGGTTAACCTTGCCGATGAGTTCGAGGTAAGAAAGAAGAAGTTTTCCAAGTTTCCAGTGGATTTGGTGAGGCTATATAATGTGGAGGCCATCCTTGACCAGGTAGATGAAGATGGAAATGTGATCCAGGGTCATGTCTATGAGGCTGTAAAAGATAGGCCAGTTGGAGAAGTTTACTGGTTAGAGGAGGAAAAAACTGAGTTGGACCAAGTCATGGCCCCAGTGATCAAATATACCAAGATGTGGTTGAAACACAGGATGTTAGAAGTAGAGAGTGAAGTAGTTCCATGCACCTATGATCTAATGGGAGACTTAAAGTCTCACTCTGCTTCTAAGGGTTCACTTGAACCGGATCCTAAGGGTAAAGAAAAGATGGATTCTCCTTTCAGAATCCAGGTAAGGGAGGTTCAAGCTGAGAAGGCTGCAGAGGTAAGAAAATAGAGAAATCCTATTGCTAAGAAGAGGAGACATGCCTCTAAGAAAGAATATAAAAAGAATAAGGAAAAAGAGGAGGAGGTTGAAAGTGCTCCACCATTGATAAAGAGAAGAAGAATCACAAAGCTTTCATAGATAGTTGAGGAGGCTGCTAGGTTGACAAGGAAATTGAGCCACCAGTGGTAGAGGTGGAAAGCTCAGGGGAAAAGACACAAGTTTACATGAGGAGATCAAGGACTCCTTCCCCAAGGGATACTGCAGTAAAGGAGAATGTTTTAGTTAGTGTTCCTGTTGTTGAGCAAGTGAGTGTCTCCATTCCTCAAGATGTTGGTAACACACAAGAGGAACCAAAGAAGGATGAAGATCCTAAGGATTTGGGCGAGGATGAGTTTTAGGAAGGAGACCTCTATAATGCAGAGGTAGAGATTGATAAAGTAATATAGTCTCGCTTGATATCACATGTAGACTCACCTATGAGGGAGCAAATGAACAAGTCTCCTCAAAAGGAGGAGGAAATACCAGCTAGGGCCCCTTCACCAGTACAGGTCATTGTGGAAGAACAGGTACAAGAGAAAGGGAATCTAACTGTGGATATTCCTAAAATTTCAAGTGTTGAAAAGGATGCAACTGCCGAACAACAGGAGCAAGGACAAGATAAGCAAGATGCAGTACCTACCGGGTCCACTATTCTGGATTGGTTAGAAAAAGAATTGAAGAGAAAAATGGTGATAATGGAGGATGCTCCTCCTAATTGGGATGTTCTCATAGCTAATGTGGAAAAGGAAAAAAATAAGAAGAAAGCAAGGGTGGTGTCCTGAATTGAAAGAGATGGGTCAGGTAACAGAGTGATCCACATTGCTACCCCTGCTCCAAACAAAGATAGAGAAAATGCGACTACCAAAGAATATCATTTGCAAACTTTTGATTTGGGGAATGCTACTAGGGAAGAGGACATTGAGGAATATGAGCTTTCTAGTGCTGTGATTGTGGGTACATTGAAGAAGGTAGTGTAGAAAAGGCATGAACTAGAAAGGGAGAATGAGAAACTAAAGAAATACTTGCAAGAGTTGATGAAACCCTTGCAAGCCATTAGGTCTTCCTCCTCTACTGTAGGTATCTTGCCTCAGGAGACAATCTCTGAACTTGAGAAGATGAAGTGCACCACACATGCTACAATTGCTTGGTTGCAGGGTGTCCAAACTAAAGGAGATGATGCTATTAAGAGCATATTATCAACTGGAGGAGATGCAATGAGATTAGTGGATTGGTTAAAGGCTATCTTAGCTCAGGATAATGTGGATACTGATCTCCTACTGCAGAATAATACAAGAATCATGGGATTCACTGAAGATAAATTGGTAAAGTGTGAGATTCTTCCTCTTCCAAGGGTTTCTAAACCTTGGGAATGTTTTGTAATCTTGCAAATGAGGTAGAAGGCCTTGAAAAAGATCCATAAGTAGGCATGAAATATTTAGGATACCTTGACCAGTATCTATGATAAGTACATTTTATTCTTTGAGTTCATGACTATGAGGAAGAAGTTTGCTCTGAAACATCTTAGTTTGGAGCAGCTAAGGGAATGGTGGAGAGATGTTTATTCTCCAATCAGTGAAGGACTAGTTACTGGACATCAATTGGATGATGTTGCGACATATATTGTAGTCATAGATAGATATTTGGCTAATAGGGCCAATTGGGATGGTGAAGTTAGCCAGGCGAGGGATGATATCAAGTCCCTTGAGAGAAGGATTAGGGTCTTGCCTATGTTACCTGTTGCCAAGCTGGATAGGGTTTTGTTGGTTGTACATGGTGAAGAAGATTGAGCTAAGGAAAAGGATGGGGAGTAGCTATATAGGGTTACATTGAGATTTGTGCTTCCCATTTTTCACATGTATTGAGTCGACCCTTTTGGTATCTTGGCAGTATTGGATGAAATTGCTGCCAATGGCACATTTAATGTGTTTGAATATCTTTTGGGCCAACCTCTTGTAGGTCATGTTTTTATTGTAAATCATCTTTTGGGTCGACCTACCTTATGGATTCTCTATAAAACGGGCGTGTTGCCTCATTTGAATATAGATAGATAGGCATATGGGAGGATAGAGATAAATAGATAAGTGATATTCTAGTGACTTAGGGTTTATTCTCAAGCAAGTGTTGTAACAGATAGTTGGAGTTGTTGCTACGTTCAATGATTTAATATAAGAGAGATATTGTGTTTGGTATCTATCTTTTGGAATTTCATCTGGCATGATTCTTGTTGTTCTATCTTTCAGATTGCTTATAAGTTTATGGTAAATGGTTTGATAATGCTTAGGGTTTCATGTCTGAAATGTTTGCAGCAATCTCTAGTCCATACTTTTTGTAGTTAGTTGATTGTTAGTTGCTTTGCAAAGTTAGCCTAGACTTAAAATTGTGCTTAGTTCAGTTATAAGAGTTTTTTCATCTCAATTGTAATAGAATTGGCTGGATGAATGTTTATGATTTGAAAATATTTAAATACCTTAGAAAATTGCACTATTTCTGTGAAATTGTAGATTCATCTGGGTCAAGCAAAAAGTAGTTTATGAGAGATCGGTCCATTTGGAACATTTTATCTTTTGGCATATTCAATCTTAGGGTTATAATTAGTATTAGAATTATCTCTGAAACCTTTATCTTTTGCTATTTCTTTATTATCAGGGTTCCAATCAAGTTTCAAAGTATCAATTTATTGTTTATGTCTGATAGATTCAAAATCCAATGTTTTCTTGTAGTAAGGTCCCTTTGTGATTACCAACATTTTCACATTTATCACTGAGTTGATTTTTTTGCATTGTCAAGACCTGACATTAGAGACCTTGGGGTTATCTCTTTTCCCATAGAGATTTACCTTTCAAGAGAGATAGGATATTATATTTTATCTGAGTTGTTGCTTTGCAGAAAACACCATCAATAGGTCCCCCTAAGGAAGTGAATTTTCATTTAGGAGTACTATTTGTTCTTTTTTGTCCATTCTGAGTGTTAGTAGCATTGATTGTTAGTTGATTTTTTGGTAGTTTTGTGTTCATGGGTTGGGAATTTTCTTGTCTAGGAGCAATTAAGACCACCTTTGCATCAACAACACCATCACTAGTAACATTTTTATCCTTGGCCCAAAAGTGGGGCTTGTTGTTAAAACTAGTGGATGGGAAGTTGTCTCTATATACTTGTTTGTTTCCCTTTAGATTATGGCTCTCTCAATGTTAAGGGCTCTAGGGACAAGCTCATCATAAGAGGTAATGCACTACATTTTCAAGTGGAAGGATAGATCTTGATCTAGATTTGCTATAATAATCCCCACTTATTGATCGAGAATGGTCCACTTGCTCTTACTACTTTTTTCCTCCATCGTTGCAAGAAATTGGTGAAATATTCTCCTCTATTTTGTCTGAGAGTATATAACTCTTCTAATATTACGCCCATGTCAAGATTAAAGGAGAAGTGATCTATGAATTTTTCAATGATTTCTTTTAAATTTTTTATGCCTGGAGGTAATTGAGAAAACCAAACCATGGCAAAAGGTGCATCAAATAGGGCTCATTGTAGGCAACCTCCATACACATGACATTAAACTCTTTCAAATGGTCCACAGGACTTCCTCTCCCTTTGTATTTATCAAATTTGGGGATTTCAAAGCCATGAGGGAATGGTACCATTGAAATGTTTTAGTAAAATAGGTAAGGACATAAATTCTATGTATTGGGTTTCTTTGTCTTTCCCATTCAAAGGTCCTACATTTCTTTATATAGTGCCTTAAATTGTGATGCTAGATCATCTGGTGGGTTTGGTGGAGGAACATATGTTCAGATGACAGATGGGTTGTATGTGGAATTTTGATATGATAAGGTTTTGTATGGGGTGTATGGTGGTGTAGTATATTGTGAAGGTGATTGAGTTGTGGATGTATATGTTCCCAACATATTTGGATTGATGGTGTTTTGCTAAAGATTATAGTATAAACCTTGGTGTTGTTGTTGTGAGAGAATGTGTTGTTGTTATGCATATTGTTGAGCAAACAATGCTTGTTGTTGAGCTTTTTGTTACATGACTAAGGTATATTATTGGGCTTGATGTTGTTGTTGTGCTACTAAGGTGGATTTCTAGACTTGTTTTTGTTGTTGCATTGCTAAGGCTGGTTGTTGTTGTTTTTGTTATTGTTGTGCTGCTAAGGTTGCTTGATGTTGTTGTGCTACTAAGGTTGTTTGATGTTTTTGTTGTGCTACTAAGTCTACTTGATGTTTTTAATGTGCTACTAAGGCTTATTGATGTTTTTGTTGTGCTACTAAGGCTTCTTGTTGTTGTTTCTATTGTTGGATGACTTGTTGATAAGTCTATTGCGCTTGTTGTAAAGCTAAGGCATGCACTTGCAATGTAGGATCAATTAGTTGTTGGGACACTTGTGATGGATTTTTGGTATTGATTTTTTGGATGGGTTGTGAGTTGGTGATGAGAGGTTGAGGGTTCCCTTGGTTCAAAATGTTTCCTTGACCGATGGGTAGGGGATTCCCTTGTTGTAGTTGAGGTGTGATCAAGGTATTACCTTGGTTTATGGGATTCATAACCAATGTGTTGTTTTGATTTGGTTTGATGATAGTTGGGTCAAATGTGGATGGTATATTGACTTGATTAGCTTGGGTAACCATTTTTTTTTATGTGTCAATGGGTTTATTGGAACCACATTTCAAGGGTTGACTTTTCATGAGAGTGTTAACTTGTCCTACTTGATGCATTTGGTTCACATTACCTTGTGTAACATTAGGCACACTTGGGGTATTTGTGGTGATAGATGAAGATGATTGCACTTGACATTCCAAGGTTATTCTGGTGTGTCATGAAATGTAAGTGGTTTGGAAAAGGTTGGTATCCAACTTGTGTCTTGGGGAAGGTTGGTGGTTAATGGAATGGTTGTTTTGTGAATACCCAAAGTTATGTTTGTTCCTAGACATGAAGTGAGACCAAGGTTGGTTCCTAGCTGAGTTGCAAGGCTAGATGTTAAGGGTTAACTTGGCCCAAGGGATGGATTTGGTTGAATCATAGATGATGTCAAGCCTTGTGTCAATGATTGTGCAACAAAAGATGGGGAAATTGAAGCCACATTTTCTAAGGCCTGATGTTCCATGATTTATTCCCTAGTAAGTCCAAATGGGTTATTCATGGCATCTTCAATCTCATATGGCTCTAATGGAGATGAGGGTTGTTGTGAGGGGGTAGAATAAATTCTTGTATCAAATTCTTGAGGGTTGGTATCAATGATGGTAGATGAGACTTTGGTTTTCTCCATGATTCTCTTGTGTTGTGATCTTGTTGTAACCATAGAATATGGGTCGCCTATGGGAGAGTTGTGTTGAGATTTATAATGTTTGAACTCTCTAGTTGACTCAAATCTAGGTAAAAGGGATGCTCTAAGTCTTTTGGGAGTAATGATGATAACGAGAGATGAAAAGGGTGGATGATATGGAAAGTGATCTTTGTAAACATTTTGGGACAACACTTTTGACTTAAGTTTGAATTTTTGATGTTTGGATAAAGGATGTTAATGAACTTGGAAACATTTCAGGTAGACTCATGACCTTCAAAATAAACTAGTTCAAGGATGATAACTAACTTCACCAAATTCATGGGGTGATCCCACAATACTGGTTTACAATTTTTGGCCAAATCGGACATTGAACTAATTTTTTCTAACTAAACATTCACTCTCGGGCACCTATAGCAGCTAAACTGTGAGGAATTTGAAGATTATGCAAAATAATTATTTGTGATATTTTTTTGTAGATTATAAATATATATTTTTCAAAAAAACTGGAATCAAATTGCACTTCTTTTTCCATCTCCTTTGAAAACTAGTTTTTTTCAGTAAACACCATTTTTAAGGAGTGACGCTCACCATATACAACATTACTTTTTTTCCATGAAGGATTAAATTATTTTTAAAAAAAATTTAGATCGGTAACTACAATATCTAGTGCTTTCATTTGGTTTCATAGTGTTTTATTGAATATTTTTTCCTTAATCAATTTTCAAAGTCAAACCAATTACAATTCAAACATAGGCAGACTATATACAACATAAATTTTTTTGTATGTATTGAAATTCAATTTATTTTTTGTTGGATCAAGGATTTCAATATCTAGTGCACTAATATTTTTCAAATTTTATTTTTGATAATCTGCTATTTTTTCACATGTGCAGAACAAAGAGCTTGATTTTCGGTGAAAAACCTACATTCACAAGAAATAAAAAATAAATATAATAATAAAATTAAATTTATTTAAAATTGTACTTTTTGGGAAGATTATAATAAGGAATGCATGCTTACAAAAATAAATTTTAAATGAATTCATTTGATCCCCCAAAAGGTAAATCAAAAGTGGTTGTTTATCAGCATTTTGATAGGTGTAAAGGAGACTTCGTGATAGGTATGGTTTAAAACTAGCGGGGTTCTATCCAAGGAGGTTTGATCTAAGGTGGTTTGATAAAACCCTCTTAAAATGGAATTTTTTAAGGCTTAAATCATTATATTTTCTAAAAATATGTGATTTTCACAAAAAATAGAATCTCCCAAAAATTGTAAACCAACATTGTGGGATCACCCCATGGAAAAGGATTCATTTCACATACAAAGTATCCAAGCTAGGGGTTGGTTTGATATATTTTTAAGTCAAAAAGAGTGTTGGTGTATTCAAAAGTTTTGCAAAGTTTGATGAGGTGAAGGATGGAATTTAATGAAGGGGTGAATGAAATGTTTGACCCAATGTTGACTTAGAATGAACCTTTGCTTTGCAAGACCAAGGTAGTGAGAAAATTCTATACTTCTAAAGTGATAATACCCTAAAAGCTCAATGATTTTGGTAAAATAGGACTCATGATTTTGGAAATAGGACCCAATGATTTTGATAATAAAATTCAATGATTTTTTGGACTCAATGTTTGCAATGTTTTCTTTGTCTCAATTTGCTTGTGTTCAAGGAGTCAACAATTTGAACATACATCAATGTGGGGTGCTCATTTGATTTAATCTTTGATTAGTGATGTTATTTTTTACCACATACACTTTTCTTGATTATGTTTTCAAACTAAATTTTTATGTCAAAAACATCATAACTTTCACAATGTCCAATTTCATGAAAAACATGAGGTTGAAACCATGATTGCCTATGTTGTCTTTGGAAAATATGGATTGAGATATAAGCCAGATATTTTGAAATCTCTAAGGATAGAAAACCTTAGGAAAAGTATTAATATCAAGGCTAATTCAAGAGGTATCCTATTTAAGCCAAAGTGTTTGATATTTTGAAGGTAGTGAATGTTTGTATTTGTAATGTTTTGAAACCTCTCAATGTATCTAACTGAATCATAATCACTTACAATCCTAGGTTTGAAATGGTGATACTTGTTGAGTTCCCACTTGGATTTCTCCAAACACTAAACAATGCAAACAATTAGAGATTTGGCAACACTGGCTCCCCCTTTCTCAACACACACTTCTCGAGACCACCAAATCTCAAGATCCTTAAAATTCAGAGATCAAAAGGATTTTTCTATTTCTACAATTGAATAGTAAGAATGTGGGGCAGCTTCAGAATGATCATTCTTGCACCAACAAGTATTAAGGATTTTGGATTCTAAACAAAGGTTTGTAATACGGGCTTCAAATTTAGGGGGTGCAATGATAAAATCGATCAAGAGGTCTCCCAACCCTTAGAACAAATACTTTACAATTAATAAAGATACTGAGGGAGAGCTATCATGTATCGCATCCCATTGATCACAATTTTCATTGCAACCACGCATTTATATCACGGTTTGGAAGAACTTGGCATTAGTTCATTACCACTTTGGTCATTCCCTCCTTTTGAAGTAGGGAGGTAGGCCCTCTAAAGATGAACAATAGCAAGGAAGTACATATGTAGTTTGATCATCTTTTCTCACATGAACAAAGAGAGAACACACACCACGTCTTTTTCTCACACTCATAAAGGGGTTCACTTTTAATACAAATGAAAGATGTAGGCGATTTTACAAAGTGTTAAAGAATGTTTTTATTTCTCAAGATCTCCAAATGGTGTGATAGAATTGCATATGCATCCACTAACAATGTTGAAAATCATAAAACATAGCAAACAATTATATATTTTAACCCTTCAAAGTAGTGATGAGTTTGTTTTAAGCACAAAATAAAATATGAAGTTGCCTTGTTCAATTTTAAGCCCAAAGTAAAATGATGATGTGGAGGTTCAATTTTATTCAACTTTGTGCGTTCCTTTTAAACCCAAAAAATAATGATGAGGGTTCAATTTTAGACAACTCTGAAAATGAGTTTTGAGCCCAATTGAAATCTAGTTGGTCCTAAGATTGTAGCTTTTAAACCCAATGGAAAATTATTTATCCTAAAGCATAAAGAATAAATCATGAACATTGGGTTATAATTGCCCCAAAGTGTTAAACACTTGTTACAATCATAAAATTTCAATATAGGGAATCTTTCTTCACTTTAGCTCCATGTATTTCAACCTACAAAACCCTATTAGTCTAACAACTAGAACACAATTAGAAGTGCATCAATGATCAGATAAATCAAGGAGATTAAAGCATGTGTTGAAAAAAATGATCAAAAAACTTCTTACGAAATTTGGGCATTGTTGAACATGATAGCATTGCAATTTTAATTCTAGGCATTGCTCTAGTGAAAATGGTCATCACTTAGCTACAAAAATAGTGAGCACAATAGCATCAATATTTGACTCGATGTCATTGCTAACAGTAGCATCGTATTTTGAAATTTAGGGGCATTGCTATGGTGAAGTTTGAGTGTCATCATTTGAAATTTTTGATACCTCCAAATTAAATCAAAGTCTCCACATTTAAATCAACGTTGGTGCATTAATTCGACATTGGTGTTTCAAATTGTGATGGCATCGCTATATGGCAATTCTTTTGAAAGTGCATCATTGTTTGTAGTTTGAGAGTCACTATATCCTGCAGAACAAAAAACAAACAAAATTCAAGCTAAGAAATTGTTAAGTTAATGGTTTTCCCTCCTAGCACTCGAATGTGAGATGAGGATTGTCAAGGTGGGCTGATTACACTTGATCCATGAAAAATTGAAGCATATTCATACCATTAATACTTGAATCTCAACAAGATCATTCAAATGAAAGTTAAACTAAACATTTATCAAAGCAAATATTCTAAACTATGAAAGCATTTAAATGTCTACTCTAATCCATCTGAAACTTATCCTGTTGTGAGATTGGTGTCTTGTTGATGTGGAACAATGACCCTTTCTCAATCCCATGATTTGTGAGCTTGTTTCAATCAATTCTATGGAAGAGAATCGATGAAACCATTGTGATAAATGGATGAAAAAATTATTTTAACTAAAATGAGCATGATGCAAGCTAATTAAATATGATTTTATGCTAAAATTGATCTAAATATGTAATTGATAAGCTAATTCTAAGCTAAAAAATGGAAACCCTAATTTATAGACAAGCTAAAAGATGGAAACCCTAATTTATAGACAAGCTAAGATGGATGCATGGAAGCCATTAATAGATGTCTTAAGCTATTCATGCAATTAAAATGAACTAAAACAAGCTAAAAGTGAGATGAGGATTGTCAGGGTGGATCGATTAAACTTGATCCATGATGAATCAAAGTATAATGAAGCCACTAAACCTCAATCAACTAAACAAGATCATTCAAATTCAAATTTAAACTAAGCATTTATTGAAACTAAAAACTACAAAATATGAGAAAAGTTAAATTCCTACTCTAACCCATTTGAAACTTATCCTATTTTGGAATTGGTGTCATGTTGATGTGAAACAATGTCCCTTTCCCAATACCATGATTAGTGAGCTTGTTTCAGTCAATTCTATGGAAGAGAATCGATGAAACCATTGTGATTGGTGTATGAAAACCTAGTTTATGCTAAAATAAATATGATGCAAGCTATATTAACATGATATTATGTTGTAAATGAACTAAGTATACAATTGCTAAGCTAATCTAAGTTAATTCTAAGCTAAAATATGGAAACCCTAATTTATAAACAAGCTAAGATGGATACATCGAAGCCATTAATGGAAGCTTAAAGCTATTATGCAATTATAAATAAACTAAAACAAGTTAAAAGTGAGTAAATTTTGATTGTGAATGCAAGTGAGTTCAATAGCATAAGTTTGCAATTGAAAGATGGATCCATTTGTCTCCAAATAGGGTTCTATTTATAGGAGAGAAAATGAGAAATGAAGGGTTGAGATCAAAACGATTAATCAATAGTCAAGGATGGAGGAAATAGGAGGAATGGATCATGTATTCTCATCAACGGATGAGAATTCAAGATGAGAATTAATCAAGGGCTCACCTTTGTTCCAAACAAACACACTTTTGACCTACACACATAGATCACAAGGTGACTTTCTTAAGAGGTTAATAGATATCTTGCATTTGAAGCCAAGTGAGAATATCTCTTTCTTAAATGATTGGAGGAAAGAGAATATTCCTTTTGGAATGTTCTCATGGGTGAGGATAAAGATATTTTGCAAATTAAAAGAAATTTTTAACTGCGCAAAAAGGGAGATAAAGAATATTTCATGGGAATATTCCCCTTTTAGAGGAAAATTAGATTAATTATTAATTAAACAAAGTTTAATCACACAATTAGGGGTTTCTAGAGGATAAAGTGATTTTCATTAAATTAAATGATTTAATGAAAAGGGGAAAAGGTGAAATAATATTTAATTAAATAAATTAGGGTTATTTAATTAAATTAGAATACTTAGGGAATTAAATTAAATAGTTTGATTTATTTAATTTAATAAGATGAAATTTTAGCGTGAAAGGGGGTGAATCAACCCGATTTGATTTGTTAAGTTAATAGATGCAAATAATGCAATTAATTAAATAGCTAGGTTATTTTAATAAATTAAGTGAAAAGAGGATGGGTTTTAGGGTGAGATGATGTTAGTTAGCCAATGTGATCCATCAAGATATTTTTAAGTGTCTAAATTTTGCCCCTCTTTGAAACAATGTACTCGTTGCATTGCTTCAAAGATTGATGTTGATTTTGATGTTGATTTTGTAGAAATGGATATAAATGATCTCTTTGAGATGTTGATATCCAAGCTAAAATTTGATTGACCTAATTGATTGATTGATAACATTGTTGAGGATTCACAACAATGCAAGGATTTTGTTGAATAACACAAGGATTGATAGGGAACGATATATCCCAATGATAGTTGATTTGAAATATTGATCAAGATTTGCTAGCAAGGCTAGGAACAAAATTTGATAGATGAATTGACATCAATATTATCAAAAGATGGTTGGTTTCCCCCTCGAGATATTGATTGGAGAATAAAGTGTTCTGATCAAGCTCACAATAGCTGAAAATCATACTTATGCTTGAAATGTTTGAGATTTCAGGTTGCTTTTGAATCAAAGAGCTGCAATTTTTTAGATTGTTGAGTTGAAGATTATATAGATGCCCCATTGTGCCCTAGCTGAAGAGGGATTTCTAGTAAAGAGGATGAAAAATAGTTCCTGGAAAGCTCAGATATTGATGTAGATAGATTTTATGATGTATAAACAATCATCAGCTATGGTTAGCCTCATGTGATGTAGATCACATAGATTTGATGCTTGGATAGAATTGTTAATAATGATAGAAGAATAAGATGAACGGATTGACCATTTATTTGATGATTACCTCAAAAGATCCAACAGTTCTATGATCCTCCAAGAATTTATTAGAGATGGTGATGAGAAATGCATAATGAGGATGAATGCATGATGATGATTTGCTCAAATATTGGGATTGGGATTTTATGACGTTCCTTATTGTTTGATATAACACATAGACACAGTGCATCAAGGTATTAATAACCAAGACAGCATTGTATCTAGTGTAATCGACTTTGACTTGAAAAATAAATAGGATAGTTCTTATTGACACCTTAAAATATGGAAACCTCGTTGAAATGTAAGTTAGAAGCTTAGAATACATTGGACCAAAGAATACTCAATAGTCAACAACGTACTCCAAACAACTTTCCTACACACAACTAAGCAAGTACACGCCAAGATTATTTTACAAGAATACCCACAAGAATAGAAAACAAAATATAATAATCAATGCCCCATTCCTTTCTTTCTAAATCATTTTGTTAGATATCATCAAGAGGTCCTCAAAATGGGTCATTATGATAAATCGCAAGAAAATATCAAAGATAAACAATCAGTGTTATCTATATCTCTTGCTCATTTAATTTTAGCTAAGTTGGTTTATGATACTGATTCCCATTGTAGGAAGGATACATCCTAGGACATGTTGATCAGATGGGTTTTTTGATGTTAGGATAATGATGAGCTATATGATAAGACATTAATATAAATTTCATTGATGTATTTACCTATGATCTAGACTTTAGATTTTGACAATTAGGTTCTCACTTTATGACTCACTATGCTTGCTTTCTACTTGCTTTGCCAAAGGTTGAAGGTGATGATCGATTTATTATGGGTGAAGATTTATTACGGGTGAAAGCGATATGATATGGGTGGTTTTGGGTTTTCTAGAATATTTTAATGTTTTTGGTATTTTGAAAAAAATGTTTTGAGATTGTTTTGGGTCTTTTTGAAGGTTTATGAATGTTTAGATTTTCAATTATTTGAGGGTTTTTAGGTCTTTCTCAAATATATTTGAGGTTTTTCAGGCCTTTTGAATGTTTTCTAATGTTTTTGGTATTTTCAATTTTTGAATGTTTAGGGATTTTCAGAATTATTTGGATGTTTTAGGAGTTTTGGAATATTTCAATATTTTAGGGATTTTCTGAGGAGGGTTGAGATCGAAAATATTAATCAACGATCACTGATGAAAGGAAGAAGAGGCATGGATCATGGATTCTCATCAATGGATGAGAATGCAAAATGAGAATTAATCAAGGCCTCACATTTGGTTCAAACAAACACACTTTTGACCTGCACACATAGGTCAAAGGTGACTTGCTCAAGAAGTTAAAAGATAACTTGCAATTGAATCCAAGTGAGAATATCCCTTTCTTAAATGATTGGAGGAAAGAGAATATTCCTTTTGGAATGTTCTCATGGATGAGGAAAATGATAATTTGCAAATTAAAACAAAATTTTAATTGTGCAAAAAAGGGGGATAAGGAATATTCCCCTTTAAGAGGAAAATTAGATTAATTGTTAATTAAACAAGGTTTAATCACACTAATAGGGGTTTCTAGAGGAATAAAGTGATTTTCATTAAATTAAATAATTTAATGAAAGGGGGAAAAGGTGAAATGGCATTTAATTAAATAACTTAGGGTTATTTAATTAAATTAGAGGACTAAGGGAATTAAATTAAATAGTTTGATTTATTTAATTTAATGAGGTGAAATGTTAGCATGAAATTGGATGAATTAACCTGATTAAGTCGATTACGTTAATAGATGAAGATGATGTAATTAATTAAATAGGTAGGCTAATTTAATTAATTAAGAAAAAAGAGGATGGGTTTGAGAGGAAAAGATGTTAGTTATCCAATGTGATCTATCGAGACATTTTTAGGTGTCTACAGTGGGAAATTTATTGAACACATGGAACTGTTTTGATTTAGAATGGGTAGGTGACTTGAATAGTCAAAGGTCCACTAGTGTCTATTTATTCCCTTTATTTAGTGGTGTTATCATATTAGATAAGTAAGAGAATCCTAGTATTGCATTATCCAATATAAAATAGAGTATATGGCTCTTCACATTATTATAAAGAGATGGTAAGGTTATAAATATCATGATTATAAGAAAATTTATTGTAGGGTTCCTAAGATGAAATGTTGCAATCAGAGTGCTAGTTTTATGGCTAGGAATACCATGTACCATGTTTATACAAAAAATATTGATTTGTGGTATTGATTTATTTATAAAATGGTGGAGATTTGTAAAGTAATGATTTATAATGTTAACACTCTAGATACTATTAAAAATTCACTCAAAAACTAATGGGCACAAACAAGTTATTTTATTTCCAGAAGACATGGGCCTAACATCATGCACTTAATTCATTACATATTTTATTTTTATTAAATCTTAGTATAAATATAAAGTAGGAAAATCTGAGGATAATGTCATATCAAATTAGAATCCTAATGTATAACGCTTATGTCTCCAATTTTTTTGGAATGGGTACTTGGATTCCCATGAGAAGTTGTGAGATTATTTTGTTATTATTCTCTATGATAATTGGGATATGATTCTCCATGATAATTGGGATATGATTGTAATGTCTTTGGATAAGAGATAACTATAGATTTTACATAAATATTGAGAGTTAGAATTAGAATTCTTGAATGTAAATTGACTTCCTCCATCCTATTCACTAGGGAGTTACTTTGTGAGTAGTGGTTATTCTTGTTATGATGGTGGGGTCTAAATGTGATACTGAATTCATGTTAGAGAAAGTAATGAGATTGGTACTCAAAAATTGTTATTGAGTCAAATATGCCCTAGTTAGTGGTTATATATCATGAGTTTTTGAGAAAAAATTTAATTTGTTCATTGGTTTTTACCTTGGACCATCATTTTGTCGTAGTTTATTTTGGAAAACCATTTTTCATTTTCTCCTTACCATTTATGTACATAGATAGTGTTAGATGGATGTTTTATAATTTATTGTAGGTTGTGTACATGTATACTACTAAAATGTTATCATATCATTTACATTGATGTAACACTTTCATTATAATTAATATAATCACAATGTCTCTTTGGTGGTGAATATTTTTCAAAGATACATGCATCTAGTGTTATGATTGTTCGCTAATTTTAAATTTTTTTATATTTGAATCTTCATGTCATATTTTAGGTTTAATATTTAATCACTTGTTTATCCATTTTTTATAAACATATTTGATCACTTTATGCATTATATTCATTATAACTACTCACTAAATTATCAACATAAATATAAATTCTAATGGATATTTTGTTAGATACCTAAATATGTGTAGGCTTGAATAAGAATTAGTTAGTCCAACTTATGGGACTATAATTATGCTTATTCAAAAATCAAATTTAAATATCTTTGAGTAAAAATCTAATGCAAAATAGGATGCCAACATATCTAATGATGGATTCATGTTTCACATCTTGCTACTCACTAGAGATAGATGGGGTAGGGATTAAACCAATTCATAATAACTAGGTATTATTCATAGCCTTCTTGGAACTCAAGAAATGGAAAACTAAGTCTAAAATATCAAGGGTGTATGTCACTTTCTCATAATTATTTTTACTTAACAATATATTGTCATCCAAAATGTTTAGGTTAAGATTCCTAATATTATATATAAATATGCCATGGGTTAGGTGATTATAATGAGAATGTTGGAAGAGGTAAACAAGTGAATCAATAGTAATAAAAAAGAGAAATGGGGAAAGGGGCCCTAACCTTGACTTGATGAACTGACATCTTAAGGGAAACTAGGGGGTTAGCCCACAATACTGTGTTCCACATTTTGGCCATGTTGTACATTAATATCACTATTTTTTACAAAATTTCACTTTATAAAACTTATAGCAGCTAAACCATTAATAATTTGGAGATGATGTGAACTAGTGACTTGTGAGGATTTGTGTGTAGATTTTAAATATATATTTATTTTTTAAAGTAGAAAAGAATTGTGAATTTTTTTACGTAACTTTTAATAACTCATTTTTTATAGTAAGAAACATTTTTAAAAAGTGAAATTTATGTCATCATGCATAAAATTTTTTATTGAAAGGATAAAATTATAATTTTCAAAATGTATATTTTTAATATCAATATCTAGTGCAGGGATATTTTTTCATTTTTTTTCTTCGTAACAATAGTTTTATTGATTTGTAATAAGACATTTACAAGCGCCTACCATGGCAGGGAAAAGGGGTGTCAGTTCAAAAGGAAGCCACCCAGGTCACCCATCTGAACCAAAATGGCTCATGACTGCACCATGTTCCCTAGCCACCATCACTAAAAACTGTCCAAAAACTGATTTTGGCACACCCCTAGATGATACAAAAACTAACTATCAAAACCATGCCAAGCTTCAAAAATCAGATGTAAAAGGACCAAGAGAAAACCTGAAACCACCAACCCCAAACTAGACATAGAGCAACAAATAACTACAAGAAACCATTTTCCTTTGCAAAGGCATCAAATTATTTTACCCATTCCATATCATTTACCTCAACCAGGTGAAAAACCCTCTTAAGGAAGAGGACCGTGATAGCCACAATCATCTGATGGTGCATCAGGCCCATCCCTCCTAAATCCAAAGGAAAGGGAAAGATTTGAATCACCTCACCTGGCTTCTTCACTAGCTCTAAGTCGCATGGACGTGACGTGCCTTTTCTAGTAATGACCACCTTGAGCACCTCCTCTAAACCGTCGAGCAACTCATTTTTCAATAATTTTCCCAACAAGACTTTGGCTTATGCCTTCAAAATCCTATTATCCAAAATGGAGGCCAAGAACCATAATGCCACCTACGAATTAGCGTGGAAATACTCCTTATGCTCCAAGTTCCTTTTTCCAAGCACCATTTTCACGGCCACCACCACCAATGGATCGATTTTGAGAAATAAGTGCTTTAAGTTTTGATCAAAAACTTCCCAGAAAGCATTTTGGCAATCCTTGCAATCCAAAGCTAAGGGGGTATCAACCCCAAAGTAGATAATTGAGTCCACAAAAATCTCCACCATAAATTTTGATCATTCTGCCATTGTTGAGATAACACCCACAACCACCCTCAACCCTAAACAAAATTAGATGGAAAGAAACGATACCTCACCACCCAAAGCTAGAATGGAAATTCCCACATTTAGTGCCACCTTTATTATCTTGTACACTACCAACGTGCTCTTCCTAACACCAAGCACCATAGCCAAATTTTTTGTCACTCTAGTGAATGAGTATGCGTAGAGGTGCAGAAAAAATTCATATCAAAGGCTTTTGGAATCAAAGCATGTCCTTGTCATCAGCCATCTAGCATCTTGAATGATTACAATATTAAGGTCTCAACGAATTCCCATGGGAATGCTACCGCCCTACAACCTAGGACCACTTCGCCCAATCGTTGGACTTTCCACAATCTATGTGGCAAGTCACCCACCCTACAACCCACCAATCTTAGTTGGATTGGTCAAGAGGAGCTAAAAAAAATTATCTTATACTGATGCCATCTGCCCGTAGGTTGGAGAGTGAATCAGCCTCCATATTTCCTTCCCACAACATATGATTGAGGATCACCAACTCAAAACCATCCAAAATTTCCTAGACAATTTCATAATTGGCACTTAGCTTCCAATGAGTTAGCTTTCTAGTTCTTAATGCATTAATGACCAATCTCAAATCACCTTCAACAACTATTTTTTTACATTCAGTTCCTTGTACAAATGAAATCCCAAAATCAAGGCCTACATCTCACCTGCATTATTAGTGCCAACTGGGAGAGAAGATGCAATTCTCCCAAACATCTTGATTTCCCATCTGTGATGATGCATATTGCACTAGAGATGTCAGGATTCCCATGAGAGGCACCATCAAAATTCAGCTTTATCCACCTATCTTGTGGGGGGTTCCATACCACTTTACTTCTTTCCAAATTTGTTCCTTCACCACCTAAACCAAACTAAGGGGTGGATAGAGATTCCATTCTAATTTGTTCTCATTATAGCATCCCAAGCAATGAACATGGTTTTGGTTCCCTATCGAGTAGCCACCCTAGCATTGACAATTTCTACTATACATGCTTCAATTTTGTTTAGAGACGTTGAACTGGGCATCACCTTCTCTTGGAAAACCTATCAATTTCTCTCCTTCCACAACTCCCAAATGATCAAAGATGGTCCAGTAATCCAGAGACCTCCAAAGGTCAGATTATTGTAGAGCTTTGGTCACCCAAAAAGTAGACTCATAAGATTATTGGGAAGAGTTGTCTACCATTGCAATTTCGCACACAAAAAATGCAAAAAATGTTGAGCCATAGTGCAATTTACAAATAGGTGATCACCAATTTCTTCCACCTAATTACACATAATACATCTTGATGGCCCTAAGAAGCCCAACCCTAAGAATCTGTTCACGGTGAGAACTCTCCCTTGCGCCATAGCCCATGTGAAAATTCTAGCGTTAGGAAGGCAATCCACACTCCAACAAAAGCTGATAGGAAGCTACAACACAACCAAATTAGAACCAGTTAACACCTTATACCCATCTTTAGCATTATAGATGTTGTTCAATGATGTGTTCCACCTTATAGTATCTCTACCACCTCTTAAGCATATGACACGTCGAGCCAACACAACTTTGAACATTGCAATTGACCCAAGATCCAAATTCAACTCGTTGATATTTTTCCACCTATAGCTGAGACTTCTTGTATCCCTAAATACCACCATCTAATCACACACCTTACTACCCCAAGCATGATTTCTAACCTGCATTACCTATGCCAGTTTTGCATTCTCTACTAGTTTCCTCTACCCTTCCCAAGAATCTTCCCAAAAAAGAGCATCACGACCTTCCCTAATTTCCCAAGTCAAATGATCCACAATCAAATATCAATAACTATAGAGGAAATTCCAAATTCTCAAACTGCTCAGAAGCACATTGGTAACAAAGATACTATAATATTCCTCCTTGAGATATTTTCCCTTAACATTCTAACCCATTTCAATTTTGGTTTAGCATAAACTGCCCAGAAAAGTTTCTCCCCCAAAGCTTGGTTTTGCAGAATCATATTCTTCACCCCTACACCATCTGCTTCCTTCTCCTCACAAATTTTCTTCCATTTTATTAGCAGAATTTTGCGCTAATCAGAGGTTCCATGCAAAAAAATAATCTTCATCTTTTTGTTGATGTCATTGTTAGCTTGAATAGAAATCAGAAGGCAAGACAACATGTATACAAGAATCAATGCGATAACCAATTTCAAAAGCGTCAAACACCCAACCCAAGACAACCATTTATTCATCCATGAAGCAAGCCTTGTTTTGATCTTTTCTACCACTGCATCCCATTTTTTTCCAAGTTAGACCCCTTTCTTCAAAGGACGACCTAGATATTTACAAGGAAGTTGAACTTTACAAAACCCCAAAATTCAAATAATATGTACTTCCCTAGCAATACTAGTTTGATCCTAATAAAATGTCATTTGCTAATGTGAGATGCTAGACAAAAACTAATAATGCAATAAGAGGAAATAACAAGATAAAAGGGCACCTCAATGATTAGCCTAAGAAAAAAATAACAGGAAAGCAAGATAAATAGATTGATTGTTTTTTGTTATACCTTCTATGCTACTCTTTCCTTGGTTGGCCCTTGATCTTGAAGAGTTGTGTGCTCCTTGGATGACAAGCTATGTTGAATATGCAAATGATATACAAAATGGATGAAGATGTAATGATGATGAGATGAGAGCTCAAATGGTAAATTTTCAAGAGTTTGTTTGCAAAAGACTTGATTCCCAAAATGGGAGAAATGAGGGGGTATTTATAGGATAATTGGAATTCTCTAGAGAGTTCAATGCTTGAGATTGATCCAACAAGATCAAGATGAAGGGCTATGGTGAGTTAAGGACTCACAAGCCCTTACATCTTGACATGTGGAATGTGAGATGTCTTAGGGTGGAATGATGTGGAAATGAGGTGGAAGAGAAGTACATGAGGTGGAAGAAGGAAAAGTACCTTGGGTGATGAGAAGATTCCTTAGAGGAATAAAAGTGAATTAAAAATTCACAATGATTGGAAGAATCTAGTGGATAAGAGAGGGTCTCCAAAAAGCTGGAGATTTGTCATATGTGGGTGATGTGACAAGTCCAAGGTTCTAGAAGCCCTTGGCACATGTGAAGTGACAAGTCAAGGCTTCTAGAATCTCTCATGGGGATGGGGAAGACCTTGGAAAGACAAAAGTGAATTAAAAATTTACATGGGGAAGAGAGGAGTCTTGGGCAAATAAATGTGAATTAAAATTTCACATGGGGAAGAGAGTCCAGGCTAAAAAGAGTAAGTGGGAAGGATGACCAGAAAAGGTAAGCCAAATGTGGCTAATGATTCTGATTAAGGTTGTGTAAACATAGGATTAGGATAATTAATGAGAGATTAGAGGCAAGTGGGAGATTATGGAGGATGTGACACTTAATCTTGATTAAGTGGTGCACATCCTAATCATAGATTAATTAATTTAATCTAGATTAAAAGATGGTTATGGAGAATGTGACAAGGAGAGAGAAAAAGAGGAATTAAAAATTGGTTTTAATCCAAATGGGTTAAAAGACTAAATTAAATAATTTGTCATATTTATTTAATTTAGAGAAGAAAGGGATAAGGTAAAGTATTTAATCTATTTAATTACATACTTTAGGAACCTTAGGCAGAAAATGAAATAATGATTAAATAAATTATTTAATCATTAATAATGAAATAGATGAATAGAGTAGAGGATTTTGATCATATGAAAGTGATCTAATTTGGATGTCTACATTTTTCCCCTCTTCGAAGTACCATTAGAATAACCGTGCTTCGAAGAAAAGAAAGTGCAGATGACTCTATAGAGGAAGTAACTGGAAGATGATGCCCCAGCATGGGGAGGAGGACTTAAGTTGTCCAATTGGTGGGGAATGGATGAAGATGCCCCAATCCTGGAAGGGATTGACTATGATAGGGGAAATAGGTAAATGTTAAGGGTATGCCCCCTCGAGAGGGTGATGGGGGAAAAAGAGGGGTCCTGGTCAACATCTCGATAGGAAGAAACAGATGGTATGGTTGGAAAGAGGGAAAAAAAATTAGACAAGTTTTTCTTTTGAACAAAGTCAATCGGACAAACGGGGTGCAAATAGCGGCCCCGGGAAGGGAAGGGATTAGTTGGAGGGAAAAAGGTAAATAAAAAGTTTAAAAATACCCCTTAAAAAGGGAGGAAAAAGAGAGGGGTCCCAGAAAATATCTTGATAGGAAGAAACAAAGGATATGGTTGGAAAGAGCTTAAAAAAAAAAAGCAATTTTGTCTTTTGAACGAAGTCGATCCAACGCATGGTTTACAAATGACGGCCCTGAGAAGAAAAGGGGAAAAAAATATTGTAGAGGGGTGAATTTTTCCCACTGCAGAAGGGAAGATCCACCCCAGAAAAAGGGTGGATCCACCCCGCTACGGGGGAAAATCCGCCCCATCATAGGGGCGAGTCCGCCCCGCTGCGGGGGCGGATCCACCCCACCGTGGGGGCGATTCTGCCCCACTGTGGGGGTGGATCCACCCCATGGCTAGCGGTGGCAACACCGCCTCTGACCGGTAGAGCTACCTCCAGTTGGCAGTGGATCCACCCCATCGCGGGGGTGAATCTAGCTCGCTGCAGGGGCGGGTCCGCCCCGGTGCAAGGACAAGTCTACCCCACTGTGGGGGCGGATCCACCTCGCCATAGAGGCAGATCCACCCCACTGTAGGGGAGATTCTGCCCTACTATAGGGGTGGGTCTACCTCAACCTGAAGAAAAAATGGGGGCGGGGAGTGATAAAGGAGGAAGAGATGGGGGAAAGGATGAGAGATGAGATGATGAAAGGGGATGTGAAAATGACGATGTAAAGTGATGGATAAGAAATGATGATAAGTGATGGGAGGTAAAGGTGAGCACAAATAGAGTCGACAACATAGATGATGTTACCCCTAGTCAAGCTACAAGCTAGGGTGGTTGGATGGATGATGGAGTGTTGTTTGATAAGGACATTATACATCCAAGAACAACACAAGGATGGGGAGGGATACATCCCAATGAGAGTATTATTGATGAGGGAATGATATATCCCAGAACAACACAAGGATAGGGAAGGATACATCCCACTAATGATTTGGATGAGTGTTGTTGACGAGGGAATGATACATCCCGATGAGAGTGTTGTTGATGAGGGAAGGATACATCCTAAAACAACACAAGGATAAGGAAGGATACATCCTAAAACAACACAAGGATAAGGAAGGATACATCCCACAGATGATAAGAATGATGATGAGGAGGAGGAGGAGGATGATGAGGATGATTGGATCAAGGCTTGCAGCAAGGCTAAGACCAAGAGTGTGATTAGATTATTTGAGTGGATGAGGATGGGGGAGATATGCAAGATGATGGAATGGATAATGAAATGCAATCCTAATGCAATTTTCCATCCTTAGAGCACTAATTTTTGCTATAGCATAAGACATTGGGAATCCAAGATGAACTAGTGTCTAATGCATAAAACAAACACAACAAACAACAAGACTATCCCAACACCCCAAAGTTGTGATGAATTTGGTCGGGCTAGGTATTGGAATAACCACAAGCACAAAAGGATGCCCCAGCATAACACAAGACCTCAGGGATCTTGGTGGGTACTACATGGGAAAACCAAGAAGACAGAAATAAAGAAATGAGCAAGATATGCCCCTATGTGGGCTATTCAAAGCATACCATGATATGATGGATCAAGGTGACCATGAAAAGTGATGATAGGGAGCTCAAATGATAAAAAAAAAGCCAAAAGCATCAAAAGATCACAATCAATTTCAAATGTCCTTTGCCATAGGATCAAGATGATGGATGGGGTTAATGAGGTTTGTTAGGAAGGATACATCCTATTGAGACCAATGAAGGATAGTAAATTAAAAGATTGACATGATGCAAGATACCATAAACTGATTGGATCTTGTGATATAGATGACCGTTGTTTGTAAGCACCGGCTAGGGTAGGGACATACTTGATGACATGACAAGATAACAAGATGACAAGACAATAGGACTAACACACCCTAAAGACCTAGGGTCTTGAGGGTTGATCAAAGATCAACCTTGTAGAGCCCTCGTAGTTTGATAAAAGACCAGGTATAAAAGCGAAAAGAGGACAATGAAGACCTCGATGGATAGAAAAGACCAGACAGACAAACGTCTAGGGGGTGGATCAAATGATTGACCTTGCCTACGTGAAAGCATAGGGGCAATGTAGTTCGACACAAGGCCAAAGATAGATGATGGAAGAGGACAAGACAGACAAAAGATAGAGCCCCGTGGACGAATCAAATGATCAACCTTGCCTATGTGAAAGCAAAAGGGCAACGTAGTTCGACAAGAGACCGATGAAAAACAATGGATAAGGGATGATGAGATGACAAAAATAAAGGGATGGAGTAGATATGATGAGCCAAGATAAGCCGTGTGGATGGTATGGTGGATATGTGAAGCTCAGGGATGGGATAGTGATCAAGATTAGTAGAAGATGAATTGGGAGGATGAGAGGATGTATGAATGAATGATGAAGAGTGATAATATATCAGAAAGATGTGGGAAATAGATAGGAGGGATGAATTAGGATGTGAATGGCATTGGAGTGCATGGGGGTATCCTAGAGCTAGATACCAATGATAAGGGATGATAGAGGGAAATGGATGGATGGATAAGAAGATGCTAGGATAGGTGGATAGATGATGGATAGAAGAGTGATGAAGATTTGAAAGATGCGAGAAATAGATAGGAATGATGATAGTGAGATAGAATGGAATTGGATTTCATGAGGGTATCATATAGCTAGATACCAATGACAAGGGATTATGAGATAGGAGGAAAAAGAAGTAAATGGATGGATGGATAAAAATGGGGAGATAAAATGATGCGAGGATAGGTGGATAGAAGGATTGGAAGGATGGAATGGATTATTGGATGGATAAATGGATGGGGAGGTAAGGATGGGAAGGATGGGGAGATGGAGAGGATTACTTGGTGGAATGGATGGACGATGTCTCCAAAGACCCAATTGCAAATAAGGAGATGCCCCCACTCTAGATGTGTCATGCATGACAAGGCAATAGGGATAGGAAGATGGGTGGATAAGGGAGTGAGATGGGAAATGGAAGATAGATAGAGGTGGATAGGATGCATGGACAATGGAAGATATAGAGAGGTGGATAGGATGCACGGATAATGGAATATAGAGAGAGGTGGATAAGGAATATGATAGTGTATGGAGGAGGGGAATATATGCCAAGAGGTCTCCAAAGCATGTATATAGGTTTTCCCCTACATGTATCAAGATCACAATGAAGATTTAGGACATGGGATAAATGAGATGGGATGGATAAGATGCGGAAGATAGGTAGATGTAGGAGATGGAGGAAAGGACTGCATAAGTGGATGTTGCCCCCAATCATGGAAGGAGACTAGATGGCGAATTTACACATGATGCTTGTTTTCTAGGTTTTCATCATGGTACTTATCCAAGACGCTTGTTTGCCAATTTTTCACCATTGGACGAATGATTTTCTCTTTACTATTTTTTTTAATCTTTTATTTTGATTTTTTGATGTTTTTGGACTAGGATGTGGATGAAGATGGATAAAGATAGGGATATGGATATACGGATTTGGAGGATATTTGATAAGGAGATGGATGAAGGACTCAAGCATCGAGTTCTATATGAAGTAATAAGAGCCCATGTGTAAAGTGACCAGTGGATGTTGGTACAACCTTAGTAGAAGAAATGAATTATGCAAGAGGATGAATCAAAGGGGTTGGACAAGGGAAATAGGGGGGATAGTGGATGGGGTGTTGAAAATTGTATGGATGGAATGATGGAGTGGATGTCTGATAGGGGAAGGTGTTCAAGACCAACATTGGCACATGTGGTGGATGTGAAATGAGAGGAGGGTTGTTGTTTGGATAATGTGGTGATAATGGAGGCATTGGGATAGTGAAGTTTTGGACATAAGGACCCAAAACAGATTGAGGAGATGGAGGAGTTGAATTAGTAGCTTTGGGCATAGCAATTTTGGATGTCGTCATGGATTTTTCATGTGAAGGTATTGTACCTTTTTTCTTTGGGATCCACATGGTTTTTATTTTTGCTTTGGTGGACCTTTGTGGCCTTTTGGATTGATTTGGATTTTGGACTTGATTTTTCTTTTCTTCAACATGTCTATTGAAGGGGACATGAGGAGCTTTAGATTCATGTGGAAATTTGGATTTATACATTTATGCTTTGGCATCCAAAGTGATTTTAGTAGCAAGGGGATAGATGTGAGAAGATGGATTATGTGTAGATGGAGATTATGTAGGTATGTGCCTTTGTTGATCATGATTAGGAGTTATGAAGGTAGGATGTTTATGCTGTTTATGAGGGATAGGGGTGGATGAGTGAAAGGATGAATAGGATAAGATGGAGGGGGTTATTTTGGGAGATAAGGACCCAAAATAGACTGTGTATAGGGAGGATGTGTGGGGTTTGATGGAGGGCTATAAGAGCCCATAATAGATGGAGGATGAGCAATGATGGATGGAGGGGCATAAGGACCCAAAATGGATTTAGAGGATGAGGGAGGAAGATGGACAGTTTTTTTGAGGTGATATGATGGAGGAGGGGGGATGGCTGCAAATGATTTGGTAGAATGATGGAAAGTACCTCTTGTGCCTTTAGAAGAGGATCATTTAGGATGTACGGAGGTTGTACCAACATCTTTAGAGTGCGGGTTTTGGGAGATATATCCAAGACCATGTGTTCCTGGATGTTCTTTGACTTGAATGGGCTCTAACATTCCTTGCTCATGAAGGCCTAAACCTTTTCCTTCATAGCTCATGTTTTCGAGCATGTGATCTATGGTAGAATTCTTATTCTTTTGGAAGCATGATGCGAGTGTGTTAGCAGGTGGAGGAGGAAAGGTGGTGCCTATACTTTGTTTTTCTTCTATAAGAAGGCCACCATAGATAAGTGTAATGCGACCAAGGTGGTACAAAAGTGGTGTTGTGATTGGTGATGATGGATCATGCAATGGAGATGAGGGGATAGCCGCATCAGGAGGAATGAGTGATAAGTGATCATGTGAGGAATTGGGGAGTATGATAGAATCTAGATTTATGGTAGTGGATGATAAGGGCTCATGAGATGGAGTGATTGGATCTTGAAGGTAAAGGGGATCATGGGATGGAGTGGATAAGCTAGTGTGATCTTGAGATGGGGTGGAGGGGAGGATAGGATCATGAGATGGGATGGATGGGGGATTATGATCTTGGGATGTAGTGGATGGGATAGGAGGATCTTGATTTGGAGAAGGGGATATGCTTGTATGCTTTGGATCAAGCTCTTGGCATGAATCATCTTGTATGGGATGTATGATGATGGAAGAGTGTTGGAAGGATGCCTCAATTGGTGGAGATAGGAGGATGGAGGATTCATGATGGTTATGGGATTGAAGTTTGTGAATATTAGGACTGGGAGGAGGGGATTGGATGTCTTCAATGGATTGGGTGGATCTAGGAGTAGAAGATGGGGATTTAATGGATTTGATGGGTTTGACCGGCTCAACCATTTGGACAATGTTAGGAATGGTGATGGGAGAGATAGGTCTAGGATGGTGGAGGGCCTCATCACTAGTGACAGTACATGATAGAGTGGGAGGGCATGATGTCTCTTCTTGCATGAGTCCTTGGGTGACATTTGGAAGAGATGTAGGATTAGGTAGAGTGATGGGAATGGATGGAGGATTAGGATTAGGGATTTGTGGATTAGGATTAGATGTGGGGATGTGATTGGGTGGAGTATTAGGAGGGGATGGAGGATTAGGATTAGATGTGTGGATGGGATTGGATGGAGGACTAAGAGGAGATGGAGGATTAGGATTAAGAATTGGAGGATTATATGAGTGGATGTGTGGATGAGGATTTGATGTAGAACTAGGAGGAGATGGAGGATTATGATTAAGTGAGTGGATGGGACTATATGGGGGACTTGGAGTGGTTGGAGGAGATGGAGGATTAAGATATAATGCGGGAAAAGGGAGAGTGACGTAGAAGGATGTTGATTTTGGATTAGATTGGGAAGATGGGGATGGTGAGTGATGGTAGGAAGATGTGGATAAAGGATTAGAAAGGGGAGATGCGGAATTAATGTAAGGGTATTGGGATGGGGGATTGTGATAGGAAGGTGTGGATGTTGGATTAGAATAGGAATATTGAGGTGGTGAACCATCGTGGGAGGACATGTATGGTGGGTTGGCGTAGGAGGATATGGATGGTAGATTAGGATGAGAGGATTGAGATGATGGATGAGGATAGGAGGAATATTGGGACGGGGGATTGTGATTGGAAGGTGTGGGTGTTGGATTAGAATGAGAAGATTGGGATGTGGGATTAAGGTAAAGGTATTGGGATTGTTCATTATGATAAGGATAAGAGGATGTGGATGTTGGATAGGATAGAGGTTGAAAGGGAGGACATGATGAATATGTCGATGGTGAGGATGTTGGATATCCCTTGTCAAGGGTAGCATAAGAACCGTTATTAGATGTGGATGAAGGCATGGTAAGATAGTTCAAAGAAGTAGTGAGATTTTGGGAGGCGATTGCAGAAATCCTACTAGCAATGATAGCATCAAGGGCATCTATATAACAATATTCATGATCAACAAGATTTTCGTTATCATCATCAACGGAGTTAGGATTCCCCTTGACTACTATTATTGGTCATGTGAGAAGGGGATAAATATTTATGATGGATATAGATTAGAAGGAAAGAATAGATGATGGATACAAAACTAGGATGTATTGGAAGCTCATATGGGGATTAGATGAAAGCTCAGATTAGGATTGAATAAAAGCTTAGATTGGGATTGAATAAAAGCACAGATTAGGATGATGGGATTAATGCTCAGATTAGAACTGGATTGGAGCTTAGATTGGGATTGGATCAGAGGATATGATAGGATTGATTTGAAACCAAGATCATGGGTTTTAACTAGACGACGTAAGGTGTTGACAATCAAATTTTTGCCAAATTTGGCAATTTTCAAAAATTGTCAAGTTTTTTTCAAAAAATACCCAATTCTAAGATAGGATGAATTATCCACTAACATACCAAATCTGAGATATTGATTCAGAGTTATTAACGAAAGTGTTTTTTCAAAAACTGGAAAAAAACACTAAATTGTGATTTTGAGGGTCAAGATGAAACTTTGGGGGTTCGAAAATGTGTTGAAAAGAGGTCCAACCTATCCTAGATATGATGGGAATCCACATGCCAGCTCATAACGCAACCACTCGTAAAATTTCAGCCAAAACCCACATCCGAGTCAAAAGTTATGGCCTCTGAAAGTTTTTGCATTAAAGTCAGAACCTTCAAGATTGATAATTGGAATGGATGATTTGATGACGTATCAATTTGATGATTTGGATGAGGATTGGTGGATGGATCAATTTGATTATGTAGATGAGGATTGAATTGATTGAATTTGTTTGGATCAATTGATGATGTATCAATTTGATGATTTGGATGATGCTACATTTGGATAGATGAATGTTTAGGATGATCAAATCGTCAAACAGAGACTTGGGGTGGTTAAATAGAGGTTTGGAATGGTCAAATGGATAAAACTATCCATTCAGCGGGGTGTATCCGCACTTCTGCAGTAAAAACTATCAAAAACATTGGATTGTAGGGGCGTATCCGCACTTCTGCAGAAAAAAATGTTGAAATAGGGGGGCAAGTTCGCCCCTCTGCAGTGGAAAATGCTGAAACAGGGGGGCAAGTTTGCCCCTCTGTAGTGGAAAATGCTGAAACAGGGGGGCAAGTTCACCCCTCTGCAGTGGAAAATGTTGAAACATGGGGGCAAGTTCGCCCCTCTGTAGTGGAAAATGCTGAAACAGGGGCAAGTTCGCCCCTCTATAGAAAAATAGCAACTTGGTTTGGATGAGGGATTTTGGCAAGGACTTAAAATGATTCAATGACGGTTTGACTTATCAAAATTTACTATTTTTTCACAGAAAGACACTTTGAACAAGCACAATCCTATGATTAGTGTTAAGGGGTATGGCCAGCAAAGGTCTTACTCTAGGATGAACAAAGTTTCTAGGGAGTCCTCAATATACACTCGGTACATGAGGCACAAACTGTGAACACCAATCCATCAAAGCATGAGTTGGGAACCCCAATGAGATACTGAAAGGCTCGGACCAACTCTTCATGTCTATCTAGGTATCACCTTACCTTCGACTCTCTGCCAATTATGATGCAACTAGATTGGGGTACAGCTTTGGCTCTCCTCCCTTTATATACCCCACCGGTACGGGTGTTTGGGATCGTCCCTTGGAGTGATGAAATCCCCAAGCAGGTCCCACTAAGAAGAAGACACTAATCGTTTCCAACTACCCCATTCGGATCCACACAAAGTGTAAAGGATGAAGGTGAAAACAAACTAATGCCCCCTTAGGGTAAAACAAATTAAATAGACACAGCAAGCAGCAAATGTTGCTTTCCCCTACTTATACTAAGTAAATAGATAAAGCAGTAAGGAAAGACTTCAAAAATCAGAATAAAACAAAGGCCCTGCAAGCAAATGTTAGTTGTTTTATCTCCTTTTTCTTTATGATTTTCAGCAAAACACTTAAGATATCAGCAAGAAATATTTTAGAATGTGCTGTTTAGAGAAAATCTGCCCCTCTGTAGTGAAAAATGCTGAATCGGGTGGGCAAATCCGCCCCTCTATAGTGAAAAATGTTGAATCGAGTGGGAAGATCCACCCCTCTGTCGTGAAAAATGCTAAATTGGGTGGCCAAATCCACCCCTCTGTAGTGAAAAATGTTGAATCAGGTGGGAAAATCCACCCCTCTCCAATGAAAAATGTTGAATCAGGTTTGCCCCTCTATAGTGAAAAATGTTGAATCAGGTGGGCAAATCTGCCCCTCTGCGACCTAAACCTGCAAACAAGCTAAACAACAAAAAACGTAAAAGAAAGAGACCCCTTTGTGGGTCCCACTAGGCATGCCAGAAATGTGATCCTAATAGAATGTCATTTGCTAATGTGAGATGCTAGATAAAAACTAATAAATGCAACAAGAGGAAATAACAAGATAAAAGGGCACCTCAATGATTAGCCTAAGAAATAGATAATAGGAAAGCAAGATAAATAGATTGATTGTTGTTTGTTATACCTTCTATGTTGCTCTTTCCTTGGTTGGCCTTTGATCTTGAAAATTTGTGTGCTCCTTGGATGACAAGCTATGTTGAATATGCAAATGATATGCAAAATGGATGAGATGAGAGCTCAAATGGTAAATTTGCAAGAGTTTTTTTGCAAAAGACTTGATTCCCGAAATGGGAGAAATGAGGAGGTATTTATAGGATAATTGGAACTCTCTAGAGAATTCAACGATTGAAATTGATCCAACAAGATCAATATGGAGGGCTATGGTGAGTTGAGGACTCACAATCCCTCACATCTTGACATGTGGAATGAGAGATGTCTTAGGGTGGAATAATGTGGAAATGAGGTGGAAGAAGGACAAGTACCTTGGGAGATGAGAATATTTCTTGGAGGAATAAAAGTGAATTAAAAATTCACAATGATTGGAAGAATCTAGTGGATAAGAGAGGGTCTCCAAAAAGTTGGAGATTTGTCACATGTGGGTGATGTGACAAGTCCAAGGTTCTAGAAGCCCTTGGCACATGTGAAGTGACAAGTCAAGGCTTTTAGAATCTTGCATGGGGATAGGGAAGACCTTGGAAAGACAAAAGTGAATTAAAAATTCACATGGGGAAGAGAGGAGTCTTGGGAAAATAAATGTGAATTAAAAATTCACATGGGGAAGAGAGTCTAGGCTAAAAAAGGTAAGTGAGAAGGATGACCAGAAAAGGTAAGCCAAATGTGGCTAATGATTTTGATTAAGGTTGTGTAAACATGGGATTAGGATAATTAATGAGAGATTAGAGGCAAGTGGGAGATTATGGAGGATATGACACTTAATCTTGATTAAATGGTGCACATCCTAATCATAAATTAATTAATTTAATCTGGATTAAAATATGGTTATGGAGAATGTGACAAGGAGAGAGAAAAAGAGGAATTAAAAATTGGTTTTAATCCAAATGGGTTAAAAGACTATATTAAATAATATGTCATATTTATTTAATTTAGAGAAGAAAGGGATAAGGTAAAGTATTTAATTTATTTAATTACATACTTTAGGAACCTTGGGCAGAAAATGAAATAATGATTAAATAAATTATTTAATCATTGATAATCAAATAGATGAATAGAGTAGATGATTTTGATCATATGAAAGTGATCAAATTTGGACGTCTACAACTAGTATTAAAAAAAAAAACTTTAGATTTAGCATGACTTACCTCCTGGCCAGATGCCTAGGAATACCTATCAATAATTTTCTTGAACCCCTTGGCCTTATTTACTGTAGACATACCAATAGAGCATGTTATCATTTGTGAATTGTTGGTGCCTGAATTCAGGTACCCCATGAGTAATTTGTACACCTTCCACAATGTCATCCAATTTAACTTTCAGAAAATTCTGACCAAGAGCCTCAGCCATGATAATGAAAAGAAAAGGGGATAGGGAATCCCCTTGTCTTAATGCTCTCAATACATTGAAGAATCCTTTCAAAGAACCATTGATAAGAACTAAGAATCTTGGACAAGCTATCCACTCAAAAATCCAATCCAACAAATGCTTTTCAAAACTGAATGATTCCAGAACCTTGAAGAGGAATCTCCAATTCACTATCATATGCCTTCTTGATGTCTAGTTTGATCAACATATCCTGTCACTTCATCTTTTGAATCGAATGAATTGCTTCTTATGCAATGATAACCCCATCAAAAATTTACCTTCCTCGCACAAAATCACATTTCTCTTCCAATATGATCAGGGGAAAAATACTCTTTAACCTGTTAGCAATTTCCTTAGCGAGGAATTTTTAGATAGTGTTGTAGAGGGAGATAGGTCAAAAATCCTCAAAAGTGTCTAACTTTTCTTTCTTCAGAATGAGGGAAATAAAGGTGTTTTTTATTTCCTTAAGAGCTTTCACTGAGCATCTAGAATCTTCAATAGCCTCTACTAGGTCCGAACTAGTGATGTTCCAATATTTTTAGAAAAAACCCGTGGGAAACCTATCAGGGCCTAGTACCTTGTCTGAGTGCAATTAGAAAAGAGCATCCCTGATCTCACCCTCAATGAATTTAATTTGTAGCTTCTCACTTTTATCCTACATTATTAAAGATAGAATGCAATCAAGAAATAATTGTTGATCTTGTAGTCATGACCAAGCCAGTTCAATGAGCAAGGATTGAAATACATCTGCCACAATGGATTTGATCTCTTCAGGGAAATCCAACAACCAACCATCCTAACTTTTGATGCAGAAGATCGTATTGACCTCTCTTCTTTCTTTTGCAGAATTATGAAAAAAAAATGTGTTCTTATCATCGCCTTGCAACCAAACTTCCCTTGATTTCTAGCGCTAGAAAATATCTTCCTTTTCCAATAGGTCATTTAACTTGTTCAACAACCATTTATCCTAATGAAACATATCCAACTCCATCCCTTGACTAATGATCACTTCATTCAATGAGTGTAAAGCCTCTTCAGTTTCCCTTTTCTCCTCAAATATGTTTATGAAGCATTCCTTATTCCATTGCTTGAGGTGTTGTTTAATTGATTTCAATTTTTCCACCAGATTGAACATTTTCAATCCTCCTAGATTAAAGCTAGACCACCAATTTTGTATGAGATCAAGGTGTGAATTCTAAAATCTGCAAAAGAGACTTAAATAGTTTCATGTTATTAGCACAAAAGATAGTTTAAATCAGAAAACTTAGACATCCCTATGAAATATTTAACCATGTTAAACAATTCAACTAACAAAAACAATGCAACCTAAATAAAAGAATATGCAAACATGATTAACCCTTATCTCATCGTGGATTGGTACCACTCTATCATGTAGGATGCAGCCCTTTCCCAATCCTTGAACAAGATGAATGATGTTATAAGTAATAATAATTCTCAAATGAAGATAATAACCTTGCATGAATATGTGGAATGAAGATGACTTTGAGCATAGTAAGTTTACTCAAAGTTGTGGATGAAATGAAGTATAGTATACTTGCTTAAATTGTGGATATTGAACAATGAATTTGAGTATAGTAAGTTTACTCAAAATTGTGAATGATCAAATGAGGAGAGAAGCCTCCAATTTATAGATTTCTAAAATGGGAGAGTGAAATAGAGAATGTGGGATCATTCAACATCCAATGGCCAAGTGCCACTTGTCAAGATGTGAATGGCTAATGGTTGTGCACATTTTGGCCAAAGTGCCAATAAATGCAATTAGGTGGAATTTCAAATTTGAGAAATGACATGTGAGAGGGAAAAATGAATGAAATAAATGCCACTTGGCTCAATGCACAAGGACATGTAAGAGGAGTGAATTCCTTGTTGGATGTACAATTCCACTTGGACTTTTTCAATTCAAATGAGGAAATATTCCCTTTTGATGCTATGTGAGGGAAAATAGAGAATTAAATAAATCAAAGTAATTGATTTATTGTGCAAGTTGCATTCTCTAGAGGATTTTAGTGAGAAGGATTAACTTAATCAAGGATTTGATTAATTTAATGAAAAATTAGATGATTTGACAATTTTGACTTAAACAAATGAATTAATTTAAATCAGAATTGAGAAGAAATGATTAAATAAATAAATGATTTTTATTTATTTAACCAAAGAGGAATATGTTAGATTAAATCAAATAAGGTTTAACTTATTTAATTTAATAAGAGGACTTTAGAGATTTTTATCAAATAAAATGATTTATTCTATTAAACAGAAACATAAGGCTAATTAAATTAAACTGATTAATTTAATCACTGGAGGAGGAAGACTTAATTTAATGAATAATGATTCATTACATTAAGAGATGGAATATGTTGAAACTTTGAGAGTATGATTTGGGAAGAAATTTTGTTAGTAAATAGGATCAAGTGTGCCAAAACGAAATTGTACATTTTCCATGTCTACATTTTGCCCTCTTCGAAGCAATGTACTTGTTGCATTAGTTCAAAGAATAAACTATTGTGATCAAAGTTCAAAATTTCTCAATTTTTTTAGATGTCCCACTATTGCCCCAGCAAGAAGGATTGCGTTGGTATACTGCCCCCTTGAGATATCGAACGGGAATGTATGATTTTCTGATCAAGATCACGATAAAATGTGAGAGGAGTGGTCCTATTAATCAAATGATGAAAGATAATTCTTTGATGTAGACAAATCTAATGATCCATAGACAGTCATCGACTATGGGTAGTCTTGTGTATAGCTTGATACAACACACCGATTTTAGATAGAAATGTTAGTAAATATAAAAGGATAAGAAGAATAAGATGGATGGAAGGAGGATCCGCACAAGTTCACATTATTACCGATGATGATGATGATTTGCTTACCAGGAGTTGGGATTTTCAAAGGGCCAATTACTTTATGTTTGATAGCACACATAGGTACGATGCATCAAAGTATAAAGAACAAGGATGGTGTTGTACCTAGTGTGATGGAATTTGACTTGACAATCAGATCGAAGTATTCTTGTTCACACTTAGCATGCATACTTTATTCAGGATGTGGTTCAAACATTCTAAACATCTCGGGCCAATAGAGGAAAGCAAGCCTTCCTATGTGGTCAACAAGATATCTAAAACATGCTCTTCACAAACCAAATAAAGCATATATGACTAAGTTATTTTACAAGTGTATCCCACAAGCGCAGCAAATAAAAAGATAATGATCTTTGCCCCATTCCTTTCTCTCTAAACCTGTTTTGTTTAGGCATCATCGAGAGTCCTTAGAATGAGTGCAAAATAAGATGAGTGTAAAAAGACCAAGATAAAGTAAACAAACAAGCTAATGTTCCTCGTACCACTAGCCAAGGCTAGACTACTGTGGGGTACCTAATGCTTATGTCCATCGCAGGAAGGTCGCATTCCTAGGACATGTAGTGATCAAGGATTTGATGAGACTGATTTGGGTGATAAGCTATTGATACTTTGAGTTGACCAACTTGCTTGCTTATTGTGAACCTCTAAACCTGCAAATGCACAATAGCAACAAAACACATTAGTTGTTAAATCATATGCATGCAAACAAGTATGAGAGATTCCCCATAAAATCCATCTATTTAAACTAAAATTAGGAACAAAGATGAAGAACACAATACAAGAAATGAAATTAAATCCTAATCAAGCTAATAGAATGATGATCCCATGGGGGAATTGGTGCCAATGGAGTGTTGCAATTGGACCTTTCCCAATTCCTAAGTTGCAAATGTGGATTGATTGAACAATGGTTAAATCTCCATAGAGATTTGAGTATAACCTTGTTACAATTTATGAAAATGGTGGATGATTAAGTGCAATGGGAAAAATTAGCTCTCAATGTGAAGAGAGTAACTTTGCATGAAGATTGTGGATGAGAAATGAGGAGAGAAGTCTCCAATTTATAACTGTAAAAATAAAAATGGTCACGGTCAATTGAACCTGTTAATTAATTAAATATGAATTATTTAATTAATGTTCTTAAGTCCTCTACATATAAATAAATTTAATTATTTATTTATATTGTTCATTTTTCTAATTCTTCTAAAGTAATTAAATAAATGAACTTTATTTAATTAATGCTATCTTCCTCTTAATTAATTAAATAAATTTTACAATTTATTTACATTAATTATCAAAGTTTAAATTCCAAATTTAAATTATTTTCTTCTCTCCACATTTAATTAAATACTTGTGATATTTAATTAAATCATTTTCCAAATTCCCACTTCTCTCACAAAAATTAAATATTCTTAATATTTAATTAAAAGGCTTTTTTCCTTTTCTCATAATTAAATATTTGCTATATTTAATTAAAGCCTCTTCACATTTCTCTCACACATAATTAAATATTTATTTATTTAATTATGAGAGACACCTTTCAATTTGTCTCTTCATTTTCTGTCTCTCAGAATTCCACTTTCTTTCTGAATTCTCGATCTCTCACCATTCATTTCAACAGGTTTGAACTCGACTGTCGATCTTGGCCAATCGAATTCCTACTTTCAAAAATCTATAAATACAGCTCTTTTATGAGCTAAAAAGAGGACCTCGAATCTCATACTTTCATACGTAGTTATTATAGTCGCATCTTAGCATTCATAGCATTTTTTTTAATAGCTTAATCTTTTACATGCATATGCATATTTGATAATCTCATTCTCTCAAGTGCCATTCTATAAGTTGTTGTTTGCACAACTGAGAGCAAACATATTGAAGTGAATCCTTGGAGATAGAGGACAATGGAACGAATTTGAAGAAGCTGCTGTCAAGAGTTTGCATTTACTTTATTTAACTAGTTTGCTTCAATCTAATGTTTCATTCATGTACTAGTTTATATGGAATTTAATTGACAAATTCTAACATACACATTTCTGGCATCCACCGTGGGGCCAAGCCCCGCATTTAACTTCTATTTTTGCAAATTTTTCTGGCAGGTGATGGAAAAAAATTGCAGTTTAGCGCATATGAGTCTCGGTTCAGTGCATACGAAGCATGTTTCAGCGCATACGATGACTATTCTGGTGCATACATGACCTATTCCAGTGCATACGTGACCTCTTTCAGTGCATAGACACCCTATTTCAACGCATTCCTGGGGATCCTTTTGGTGCATTTATAACCTATTTCGGCACATCTAGTTACTGTTTCGGTGCATTTACCAGATCTTTTAGTGCATACGTGTCCTGTTTCAATGCATACGTAACTTGTTTCGGTGCATACAGCTTCTGTTTCGACGCATTCGTTTGTAAAAAATTAAATTCTAATTCCGACACAATCCGCGAATAGAATTTTTCTGATGCTATTTTTTAATAGAATGAACCAATCCTAGGGTAGACACTTAATTTTGAATTAACCAATCTTAGGATAGTCACCAAACATATTTTATTTTGGTTAAAATAAACCCCATGTTTTTAGTGAAGCAACATCTTCACTTAGAATAGAAAATTTTTCAATTTGGGATTTAAAATTGAACCATTATTTGCATGTTGTGATTGTGGGTAATAGGTCTATGCTCTCCCCTTAACTGGGTGATCAAAATACCAGACTTACCTTTTGTTTTATGCAATTTAATGCTTTATTACATCCTTTAGAAGGCCTATCGTAGTGGGAAAAAGTACTCACCCTACGGGAATGACCTAAGTGGGGACACCTAAAGCCAAGGTTTCCAACCCACTTTAATCAAAAACAAGTTCTTGATGAAAATCCAACTTGACAGTAGTGCGCAGGATAACCATCCCCAAAACCTTTGTTCTAAAGGTTGGGAGGTCTCTTGAGGGAGTATATCTATTTTCCACACTGAATGGATACCCTTACTACGAACCATAGTGTAGAAAGCCAGTCGAGTCAGTATCCAAACATCATTTTAATCACAGTGCAAGGGGAGGGAAGAATCTGCCCCCAAGACACTCACCATATATTTGCCATGGATTGTTTGCTCAAGGGATTCGGTATCCACTTCCGTCACTTTGAGTATGCACCTGGAAAAGACAAAGACACAGGCGCCCTCTAGGGGGTGACAAGGTTGTGTGAGTCGACGTGATTTTAGGATATGGGTTGTGATTACTTTGATAACCTATTTGACAAATTAAGAGCGAGTCTGACTGAAGTGTTTATATTGTTCAAAAACCTATGGAAATCTCAAGAACATACACTCTTTGTTTAGATTTTAGGATTAACAAAACAATTGTCTACTTCTATGTTGTGTTTGTCACATTTAAATCAGATTAAGATCATCCAAAACAAGAAAATTTTATCAAAACTGTCAAAACATGTCGATCTCAGAGCTGTTTTAGAGCATTTGGTCTATGTTCTAGCGCATTCGGTCTCTGTTTTAGTGCATTTAGTCTTTGTTCTAGTGCATTCGGTCTCTGTTTTAGCGCATTTGGTCTCTGTTCTAGCGCATTCGGCCTCTGTTTTAGCACATTCAGACTCTGTTTTAGCGCATATGTGCTCTGTTTTAGCACACCTGTGCTCTGTTTCAGTGCATCTGTGCTCTGTTTCAGTGCATCTGTGCTCTATTTTAGCGTATCTGTGCACTGTTTCGGTGCATCTATGCTCTGTTTTAGCGCATTCAGTCTCTATTTTGGCACATCTATTTTCTGAAGCTTAGGTGATTTTTTGGATTTTCAAAAATTAAGCTGTAGTCATCCTTCTTATTTTCACCAACTTGCAATCGCATATACTACTCATCCAAATCAAATTCTACAATAGAGAACTCAATCACATTTAGGCATCCATTAAATTCATCTATCTACAAAGCTAAGATCAAACTTCACAAAGTGCAAAATCACATTTATTTTTCAATCTTTGGTTTAATTCCCGCAAACAGGATTTTCATCCTTTCACTTGGGGAATCACAGCTAAAGATTAAAAATCTTTTAAAGTCATAGAATCTTCATTCTATCTTGACTTTCATCACCATTGCACTATTTCATTCCTTTGATCAAAGTTAGTAGGATTTGAGTAAGGCTTATGCCTATTACCACGAGGTCTCAAAAGCACACAGAAAAAGAGGAAAGTATAATAAGCAAAATGGGTGATAATATTGAAAGGGAGGAAAACACCTTTAATGCTCCAAATAGGGAAGAAATAACTGAAGAGAGACTTCAAGAAGCAGAACAAGATCCTCAATTCCATACTCTTATGGAAATAATTTTAGAAAGAAGCAAGGAAAGATACTTTCTTTCCTTAGCCATTCAAGGAGCTAAGTTACCTGCTGATTTTGACACAGAAGGGATTAAGGAAAATCCTGAAGCTCCTCTTAACAATTTTGGTGCCCTTACTCAACAAAACAAAGAACTACAAGGGCAAATAAAAGAAATGCAAGGGGGAACACCAAAGAAGTATGTTTTGAAAGAAATATGTCCCTATCCATTCGATAGAAATCTTCCAATGATACCTTTTCCAAAACATTGTGAAATCCCTAAGTTTGATAGATATAATGGAAAAACTGACCCCATTGAGCATGTAAGGGATTTCCGAAATATGAGTTTAGAATTTTCCCATGAAGACACCTACTTAATGCGGTTGTTTCCATGAAGTTTGGGTGGACAATCCATAGAGTGGCTTTCAAAGATCACTCCCCCCATTAGAACCTTTGAAGAGTTGATAAATAAATTCATATCGCAATACTCTTACAACATCCAACATCAGATAACCATGCTTGATCTTTGTAAGATAAAACAAAAAGTAGGGGAATCTTTCACTACATTTTTACAAAGATGGAGAAGAACGTTTGCTAGGTATTCTCATCCTATTCCTGAAAAGGAAAAAATGGAGATGTTCATCAATAGTCTTAATCAAGAAATGAGTTACATACTAAACCTTCATTGTCCTCCATCATTTGAAAAATTGATTGAAAATGAAATCACTATTGAAGGAGCATTGATCAAGCATGGAGTTCTAAAAGTTGATAAAGAGGGTTCAAATTTGTACAACAACAACAACAACAACAACCATAGTAACAACAATGACAAGTCACAATTTTGGACTCAAAATAAAAATGTTGGAAATGATGGGGTAGTAGGTGCTAACAACATGAATTTGAAACCCGTCATTCTTAATGTGTCAGGTATTCAACGTAACAATAATGCTAGACATTCTAGCACCCAAGGCAATGTTTCTAATCAAGGAAACACAACTAATACTCATGGAAATAATTTTGGCAATAATCAAAATTCAAGTCTGCCCAGACCATCATATTTTTCAAAATGACGGAGTTTCACTCCCTTGGGCCAATCTTTGGAATCCATTCTCAAAGAATTATTGAATCAAAACGCTATTACATTGCCACCACAAAAAGACTATGAACCTTGAGTTAAACCACCATCATGGAATGACTCACACTTCTATGACTATCATAGATGCAAAGGTCATAAGACAAACAGTTGCCAAGGGTTAAAGAATATCGTTCAAGATTTTATTGATAATCGTACCATCACAGTTGAGGGACACAATGTCAATAATGATCATCAAGCATTCAAGAATCTGCTCCCTAATTATCACAAAGGGGAATCCTCGAATGATAAGGATAAGAATTTTAATAACATCCAAGACATTATTATCAATCATATCTATACTGATGACCCTCAAATCAATGCTATCAAAATCAAAGGTAAGCTAGAATATCGAGAGGTCAATGTTACCACAAGGGGACAAGCAAAGATCATTGTCAAAGGTGGTTCATCTAAAGCAGCGATTCCCCCTCCAAGTCAATACAGTTTGGTTGAGCAATTACAAAAAACATCAACCCAAATTTCTATCTTGGAGCTTTTAAAGTTATCACCTACACATAAGGACATTTTGGAAAAGGCTCTCATTGATACAACTGTATCTCCTGATCTAGGTACCAATAAATTTCAAGCCATGGTGGGGCACTTCTCCTCCAACACATGTTTATCTTTTTCTGAAAGAGATGATTCATCCATAACCCATCCACATAATTCATCACTCTACTTAGAATTCATGGTTCACAAATCCCGCATTAGATGTGTCCTTATAGATGGGGGAGCTGGATTAAATATTTGTACTTTAAAATTAGTCCTAGCTTTGGGATATTCAGCAAACTCTATAGACCCACGAAGGAAAATTACAATCAAGGCCTATGATGATGAGGAAAGGACTTCCAAAGGTCTTATCATGTTACCAATCAGAGTAGGACCTGTTGTGAAGAATACCTTTTGTCAGGTTCTCGATCAGGATTTAACCTATAACATACTATTGGGTCGTCCATGGATCCATGACATGCAAGCGGTTCCATCTACTTATCACCAATTTTTGAAGTTTCCATATGATGGACAAGAAGTAACCATACCTGCTGATCACAATAATAGTCAAACTTGTTCTAATCTAAGAGTGACTCAGGACACATTCATCCCACATAATAGAGAGGCTTTGGCCATATCTACCTCCAGAAACAAAGAACAAGTGCAAGAAATGATAAGCAATTTTGGCAGCAAGTTAAAATTGAAAGACAATGGGGTAGGAGAATATTCTTTATCTCTCTCTAATTTACCCTTATCCCCAAGATCCCATGGTCATTCGTCAACATCTACACCGTAAGCTGCCTCATCTTCAACCCCCATCACCAAATTTAATGGGATGTTTATCAACGAAACTGAAGGGGAGGATAGAGCTATTCTTGATTGGCTCTATAAAGATGAAGAAAAATTCGTACAGCATATCAAGATACCCACACAATAATATGGAAAGGGTTATGCTATCATGCAACAAATGGGTTATGAAGGAAATGGACCTCTAGGTAAGAGAAAAGAAGTTATTATTGAACCTGTCCAATTAAAAACAATGCACCCAAAAGATAAGACTGGGTTGGGATATGGTGAAGATACTAATGAAAAAGTAACACAAAGGTCGTCCAAGGAGGAGTTAATTGAATCAATTCTGAGAATTCAAGCAGATAATTCTGAAATAGACTCAAACAAATACGAATGGGATGACTTCTCAGATGATACTTATGTCTTAGAGAAAAGAGTGGATGTGATACACAAATTCTCACCTACATTCTTACAAGGAGAAAGCTCAAGACCTTCATTTGAATATGTCGTACAAAGCAATCGTGACTCTAGTGAGACCAATTCGATTCAAAGCAAGATAGATCATTTTGAGGAGGATACCATCTTAGACTTCTCCCATAATAACATTGACAATAACATCATGACCCTTACAGCCAATGACATTACTCATCCTAATGATCCATTACCTTTGGTTCATCCTGAACTCATTAATTGGGAACAAATCGCACCCATTGATGTTCCAATGTTTCCAAATGACAAAACCATATAAACTTTCTTTGTTCATCCCATCCCGAAACAAGTTCCATCGGGGAATCACCGGATCAGTGTTTTCGACAGGAAAGTGCCAAGTTTCTCAGCTATGAAATAAATAACATAAAAGAAAGACCTAATGGTGAAAACCTAACAAAGGCTGTATTAGGTCAAGAAAAAAGAAAAATGAAAGAAAAATCTAATGGTGAAAACCTAACAAAGGCAGTATTAGATCAAGAAAAGAGAAAAATAAAAAGCGTATCCAATGGTGAAAACCTTTCAAAGGCACCATAGGATGGGAAACTTGACACTCTTCCAAAGTACTATCAGGAAAGATCTTCCATTTTGATTGAACCAACGGACGCACTCAATATAGGTACTGCAGAAAAGCCTAAAGTGTTGCAATTGGTTGTGTCTCTTATAGATGAAGAAGTACCTAAATTCATAGAATTTCTCAAGGATAATTAGATCAGTTTTGCATGGTCCTACATAGATATGCTTAGATTGGATTCGGACCTCATCATGCATCATCTATCTATTACACCAAGGGCAAGGCCTGTAAAACAAAAACTTAGAAAAATGCATCCACACGTCGCGTTGTTGGTTAAAGAAGAATTAAAGAAACTTCTAGAAGTTGGATTCATTCGATCCATAGATTATGTAGAATGGATTTCAAATATTGTGCCTATTTCAAAGCCAGACGAAAGGATCAAAATTTGCACAGATTTTAGGGATTTGAACAAAGCATGTCCTAAAGATGACTTTCCTTTACCAAACATTGATATGATTGTGGATTTAACTGCTAAACATGCAATGTACTCATTGATGGATGGATTCTCAGGATACAACCAAATAAAGATTGCACCAGAAGATTAGGATAAAATGGCATTCACATGTCCTTGGGGTACATATTGTTGGAACGTAATGCCATTTGGATTGAAAAATGCAGGAGCTACCTACCAACGAGCAATGACAACAATTTTTCATGACATGATGCATACATTTATGGAGGATTATGTTGATGATCTTCTTGCCAAGTCTAACACTAGAGAAGGACACATTGATATCTTAAGAATGGAACAATTCAAAGTATGACTTAATCCTAAGAAATGCGTCTTTGGAGTAAAATCTAGAAAGTTATTAGGATACATTGTGTCAGAAAAGGAAATTGAAGTAGATCCAGCTAAAGTACAAGCAATCCTTGATATGCCACCACCAAGGAACATCAGTCAACTATGCTCTTTACAAGGACGGTTACAATCCATTTTTTGATTCATTGCTCAATTGGCAGATAAGAGTTTACCATTTACATATCTCTTGCACAAAAATGTTCCATTCAAATGGGAGAACAAATGTGAAGCAGCCTTTGAACAAATAAAGCAATATCTCATGAATCCTCTAGAATTGGCTCCACCAATACAAGGTGCGCCCCTCATATTGTATATTGCCACCACAAAAGTATCTTTAGGAGCATTATTGGCACAAGAAGACAATGCAGGAAAAGAACGAGCCATTTATTACATCAGCAGAACTCTAACAAGTCACAAGCTAAATTACACCTTCATTGAAAAAGCTTTTTTAGTAGTGGTGTTCACTTCTCAAAAATTACAACACTACATGTTGACTCATACAGTAAAGCTTGTGGCTAAGATTGACCCACTCAAGTATCTTCTAAGTAAGGCAACCTTAACTGGCAAGCTAGCTAAATGGGTTATGATCTTAAGCGAGTTTGATATTCAGTATGTGGATAGAAAAGCTATAAAAGGACAAGTAATTGCAAATCAATTAGCAGAAGCACCGATACTAGTGGAACATCCAATACATGTTGATTTTCCTGAAGCCAATATTTTCACAGCAAAAATCCAATGGGCATGGTCACTTTATTTTGATGGTTCCTACACTCAACATGGTTTAGGAGTAGGAATTCTTTTCATTACACCTCAAGGACATACAATTCCAAAATATTATTGGCTAATGTTTCCTTGCACAGATAACATAGCTGAATATGAGGCATTGATAATCGGCATGAAAATTGCAGTAAATTGGAAAATCAAATAACTTCAAGTTTTCGGCGACTCGCAACTTGTCATAAATCAAATCAATGATGAATATCACACTAAAGATGACAAATTGATACCTTACAAAAGAATGGTGGAGGATCTCAAGAAATACTTTGTTACTATCAAGTTCGAACAAATTCCACGCATTGATAACAAAGCAGCAGACTCTATGGCTACAATCGCCTCTTTACTACAATTGTCAGAAAATTAAAAATGGTATGATTTCCTGGTGGAACAATTGTTTTCTCCTGCCCATGATGATCCTGAAACACAAATCATTTTCCATTTGACGAGTTTTGAATCTTCTTTATATGGCCAAATCTACACTTACTTGAAAGATACTACTTTACCCTTAGGTTTGTCTAGAAATCAAAAACGAAATTTCATTCATCAATCATCCCATTACACATTAATTGCTGACATCTTATATCGGTGTGGTCTGGATGGTACCCTCCTTAGGTGTCTTGAACGCGATGAATCAGAAAAAGCCTTACAAGAGGTCCATGGTGGAATTTGTGGGACACATTCAAGTGGACTAACCTTAGCAAAGAAACTTGTAAGATTAGGATACTACTGGCCAACTATGGAGAAAGAATCTTTCGCCTTTGTGAAGAAATGTGTCAAATGTCAGATTCATAGGAATCTCATTCATGCTCCTGCTCAGGAATTACAACCCTTCACTACAACATGGCCTTTTGCTCAGTGGGGATTGGACTTGGTAGGAAAAATACATCCATCATCTTCAAATGGACACAAATTTATCATTACAACCACTGAATATTTCACTAAGTGGATTGAAGTTGTTCCTTTAACAACTATTACGAGTAAACAAATTTCTTCATTCATCTTGAATTATATCATTTGTAGATAAGGTATCCCTAGCTACATTATAATAGATAATGGTAGACCCTTTAAAAATCAAGATGTTGATGAATTATGTGAAAGATTTTGCATCCAACACAGGTACTCCACACCTTATTATCCACAAGGGAATGGTCAAGCTGAAGCTTCAAACAAAACAATTCTAAAGATTCTGAAGAAAACAGTGAATGAAGTAGGTCGTGATTGGCATGTTCAGTTAAATCCAGCATTATGGGCCTATCGAACAAGCATTCGCACGCTGACAGGAGCTACTCCTTATGCTTTGGTCTATGGAGCAGAAGCTATTTTGCCACTTGAAGTTGAGATTCCTTCACTTCGAGTATCACTCAAAGGATTAATCAATGATGAAGACTATAGAGTATCAAGGTTGCAAGAGCTGGAACTGCTAGATGAATGATGTCAAACTATGGTTAATCACTTGAAGGGATACCAACAAATCATGTCTCATAGTTATAATCACAGAGACAAACCATGCAGTTTTCAAGTGGGTGATTTGGTCCTCAAAGAAAACCCTCGAAATCAACAAGATCAGGAAAAGAAAGGTAAATTTGAACCTAACTGGTTAGGCCTATTCGTTATCATTGTAGCTTACAGATTGGGGGCATATTAGTTGTCAATAGCAGAAGGGGACCTATTTGAAGACCTGATCAACAGCATTCATGTGAAAAGGTTCAACACCTAAGAAAAATCAAAAACAATATAAAAAGTCCTGAAAAAATATATATATATATATATATCAAAATATTGCCTTAATGAAAAACTGGCAAATAGGCATCTTGGTAATAACAAAAAAATCATAAAATCAGGAAAAAGTGCAATAAAAACAAACAATGAAAACCTGGCAAACAGGCATTGCTTGTGATTTCATTTAGCTCTCTCATCTATTAGGATTCATTCTGCATATGCATCCTTGCATCAGTATCGCACACACCTCATTATCACATTCACATCATTTTCCTTGAAACGACAAGGATCTCATCATGGCTTGATGATTAGAGGTTTATCCATCGCAACGGTTGTGTCTAGCAAGAGTCAGAGTACAAGGTCACTAGGGGGCAGTTTGCTTTTCTAGGAAGTAGTCAGCAGCATGTGTCTAGCATCAGAATGTCTGAAACAATAGTTTTTGAGCTTACATGATTATCTTGATAGATTATTTAAAAACAAATTGGATGATCTTAATCTGAATAAAATGAATGACAAAACTTAAAAGGAAAAGTTGCAAATTGTTGTTTTGATATTTGATGACATCATATCTTTGGAGTGGTTCAATGATGTATTGAACTAGAATCACAAGGAAGAAGTATGATTTTTCTTTGATTATTGTCTGTAAGTTAATAATTAGTATGATGCAAATTGGTCGCGGGACATGTTCTACAATGGATCATTGATGACATTTCAAAATTTGCATAGGAAATTGATTAACTTTTGTCTGTTTATGCAAGCAATACTCGGGTCATCTTGGCTTAATTATACCATTGATGCTTGTATTAACTTGCTACATTAAACATTATGGAAGCAGTACTCAGGTCATCATTGGTGCTAATATACCCTTTGATGCTTTTACTAACTTTCGACATATCAAAAAGCTCAATGATGACAATTAAACACAGCAAGAAATAGCAACAAGGAGAATGATCCATTATTTCATTTAGGGTTACATAAATCATTTAGGACTGCATAATTCATTTGCATTTTTATGTTCTTTTTAAAATAGATTTTTGAGGGTGGATCACATTCTTAAATATCTCTTTCGACAATGGTTGAGTAAGACTGGACATTTGGTACATCTCATCATCATCATTTTATATCATTATCATATTCCTTATCATATCATTTTCCATCATTACATCATAGATATTCATTACATCATAGGCATGGTTATCATTCATCATTCATTAACATATACATCTGCATATTTCACACATTCATAAAATAAAAATTGCATTCATATTTTTCACATCATTACATCATATATCATAAGATCATTGCATGAGTGTATTTTCATTACATCATCATCATAAATCATAATCCCATTATAATCATTTACATCTTGCATTTTGCATTCATTGCATACATCATAAAAGAAATTTTTTAAATCATATCATATCATCATTTGCATCATCATACACGACATGACATATAAAAAAATCAAAACATCCATAACATGTGCATAAATCATCCATAATACATGTGCATAATCAAATCGCCATTGCATATCATAAATCTCATCAAAACAAATATCCAAGAATACAAGGATATCAAATGTTTCAAAAAGATATATCATACAATGGCATCAATGTGTATAATAAGTTGTTCATCGCTGAGGGGCATCTGACTGTGGATCATGGCTACTGCTACTGCCAGAGGTAGTGAGTCTCACTAGATCTCTACTCTCGGAGGCTCTGCTCTCTCGTCTAGCTGGCTGGCCCACACTCCCGGTTGCACTCCTAGAGTGACTATGTGAGTGAGTCCGAGTCTGAGTACCTGACTGAGTGAAGGCTATCTGCCGCTAAGGTTGCATTGCCTCGAAGTAGCACATCCTATAATACTTGACCTCCTGAGCAGTCTCTAATCCCTCTGCTACAACCTCTCCAATAGAGGTGCTCTCCACTGATCTCAGTAGCCTTTCAGCTACCCCCTCGGCCTGTACGCATCTCTCTCAGAAGCTATCCCTCTCGGCAATAAGTTGTGCTATCTGTGGGTCAGGAGGTGGTGGCTACGCTATCTGTCCCTACAGCTGACTAATGGTTGCCTGGGCTTGTGCTAACTAACTACTCAAAGTCTCAACCTTAGTCTGCATAGCATCTAACTGTCCCTATGATAGAGCCCTAATGGTGATCCGCAGTGTTGAAGTGTTGGCCTGACCCACTACTCTAGATGTTCGTGGCCTCATCCTGAAGGGAATATCAAAAAATATTCTCTGCCTCCCACTACCTCCATCATCCCCATCATCTAAGTCATCTGACTCCTCATCTGTCTCCTCGACCTTGGAGGTCTCATCATCTACCTCCATGGCTACCCCGCCAATATCTACAACATGCTCTGCCTGTACCTACCCCTGATCCTATGGCTCCCCTGCTACTAGATGTCCCTATTGCTGTTGTAACCCTATCGGGATAACTGGACCTCTCATCAATGGGGCAGGCTAATCTGGACTAGTAAAATGAGGAAAGGGATGTGTGTAGAAATATGCAGCATAGTCATTCGTCATCCCTGCATATATGACATCTGGTCTAATGGTCCAATCATCTGGCTGCAGCACCAAGTACTCCTCTCTGGCGGCCTCAATAGTCAAAACTAGCCCCCACTCTAGTACATCTCCCCGATGCCTGGCATAGTGTGTTGTCCCCTGTGGCATCATTTAAACCCATCCATACTACCTCAAAACTCTCCGACCCAAAAATCTCTCGATGATGAAGGGGGTGCATCCAATCAAGTATCTGGGCCTCGTAACATATGGTAACTCTATGTCATCTGCCTACCACGAGTCACAATCCACATACAGTCGTCAGATGACCATGTCCAAATCATCAAGTACCCACCGCCAGTACTCTAATTTGCCTAGCCTCGGCTGGACAAGGGCCCTATATACGCATAAGCATAGGGAAATCCGATGGGGCGATCTCTCCTGACGATAGGGCATGTAATCGTGAAGTGCTGCCACGCGAATAACTGTAAAAGAGTCACCCCACAAGAAAGACTCTTCCCATCTGTATACACGACCTGATGAAGTTCATGGTATAGATGGGAAAGCATGCATGATCCCCATGCATATCTAGTACAGTGGAGAAGCATGTCCTCAAAGATCCTCCCCCACCCAACTAATAGTCCCTTTGACCTATGATTAGGACAAAGGAAACCACCAATCATCCCTGCTAAAACCAAAGGCAGTGGGGCATATCTCTCCGTCGTCTCCTTCCAGGGAATCTCATATCCTTAGACATGAGGGTCCTGGAAGACCCGTCTCAAAGAATCTGTACCCCCCATCTCCTTGTGATCATAGATCACAAGCTCTCCAACCATAGGAATACCCAAAATCCTGTAGATATCCTCTAGAGTCACTATAATCTCTCTTGTCGGTAAGTGGAAGGTGTTGTGCTCACTGTGCCACTACTCTGCTAAGGTAGTCAACAGTGCCCTGTTGACCCAATACTGCGGGATACTCAATAGAGCTCTCAGGCCACACTGGTCTATCACTCCCAAATCATCATGGGACAGTCGGGGAATCATCTCCCATGTCTGCAGAAATCTCTCTCTAATCTGAAAGAGGCCAAAATCCTCCTTTACAAAATTATCAAGCAAGCATGCAAAAATCAATCAACAATGGATATCTTCAATCAATTAGTATAGCAAGAAAGTTTACATCACATCTAGTTTGTTTTTCATATCGCATGGAAACAAATTTAATAGTCATCATGACTTAATTTGACTTTCAAACAAGAAAGCAAATCTATCATCTAATTTGTTTTTCATATCACATGGAAACAAATTTAACAGTCATCATGACTTAATTTGACTTTCAAATAGGAAAGCAAATCTATCATCTATTTTTTTTTTCATATCACATGGAAACAAATTTAACAGTCATCCTGACTTAATCTATTTGACTTTCAAAGTAGGAAAGCAAATTATCATCTCTATTTTGTTTTTCATATCGCATGGAAGCAAAATCTATCAAACATATTTTTTCTTCAAGCACGAAGGCAAATTTATCAAATCTATTCATCGATGATATTCAAATGCGTAAAATCTGTTGTCTAATCTAGCAACAATCATCAAGCATGCATCATTTTTTTCTTCAAAAATTGAAATTCGGAAAAAATCCATAGATGCGCTAAAATAGTCAATCAATACGCTAAAACCATGGATGCGCAACTTTATTCCATGGATGCGCTAAAACCATGGATTCGCAACTTTATTCCATGGATGTGCTAAAATAGTCTATGGATGCGCAATTTCATGGATGCGCTATTTCATCAAGCAGATGCTTTATAACAGCTCATGCATGCGCTAAATCTCCTATGTGCTAATCTATCATCTTCAGTAGGCAGGTTTCATAGATGCGCCATTTTATCTATCCTATGCGCTAAATCACCTATGCGCGATTATTTGGCCTCTATGTGTGACTGTTCTATCCCTATGTGTCACTTTGGATGTGCTAAACTATCTACTATATGCGCTAAAAGACCTATCGTATGCGCTAAAAAATAATTTTAAAATTTGAAAAATTTGAAAAAGCATCCAAAAATGCATAAAAATTTTACGAAGAGGTTTGGATTGACTTACCGGAGGTCCATACGTAGGTGGTCTCTGATGATGGTGACCTCGCTCGAATCTATGGCGCTCATATGGGATCGACATCACTTTTCTTTCTCTCAGAGCTCCAAATTTTCACAAAGGTTACTGTCCAAATGAAAATGACTTCTCACCTTTTTCATCTTTTAAAGGGGTAAAAATAGCATTTATTACTCTGCAAAGTGCTATTTCGAGAGTTAAATCGCCAATTTTTCTCCGAAATCATCTGAAAATCTTCCAAATTAGTCTCATAATCATTCTCATCACGCAATTTATCTCTCGAGGGGGCATATAGCATCATCAGCAGATTTTTTCAAAGTCAGGGGCAAAATTCTTTGAAGCAATGCATAAAACGCATCACTTCAAAGAGGGGCAAAATGTACACATCTAAAAATGGTCACGGTTGATCAAATTTGTTAATTAATTAAATATGAATTATTTAATTAATGTTCTTAAGACCTCTACATATAAATAGAATTTAATTATTTATTTATATTGTTCATTTTTCTAATTCTTCTAAAGTAATTAAATAAAATGAACTTTATTTAATTAATGCTATCTTTCTCTTAATTAATTAAATAAATTTTACAATTTATTTACATTAATTATCAAAGTTTAAATTCTAAATTTAAATGATTTTCTTCTCTCCACATTTAATTAAATACTTGCGATATTTAATTAAATCATTTTCCAAATTCCCACTTCTCTCACAAAAATTAAATATTCTTAATATTTAATTAAAAGGCTTTTTTCCTTTTCTCATACTTAAATATTTGCAATATGTAATTAAAGCCTTTTTACATTTCTCTCACACATAATTAAATATTTATTTATTTAATTATGAGAGACACCTTTCAATTTGTCTCTTCAGTTTTTCTCTCTCAGAATTCCACTTTCTTTTCGAATTCTTGATCTCTCACCGTTTATTTCAACAGGTTTGAACTCGATCGTCGATCTTGGCCAATCAAATTCCTACCTTCGAAAATCTATAAACACAGCTCTTTCATGAGCTAAAAAGAGGACCTCAAATCTCATACTTTCATACGTAGTTATTATAGTCGCATCTTAGCATTCATAGCATTTTTTTTAATAGCTCAATCTTTTACATGCATATGCATATTTGATAATCTCATTCTCTCAAGTGTCATTCTATAAGCTGTTGTTTGCACAACTGAGAGCAAACATATTGAAGTGAATCCTTGGAGATAGAGGACAATGGAACAAATTTGAAGAAGCTGTTGTCAAAAGTTTGCATTTACTTTAGTTTATTAGTTTTCTTCAATCTAATGTTTCATTTGTGTACTAGTTTTTATGCAATTTAATTGACACATTCTCACATACACAATAACTTTCAATTTGGAAGAGAAATCAAGGTTTGAGCAATGTGTGACAAAAGATAATCCAATGGCATTGTGTCATTTGTCCACATGTGATTGGATGAGGAATGAGCACATTTTGGCCAATGTGCATGATAAATGCATAAATTTGAATTTGAAATTGTGAGTTGACTTGTTGAAGGGCGAAGGGAGATGAAGTTAATGTCACTTGGCTCAAGGTCAAGGACATGTAAGAGGCATTGAATGCCTTGTTGGAAGGACCAAATCCACTTGGCCTTTTTTCAATTCAAATGAGGGAATATTCCCTTTTGATGCTTTGTGAGGGAAAATAGAGAATTAAATAAATCGAAGTATTTGATTTATTGTGCAAGTTGCATTCTCTAGAGAATTTTAATGAAAGGGGTTAACTTAATCATATTTTTGATTTACTTAATGAAGAATTAGATGATGTGACAATTTAGACTTAGATTTATGAATTGATTTAAGTCGAGAATTGAGAGGAAATGATTTATCAAATAAATTATTTGATTTATT